>OZ026613.1:17615788-18215788 GCA_964020975.1 Hermodice carunculata | reverse complement strand
CATGGTCTATCATAACTTGCATCTCTGACAAAAATTTGGTAAAGCTGTGGTCAATATTTTTTGAGATATCGTGGTAATGTGGACAAGATGGACGGATGGATGATGCAGGGGACGACAATACCCTTTGGTACTTTATGTGCTCAGGATAATAATGGTCGGAATGACCTTAAGATCCCCATAACCAGGCTAAAATATTATGACCCCTGGTGACCTTGAAAGTAAGTCAAGGTCGCTGAAAACTCGGCAAAGTTTTCAAAGAGATGCTTTTACAATACAAGTTTTATGGTACTAGTTCAATTTGTTTACAGTTATTGTGTCTGCAAAGGGTAAAAAATATGACCCTTGGGGACCTTGAAAATTGGTCACTGAATGCCAAACTTAGCCAAGCTTCTACTGAGATACTTATTAAAGTTTCAAGTTAGTAATTTAATTTGCTCAAAAGCGATTGCATCCATAAGCATAAAAATATGATGACCCCGCATGACCTTCGAACTAGGTCAAGGTCACTGAATGTTGAACTTTTCCATGCAGTTGATGAGATGCCTCTATGGCACAAGTTGCATGATGGTTGCTAACTCACTTTGTTCAAAAGATATTACATCTGCAAGGTTAACAAATGGATGGATGGACGGACGTATGGACGGATGGACGGATGCACACACACACAGACATAATGACAACAATACCCCATTGGCTAATAAGGCCAAGGGGGTAAAAAGGACACAAAGAAATGACTATTTAAAATTTTATTCTGAAGCTCAAAGTACAGCTCCTAATACAAACCAGAATGTTTACATTTTACACTTCCCAGACACAAAGACATTAAAATCCAGCAAAATACCATGCAATACCAATATCATTGACCCTTTCTCACTCCAATCGCCCAAAAGCATCTGGATGTACTACCTAAATGTTTTTACTGAAATTTCTCATTACTAGAGATCACTTTTGCTGAGCTTTGTTTGCAAGAACATTCATGACAGTATGCCCCAGGTCAATAGCTTTCCTTGGCACAGGTTGAGCGCAATGTGCTCAACCCGTGCCACAGAAAGCTACTGAATCGGTCGTACTCTGATCAGAAATGGGTTAAAAAGTTAATTGGATGGGGACCACATGCTCGGGACAAAGCCTGATCACCGTGTTAGAACTAGGAATGAATGTAAGCCTAGCTCTCACACACAAACCTGGACAGTGAGGAAGGGTCGACATTAACGTGGTTCAAATGCTGAAATGCATTTGATGAAGCAAGACCACTAGTGTAGACTCGGCTAATGCAGGGTTGCACGGTTTGACACCCTCAAGTCATAAAGGTAGCTGGGTAGGTTTCAGCTCTTAACCCAAACAGCTTGTCTATGCCAACATACATGTACAACTGGACCTCATTCTTCCTCACAGCTGATTGCTTGTTTGTGCATAAAAGCCTGTTAGGGAGAATATGACATTATATACACTGTGATTGCATGGGTTACTTTGCTGGATAGCCAATGAACAGTGTAGTGGGTGGAGAGAATGTGACATCACACATCACTGTGATTGGTTACTTTGGGGGGACAGCCCACATGTACATTGTGATGGATGGACTTTCCTACATTATAGTCTGCTAGGAGAATGTGACATCTTATTACTGTGCTTGGTTATCATCTGCTGGATATAGCCTATGTACATTGCGACAGATGGACTTAGGAGAGTGTGAAACTGTACACTGTGATTGGTCTACTTGCTGGACAGCCTGTGTATATTGTGACGGGTGGATTCTACTACTTAGCTTGCAAGGAGAATGTGAGATTATACTCAGTGGTTGTTTTTTTTCTGTGTATTATAACCTACTCTCGTTACCTGTGGTTGACTTCGAGTAACAAATGTGATAGGGTACTACGTGGTGGTCTAAAGGATGTTAGTTACTCTGAACACAAAATCATTTTACATTTGGTCCAAGATATCTGGTAACTCCTGGGTAGCTTCAGTTTCATTAGATAAAATTGGAGAAACCCTGTTGAAAAACATATGGACAATCATTGGACTATAGCTATCAACCTACCTCAAGTGGCCATTATGTTTTTATATTAGTATTTAAAGTTTGTCATCCAAATTTTTACACACTATGGTGCCACAGTTTAGAGATATTATACAAATCATAACTTGTACATTCTATTGAAAAACAAAGTTATGCGTTGATAGAATTACTGAAGTTAATATATTTAATCAATCAAACGGTGGATTCTTAAAAAAAAAACCAATTCATCTGCATGTGGCAAAGATTGAAGCAAAAGATGTATTTCTACACTGTTTGTGAAATTATTATTGAGTAAAATCTTGTTTTTGGTCAAATGTTCAAATGTTGAACAGCTATGGAAGCATAATTTTGAGGCGAGGATGTGATGATTTATTTCTATCTTATGAGCAGCGGTACATTCTGGTGTATTTGTCTTCACCACATGACACCCTCTCCAGAATAAAATAAAACAAACAAACAAACAAACAAACAAACAAACAAACAAACAAACAAACAAACAAACAAACAAACAAACAAACAAACAAACAAACAAACAGAAAATGAAGGTACAATTTTCCACTGATCAAAACTATGTGCACACAACATCTATGTATAGAAGAAAACAGAATAATGGACCACATAAAATGAAGTTGGCAATGTGCTATATACATACCTCTGTGCTCCCCTGGCCTCGTCCCCATAGTCTTTTTCCCGCAATTCATTGAGGTCACCTATTAACTGGTTAAAAGAACTGGAAAAAATTCCAAGACATATAAATTTGTATACTGTTTGTTAACCTCAACGAGTCAAAATTTAAGGGTATGCGTCATAAATCATGTTTTAAATCTTTGTTGACAGCTTACTAACTTATTTGGGGGAAATTTTTTTATAAACCAATTGGAGATTATGAAAATGCATTTCAGTGTACGTAGAGATAAAAATGGAAACTTTTTAAACATAATCAACAAGAAAGGAAAAATTATGCTTTGAACTTTTTATTATGAGTTAACACATTAGACTGAATTAAAAATTGCATGTTAGTCCCTTGATCAATCTCTTTTGTGGCTCCAGGAAAGAAACTATTAAATAAACTATACATTAGTGTGTGGGTCTGCATTTATGGCCTGTCCTGATTACATGTACGATCCTTTATAAATTTCACATCATGTAAAAACTGCAAAATGCCAATAAAAAGGGTCTTGCTACAAACTTGTCTTCTTTGGGGTCCTGCAGAAAATTACAAGCAAAACAAACACTGAAAAAAAAAGTGTATGGAACAATATTCAGTTCCATGTAATGTCAAGGGGGTTGGGGAGGGTTCAGTACCCTCGTACAGGTAATTATTTTTCTAGAGTATGCAGTACGGAAAATAAAAATCTTTCAAAATTTTGGATAGTACGAAGTACGTAAAATAAGAGGGCTCCCAGTGCGCCAGTACGGGAAACCCCTTACCCACCCTCTTCACGGTGTACTATAAGCAGCATGACGTACTTACTCTCTGTCTACCGTCAAACATTCTACACCAGGTGGCAGTGCTATCACATTGGCAGTTCTTCTGTCCTCACTGAAAAGAAAGTGTGCAGCTATAAAACCATAACTACCATTTGTGGACAACAAGCATGCGACGGTTTTGGTAGCTGCATCTAACAGTAGTAACAATTCTGTGAAAACACAGGTGTGTATATGAGCTGTTTATTTTTGTGTGGTTGGTATAACATTTCATAACCATAGTTTCAGTGCATTTGGTGTAGATTATGGAACTATCAAAACACCCTTGGTCTACTCTGTGCCTGCGGTCTCACTCAGGTTGTCATAAATTGTCGTAAAGTACCAATCTATGAAGTGCTGAGAAAATGCAATATTTTTCTATCAAGGCAAACCAAAAAAAACAACCTTTTTTTGAAATACTGTGAATACATTTCTTTTTCATGGGCTCTAATTTTGGTGTTATTTTGTATTTTGGACCTTTCACTGAAACTTCAAATTCACTTTTTTTGTTTGTTTGTTATATAATTCCTATCCATATCATGTTAAAAATCTTGTCACTGAGTTCTTATTTTAGTGGCTTTGAAGCACCAGCAAAATGAGTGAAAATTAAAACTCAGTGAAATTAAATGAATTCACAGTATAATAAGACATTATGAAGTACATGTACAAACCTTTGGCTCTACTCCTTCACTGCCAAAGTGTGGACTGAGTCAACAGCTTTTCTCGGCGTGCATTGGGCGCAATGTGCCCAAGGCATGCCGACAAAAGCTGTTGACCTGGGATATTCTCTCTGGAACTATAGGCATACTGGTACTTGAATGAAAGCTCTTTTTACAAGGAATAAGAATCTGGGATCCCAATGATAATTGAGACTTGTCTAACTTAAGTAGATTAACTTAAGATGTGATAATGGCACTGAAAGAGTTCAATGGATGTACATTTGTATTGACCTGTAGTCCTTGCTAATGGAAACTAATAAGCTATGCCTCTGTTGTTCCTACCACTGGGTTCCTCTTCAATGATAATTAAATCACTGCTTGTTCTCTTTTTTTTTTTTTCTTTTATTTTTTTTTTTTGGACTACTTGCAGTTGGTGAATTTACATAAATTGAGGTGTTGTCCTCATTTTCTACACAACTGATGCTATGGGATTTAGTGGGCTTTGAACCAGGCCAAGTGTTTTGTTTGACCAATCTGTCCTTAGTCCACTACACCATAAAGTCCTCAACTAAACCACCATTTTCTTTGTGTGGGTTGAATTTCCGGTGCACAAACGGGGAAACTATTACATGTATACCAGGAATGCGTCAGAGGTTAGAAATAATAGCTCAATGCAGTTTCTAAGATTTTTAAACAACATAAATTCCAAAGTACGAAAGAAAGAAGTTACTCTCCTTAAGTGATGCACAAACAGGGCAGTTTATGATCCAGATACACTCATCATCGTGGGTTCTTGTGCCAGAATGAATAAGAAACCGCTCTGTGCATCACGGTTTCATATACTCTTTCTGACACAAGAACCCACTCCTACTCGTGGTGTCTCCTCATCTTCTTCAACACACAAAAAAAACCACAAACTTTTTGTGCATCCAGCAACTTCTGCAATATTCACGCAGACTCATAATTTCAAATAATATGCAAAAGAGTCCGAACAAATGTCACATGTAGCTGCCATTCTTACAAAAAATATCAATTTCAGTAACAAGGGTGCCTGCCACTTCAGATTGTCTCTCTTGCTATATAGAAATAGTCACATGCTGCACTGGTGGTCTGGCAGGTAAAATTACCACACAATAAGCGACAAGTTTCTTGCATAATGTGATTACAAAATCTACATATTTTGTCTGTCGTAACAGTCTGACCGTATGGCAGGAGTTACCACAGTAACAAAAACGGACAGTCAAATATGCTAGCAGTTATGGAAGACTGTGATCAAGCAACTATATGCTGATACAGTGATCCCCCTAAACCTATTTCTGTCTTAGACAACTGGTAACAATACCAAGGTGGCCTAGTTTTCTTTAAATACAATAGAAATGTTTTTTTTTTTTTTTGCCTTATAAGAGGGGCAGTCCTTGGTGATATGGACATTATTTGATGGACAGCCTTTGATGATAGATGCCTAATCAGAGGTGGACTACTGTATTTCTCTTGACACACCTCTCCTGAATTTACAAAGACCACCCTTGGGATACACTTTGAGGATGATGGCAGGGAAATTCTTGCTCTGAATTTGTCTGGGATATTAACCCTTTCCCCCCTTGAATTAAGGCCTAGTCGACAGTCATGCCACAGAGAGATGGGGCATGTGATCTTGATAGGTTTCATCTACAATTTTATCTTTTTCCCAAAGCCGAAATGGAATCCAAAGCCACTACATGTACTCTATAATTTCAACAAAATAAAGCACTTACAACATTTCGTTTTGGAAACCCTCATTTGTATGTTTGTGGTACTCATTGTAGCATTTTTTCAGTTTTTACTTTGTTCAGCCTTGCAAAAAATTACAAGTTCCCCAGCCTCACGTCACAACATGATTTTAAATACTTTTGGCATGCAAGAATCTTTTCATCTCGACTGATTTCACTTGTCATATAAAACTTCAGACAGTCCGAGGAGGTAGCCTTCCAGCAGGCCAGTACCTCTGTATCTTCACTGAATCATGCCTGAAGTGATGCTTAATTAATTAGATAAGACATCTTAAGGTCCAACACCTGCCTATGGGTCTAAACACAGATCAAACTCTGTGTCTCTGATGATTTGATTTGCCAGCAATCACCAGGAATTTCCAACAGAACTTTCGGGTGCCACTTCTGACATGACAATTCATGTTCAGTGTAGACCAAACATATACATGTTCTCAAATACAGTTTTTCCCCCTCTTTTATCATCTCTTTCATGACAACAGTTAACCATACATCATAACACAGCCCTACTTACTGTATTTATACATACAGTTTTGACACAGCTGTATTTATAAATACATTTTGGCACAGCCACATTTATAGATACAGCTTTGACTCAAGACAATTGATTTAATTAGCAAACCACTGAACCATAGAAAATTGAAGACAACAAGATAATACAGTGGTTCTGACAGACAACTCCTTTGAGTGACCACTTGCCTTTTAAGACCACATTCACCAGGTCCCTATTAATGTCCACCTTGTCTATGTTATTTACCTCCAATGAGAGACCACCCGCTTCATCATCATGTGAACACTTTTTAATCTGCCCTAGGGGAGGTGTCTTAAAAAAGGGACTCCTTTATATTCAGTGGCTGGACTCCGCAGCAGGACCACCCCATAATCATATAAAGCTTCACTGAAGTGTAGGCATATCACTGCACACGTCAGCGTTAAACGGCTGGAGTGCAGCAAGGTCAACCCATAAAGCTTCACTGAAGTGTACGTATATCAGTGAACAGGACACGGTTCAATGGCTGGAGTGCAACTGAATCGACCCATAAAGCTTCACTGAAATGTAGGAATATTACTGGGCAATGAAAAAAAGCTAGCTATCTGTTACCTGAGCAATGCTTTCTCCCCGAAGTAGTCCCCTCTCTTCAGTTGCCTTATTTCTTGTGGCTCATTAAATCCCTGTAGTTTCTGAGTGACCTTCACCTGTAAATGGAATACATACATACATACATACATACATACATACATACATACATACATACATACATACATACATACATACATACACAACACATGTAATGATACTTGGGCCATTGATCTATTCTCAGTATTAAAATAAAAGAGGTGGCAGGTGATCATCCAATCTATAAAAATTTATTACCTTCTTTGTGTTAGATGCACTTAATATTACAGATGTCATACACAGTCCAACCATTGATGATCTCACATGATATAGCTTGTTTACCAGATTCTCAATTTGAAATTAAAAATGTAGAGTTCAGCATATAATAAAAAAAAAACTTTCAAAAATGAGACGCTTAGGCTATCATAGGTCAATTGTAAGAGAAATGGCCATGATGTTGGTATCTAAAAGTGCCACCCAAAACCTAACAAATGAGCAACCAAGTGAAAAGTTGGTTAGGGAGGCAGACGACTTCACTTGATTCCTGAGGCATTCCTGAGCTAAAATGCTGTCAGAAATTATAAAAGTTGAAATGGTACAATATGGTTTCTAGGAAATATACCATTACACAAAATTGTGAATTTTTCTGTCAGAAAGTTCATTTTTTTCCCGCTAGGTAATACAGTGTATTGGCTTTCTTAAATATTTTATAGCTTGAATTCTTTAATATAGTTTTCATAGGCTCCATTGATGGGCCCGAGATTGGCTGCAAGGTAGCCCTGTAACCACAAATTATAGGAGCTGGACTGCGTATATTAAACTGGCAAAATAATATATACGTATATCTGTGTACTAATATTGTAGCAATAAATACCCAAATAAATAAATTCAAGTAAAACCTCATCATCAACATACTCAAGACATCTGACATCCTTATGTATTTTGTGTTTTTACGTTGTATCTGAATATTCAGACATCTGACACATATCATAGCAAGCAGGTCCACAGTTAATATTTGATAATATGAATATGTCCTGGTACTGTTTGGTAATGCTCTGGGAGTGATCTTTGTACACTTGTAAATTGGTTTCACTGTTTCTGCTGCCATGAACTACATCACACTGTAAATTGCTTAATTTTCCCGTGTTTAAATTTTCCCGTTTTTTGTAATTGTTGACATTTCACTGTAGTTTTAATTTTGCAATTTTGGACATAATTCCTATTCAAACAATGTTAGAAATACTAGTTCGCCATATTCTTATTTTCACGTATTTTTAAGCCACCAGCAAAATCAGCAAAAATAAGAATACAGCAATCCACAGTAGCATGCAACATGGTTCTATCAACATCAACATCTATGTTTTTTGGGCATTATTAACAAAATGAAAGTTGATATGAAACCATGGAAACAGCCGCGTACAAATCCACCGAAAAACAGGACAGAAAAACTTCGCCAGTCTTCTATTGACTCCCAACAATCACGATTATTTGAAAAAACTCTTGATCTTTTTTCATCTGCAGGATAGCAGCTACATCATGTAAAGTCCAGTGTTAGACTCTTTGGTACACGGTCAATATCTGCTGGCAGACAGTCTTCCTTGACTGCTCAGTTATGGAGACTTGATTAGTGGGTGTACCTAGACCAGTGTAGATGGCATATCACACAAGCCTAAGACACATACTACAGCAATCACTTGAGTGCTGGAAAATTAGTTGCAGGCGTGGATTATCGATTGGCCTGGTGCTGGAGTTAAGCACTCTTGGTGGTGAGGTAGTTGTGTTCAAACCACAGACACTCAGACACACCAGGGCACCAATTAAAATCTACTAGCCTTAATAAAAGCTCAACAGAATCACTCCAAAATGAAGTATATGCACCTCACAATGCTACTTTGATCAACGCAAGCTAAATGAAATTAAAAACCTAACACCTTCTTGTCATGCATAATGTGGTGACAGAAATGATCTTAGTGTTGTGCACATATATTGCTAATTCTGACAGCACATGCAATATACAGCGAAATGTCATTATAATGACACTCAGATATCCGACTTATTCAATATAATGACAGAAATTTTACTGGAAGAAAAACGTTCACTTTCTTTGTTATTTGATTCATTTATCTCACATATTCAGTTATCTGCCACTTTTTTAGGGAACAGATGGTGTCATAATCACAAGTTTTCCCTACATATATATATATATTCTTTTAATATCCACTTCAGTACTACTCTATGCAGAATAAATCAGTCACTTTTTATTCTGTAGCACCATCATAATTATGTCAAAAAGGTATGACCATAATCATAGCCTGTAACCAACAGCAATGAAAGAAGCCCATTTTCGCACATACAGTACGTAGTTATAAAGCATTGGACCTTGTTTGTAAAATACTGTATTAAATTAATTTGTTCTGAACTTCCAGCCTTACATATGTACACCCCCAAAAAGCTCATTGGCATATACATTGTATTTCTGTACTTGATTTAGGAGATAAACATGATGCAACTTACCTCTCCTTTGTTAAGGATAAAGAAGGTATCGCCAGTAGCACCCTCCCTGACAATATACTCGCCCTCATGGAAGAAATCCTGAAACGAAAGAATGTTGATTTGTCCGAGGACTCAAGTAAGCTCATGTTATCATCTGTCAACACTTGTACCCTTAGATTACCACCTATTACTTCATACTTTACTTTCTGCACTCATGTAGCTTGTTCTCAACAGTCAGTCCAGCATTTACTGCTAAATAGACTTATTTCCAGGTATTCATTCACATCTCCAACTCATACATGCAAGTTGAGCAGACCCCCCCAACACACACACACACACACACACACACACACACACACACACACACACACACACACACACACACACACACACACACACACACACACACACACACACACACACACACACACACACACACACACACACACACACACACACACACACACACACACACACACACACACACAGATTTTCACAGCTGCATCAGTACTTTTAGAAATGAATTCAAATTTTTTGTTATTTTCAACAATTTTCATGCAGATGCTTTGGTGTTATCTTGACACATCATGGGAATTACAATGCTCCCTCTTTATAACACTGGTGTTGGGGTCCACAGGGTATACCATGTTATGGCAAAACCGCCTTATAACAGAGGGACTTTTAATATAAAAGTAATTGGAAAACTATTTCAGTGGGAACCATGGTACACACCATGTCATATCAGAAACCACCTTGTAATGAGGGGTGTTATAAAGAGGGAGCACTGTATTTGCCGGTCATGATCAAGCCAAAGGTTATCATGTACAACTTTACACAGAAGTCTCTTTCCTGATAATTCCCCTGCTGCCTTCTACCCGAATTCTGTGGCCCATGACTCAGCACATTTCTATGGTGAATACTCTAATATCAATATTCAAATCACAGGCACATGGACTTGACAGCATCTCCATGCCTTAGTGACGTACTTTCACACGCGTCTTGGAATATTGAAGAAAATGCCACAGTTCAACACATGGAAGACGATCCGACTTCATAATAAATTAAATCATATCTACAGAGAAAAGCAATTTGAAGGCAAACATCCTGACGTAGTAGCTTTGACGAGCTTGAAGTCATCCAAAGCTCCAGCAAGCTGTCAGTCCTGAGGTAACATGATAGGTTTTACCCAATGGCAAGGAGACTTTGGTGTTTTTCTTCTAAAATGTGGATCGAGGCTATCACCCTACAGTCTATCACTAACAGGGGCGCTGTCATGAAGCCTTCACTAAGATGTTAGGAAATTTACAACTATAGACTGTTACTGAGCAAAAGGCCCTGTAAGGTTTATGCATATGTGCCGTGCGTATGTTCTTTGATCATAAGTGCTTTTGTTGCTGAACCTGCATGTTGTTTACAGCTTCACTGAAAGGGTGCAAAGAATCATTGTGTCATTTGTCCGTTTAAACAAGCTGTTAATTAGCAAACAGGGATCGAGAATGAACAGGTTTTGTTGATGGTTCAACAAGGTACATTTCCATGAAGTTTCAGCATAATCTGAGTGACAGTTTCAGAGAATAAATGAAAAAAGCAAAATCACACAAAACTTTGTTACATAAAAATGGGGAAAAATTGCAGCACCACTTGTTGAGTAAATTCAAGTCTAGGGTGTGCAGAAATGTTTCTATGCCATCAAAGCAATTTGTCATGTGCTTTTGGAGAAGCAGACATTTTAAGATTTGCCAAAAAAAATATTACCACATACACCAAAGAACTAGAAGTGAGTTTTTTGTATGAAAAAACATTATGCATCCACCCAAGCAGGCATCTCTCTAAGAGGGCCATCATTCTTCTACAGAAAGTTTGACCTTGACCTTTGACCTCAAGGTCACCGTTTTGCAAATATAAGGGAAGTCTCACCTGGGTGTGTAAAGGTCATCACAATCATATGAAAAAAGAAATTCTAAAATCTATAGAGTATCTGTACCCAAAGTTTCAGGTGAATCTGGCTTACGATTTTGAAAAAGGCAAAATGCGAACTACCACTGCAGACCCCATTGACTTACATGGTAATCAATATAAATGCAAAAATTCATTCCTCCCCACCCCCACCCCCCCCCAAAAAAAATCCAAAAAACCATTGTAGCATGACCATTTGAACATAGTTGGTAGATACCTACCCAGTGTACATCCAAGTTTGAAGTGAATCTGGCCAATTGTTTTGGAGAAGTTAAAAATGTAAATTAGCATTGCAATCCCCATTGACTTGCATAGCAGTCAACAGGAATGTATGCAGTTTGACCTTTCAAGGTCACTCAGGTTGAAAATAAACCATACAAAATGAAAGCCCACAGGCACTTTCCTATTTATGTTTAATGGTAACCTTTGGCCCACGATGCACCATTAAGAATGTACAAGACAAGATGTGAAAATCGCCGAGTCAACAGAAAAATGCAACAAGGATTTGACCTTGACCTTTGACATAAAGGTTATATATTATTATATGGGAAAATTTCCCACACCCGTAGATCATCTATACCAAATTAGGAGGCAATAGGTCAAGAGGGGATAGAAATATAAGGATAATAAGAATTGCGGTGGCAGACATGGTGGACAATGGGACTAAACACTATATGCATCCCTTCATATGGCGGATGCATAATCATAACAAATCCAATGAAAACTGAAGCATGACTTTTTGAACACACTTGGTGCAGAAGCACCAAGGGTACACTGCGTCCTTATCATGTTTAAAGTGAATCTGACCAATGCTTCTTGAGAAGTTGAAAACGTACATAATGCATGTTGACAGACAGACAACGGATGTGGACCCATCCTTAAGCTCGATCAGCTAGCTTGTCAGTCACCTGAGCAAAAAACTGTTATGTCCTTATGTCTCATTTAGGATAGCCTCCATTACATGCATGTTGTTGACAACAAGCAGAGGAAGCTACGCGTCATGAGGAACACAATAACTACTGAAACAAACAGCATACTTACCACCTCCAGAACATCAGCAATTTTGGCAAGTTTGTCTGACGGTAGATTCTTAAGCAAAGGCACACTGGAACAAACAAAAAGAGGCAAGATGTTAGACATGACATCTGTGATCTCCAGACACACACACGCACACACACACAGACACCCACATACACAAACACAGACACATGCACGCACGCACGCACACACACACACATATATGCAGTGCTCAGTTTACCGACAATCAACAAAGTTCTTTTAAAATGTCTCCCCATTCCCCAGGATAAACCTGGCAGCATTGTTGTCTTCTTTGATGTGGCTAACACCAGCTGTCCAAGTCCCCAGGTTGTCTGTCACAAACAACTGTGTGAATTACCCCAGTTGCTTAATGCACATGTGTCCTGCATTTTAGCAACGTTCCATATGGCTACCAACTTGGTTCATCACCAAGAAGCCAACTCTTTATGTCTGAGGGGCATGTCATGTTGTGAGCCGACTCCTTCTGTCTTTGACATTCTGGAGATGTAGAACAGAAGTGCTACACATGCAAAGGACACAATTTCCAGCTATCTGTGTGACTTTTTACTCTGCCAAAGTCAGTTTGAAAAGTTCACAATATGTTTATTTTACAGATGCAACAGTTGTTAGTTGTCGAGGTTTTTCTGAATTTAAGCCGTTGTGGTCTACCGTGTCTATGGACGAGTCCAGCAGACTTGAAAATTTAGATGAAACTGGATCAGTCATCACTGTAAACACATATGTAGGTCCTGTGACCTTGAAAATGAGGTCAAGGTCACCAAAACATAATCAGGTCAAGAAGTAGTGATAGGTACTTGCAATTGGGGTAAATTTGAGTTTGACATGGCCTGTGAATCATGAGATATTTTGTTTGCAAGGATTGTGCTACAGATTGAAAGACAGACAAGCCAAAAACACCTAGTTACACCCCCAAATTTTGTTCATGGGGCATATATATATATATATATATATATATATATATATTGCAGCTGTATAGCCAAACACTTAGAGCAGGAGTGCATGTATCTATGATGATTTTTTTCCTTACATAATGAAAATATAGATTAACATCTAAAAGAAAATGTATGATTTTGGGGGGCTAAGGACAATATTTTAGACAGGAGAGTAGAATAAGATACTGCGATGCTATCAAGCTGAGCTTTACAGATGGCCCCTTAAGACTGGTCAGCAAATGGATTGTGACTATTCATAAACTGACAATTCTCTTGATGTAAGCTACCATGCACGGCAAGTAAGTAGATCAAAGTAAAGAAAAGAAATGCTAGCTGACACAAAAATGTTCCACTCTGAGTGTGAAAGTACTGCACACATGGGAGGGGGGGGGGGAGAAGTACAGTGGTCCCTGTCTTGATAGGCCACTCCAATGAGAGGCCCCATTTGAGAGGTCCCTGCTGCTATCTTTTCCATGTTATTCTGCCTCTAAAGGGAGGACACCTGTCTTACGAGACCACTTTTGGGCCCGCCCTTCGGGTGTCCTCTTAAGACAGGGATCACTGTACTAAGATACTGCAAATTTGGAGCAATATTTTTATGACTCCAAAAAGGGAAATTTACCTTTGTAGGAGACACAGTGTGTCTGTCCAGACAACCGTGTATCATAAACACTTGACACTTGATTTACACACATACTGACTTGTTCTGTCCTGACATAACACACTCTACATTTACAGTCAGAAAATTTAGGACCCACAGTATTTGTCACATATGTGCACATACTTTGAACTTTTCAGATAACAAGCCTGGGTAATGGTGTACAGTAGTCTCACCTGTGACTGAACACTCCACTGACAGATCACCTGCTTTTTAGTGTGCAAAGACATACATACATACATACATACATACATACATACATACATACAGTGGTTCCCTTCTTGAGAGGCCATGCACTTCATAATATATCAAGGGTAACCATTGCACTATATTTTCCCCCTCATGAGAGACCAACCCTCTTATATTAAGGCCACATTTCTGGTGCATTTGGGGTGGCCTACCAAGAGGGGGACCACTGTACATACATACACATGTATAATAAATTTGCAGACAGCCGACCATTGGGGATCTTGCTGGAAGAATAATTGTACTTTAAATCTCCTACCATTCTTGGAAATGTAAAAGTATTTTTGCTTGTATATATCTAAGGTTAGATCTGTTTGTTGTTTTAAACTTTACATTAAGCATTTGCTTTTTCCTTCTTGGCCACAGACCTAGTCAACTTAACAATTTATCAAATCACCTGAGGGTTGATTTCAGTGCTCTGACAGCTCAACTTTTTGTCAGATGATTGAAAGACACCCTAGCTATCATGTTATTGTGGGTATCATACAGAAACTACATACCATTTTCTCTGCCAGTGTCCCTCATTTACAATTCATGGACAGATTTTCTTGGCAACGGTATTGGCAGTTATACAGACCAGTCAGTCTAATATTGTCTTTGACAACTTAAAAAATTCTGAAATGGTTTCAGTCTGTTTATTTGGACACATAGCACTTACCTTTCTTCAAAATTGTACAATTTTGGAAGCAACTACCTGGTAAGAATTATATTAAACTTTCCAAAAGATTGTCTAAATATATATATATATATATATATATATATATATATGTTGTTAATGATGGAGAATAATGACTGGTAAACTTCATACAATGTACTTTCATGTCAATCTTGATGTCTGTATATTATTATTATTATTATTATTATATCTCTTATTTACTTGTTCCCTTTTTTTCTTCTCTTTTTCTTCACCGCACTGATGTATATTAATGGTAGTCACTGTATTGTGACTGACTGTACATAAGCAGAGGATTTTGTATTAGCCTGAGTGAGGCCAATAATTGTTTTGCAAAACAGAAAGCACCCCTTTAAAAATGTCAGCCCTCATTTCCTGCCAAATCTGCTTATTTTAGAACATATCCTGACGCAAAAAAAATTTTTTTGCTCAAATTTTGCTCAAAACAAGCATTCTGTTTTGAAACTGAAAACTTTCACCCATGTATTAGCCAGCTGGCCATTTGTCCAATCCTGGACACACAAATAAAGTTCATTATGTGCTGTCTACGGTAACAGTCAAGCCCACATCCAGAAGTCCTAGGCTGGCTTGGTCACAGCCAGCACAGGTGAGATACGAGATGCTGCTAGGATGTGCAATGAATTGCCCAACAGTTCACACACCAATGGTAGCTTCAGCCAATCTAAACAGCTAATCAATTACAGGAATAGCATGATAGGTCATTGTAGCTCATGCAGATAATGACAGATCTAACTGACAGTGACTCCAGTCTCAACTCCTGGTATATTATAACCCTATTCATGTTTGATCTTATGGTCCTGTCATTTTGATCACCTATCCTGTTTTGATCAATGTTTGTATGATGAAACAGCTATTTACGTGTAATATTTGTGGGTGTAAGTTCTATTTTTATTATGTCTCATAGGTTGGTAAACACATAGCCTTTGAAGCTTATGTTATTTTTTTGTCAATGCACCACCATGAAGGAAATGTGTGTTTTGAACTTTTGACTGATAACAAATTTTTTCTACCTTACAAAAAATCTATTAGATGAACATTTGCTTCAATAATGTGGCAACTGTGAATAGTATCCTGTTAACCCACTCCACCTTCAATTAAGACAGAGTCAACAGCTTTCCTTGGAATGGGTTGTAAACTAAGTGCTTAACCAATGCCAAGGATCAAGAGCTGTTGACCTGGGACATGTGATCTTGATAGGTCTCATACAATTCTTAAATTATTTCTCATTACTGTTGAAATTAGTTGAAAACATTAAAGCAGACGACATTTGACCAGCAGCTGGTTTAAGCCGATTTAAGGGGGAAATGGTTAAATTTTAGTGACCTTTGTACCAAACAAGTCTCAAATGATAAAACTGGTCCTACATTAAGGTTCTCGCTGACCGCTGTTTACTTGCAAACTGCTAAAAACAGAAAGAAACATACTGCTCTTGATATTTACAGAACGTACTGCTCTCTAATAAATCTGACCTACTGGGTCCCTTAAGCATGGGAAAACTTTTAATCAGGATTGCAGTCTCTGGAGAAATTGGTTACCGAGTATTTGTGGTACCCTGTACTGATCAAGGTATTTCTCCGGTCTAGTTTATCACCTATTCCAAAACTGATAATTACAGATATAATTAATGTATGTTTCCCAGTTTATCATGTCAGACCAGCAAACATAAAAAATAAAACAAAAAATACCCCCCCCCCATATCACTGAACTATAATACGACAAGACAGTCCAAACACTTTAAGAGTCTTATCAGCCTATATAGTAAACACCTCATGCTGTGCCACTCATTGGGCAGAATACAATGTTCTAGTGAACCGCCTTTCTCTTTGTGCAAAGGCAGTTCCAATAAATTGCATTTTCTTGGAAAGCTAGACCTCATGTTACCTTGCACAGCGCTTCCATTTTTGTTCGAGCTCAGCTGTACAGCACTAGAAGTGGTGGATGGCCTGAGGTGATGCGGACAGTCTCAAACGGGCACTAATTACCCTATCGTTTAACTCTTCATCAATCTATCATCCCACTTTATTGTGCTTGCAAGGCAACATCACCCGTTTGATAGTGTTTCAATTTGTCGACTAAGACTGGCTCGACCAGGAAAGCGGTTGTGGAGCATCATTTAATTCCCTGCATAAATATCTGCAAACTTTTATGACAAAATGATCTTTATTGTTTGTTTACATGTACATGTGTATTTCTGCAAAAAAAAAAAAAAAAAAGAAAAATTGTTTGCAGTTCTGGGACAATTCAGAAGCTGCAGAGGGAGTAGAGCCACAGGTTGGTGGATAATCTGCCTGCCCGGTGTTAACATTCACACTCTGTGTGTGTCATAAATCTACTGTATCACGTGTAACTAGTTAATCTGACATTACTTTCCATCACATGCAATTCAGTTATCATTACGCAGCCGTCATATCCTGTGACAACACCAGTCTGATCTCCTCTAGGAGTTTAAACCACTTGTGGGATCAAGAACACACAGTCTCGGCTTGACAGCCAATAAATTATCCACATCAATGGGATTACAGTGGTGTTTATAGTCTCGAGCGGTGTGTTAAACCAAATTGTTTCCGAGAAGGACGGGATTAATTGGGACCCATCATTATTGTACCAGGATCATTAAACCGCAGACCTTGTCTTGTTAGCATTTATCTTCTGTTGTGGCTAGGCCACTGCTCGGGAACATATGTCATTAGCACATTCTCCCACCATATGTCATTGTACTCTCAATGTATCCTCTGACTCAGCGTTATACTCTCCTACATGTGTATATAACTGCTCTGGACCATGTCAACATCACAATCTCCCCCCCCCCCTCCATGTGTTATCTCAGCTAGCAATGAAAGTTGGCCCAACATTGGCCCAATGCTGGGCCGTCCTTGCCAAAGTTGGACCAACCTTTATGTTTATTGTTAGCTGGGATATTGTACTCCCACTGCATGTCTCCTGGCTTCAGTTACTCATTCTCCCCTACAGTTAACTTACAAAATGCAGGTATTGACTTCTTGAAGACTTTATTGTTTGTTTCTGACTTGAAAATTGTTAATCTATTTTTTAATTTTTAGTTTGTTTTGTGTGTTGATTGTGATCGTTGCTGGCTTAACTGTTTGCGGTCAATTTACAACACAAATGTCCACTCTATCATCAGCAAGCAGACAGTCGTGCTTTCAAAGGCAAGCTCTTGGGTATATGTTACAGGGCCATGCAGTATAGATATCACTCAATATGAAAAAGATGATGAAGACAACAGAGAACCTCAGCAGATTTGCCGGCATAAAGGAAGCATATTTCAAGCAGATAGATTACCTGCAAGACGAGAAGTGTGTGTGTCCGGGGAGGTATATGTGGGAGCATGAGCAATGGGGCTACTACGGCATTGTTGCCCCCATAGGAATATATCTGCATGGCTAATACTCGGCAGTGTTCACAAAATGAGACGTCCCATATATTTCTTGTCTGGTCTTTTATTTTCAGCACAGAATTCTCAGCAGGTTACTCCTGAGTGATATGCTGTGTCACTCTTTACAGAAGACACAATAAAAAAAGAAGGCCGATTGTCTGCAAAAACATCGAGGCCACATCTGCGACTGCTGACAACCCTGTCTCTGGGTCCATCTTCCGACTTTTACTGCCATAATGTTTTGTTGACAATGCTGTGCCTGAACTCCCTTACAAAATTTAGGCCCTCTTACAAAATTCATTCCCATATGTTTTCTGGACAACACTGTGTGTGGACTAACTGCTGTTACAAAATTAACTCCAATGTCTTGCTGACAGCTTGATGTCCAGACTGCTCTCCAAATGAATTTGTGCTAATGTCTTGCAGATTACAATGTATGCATGGTGTGGTCTCCAGCCTTAACCCTACCCCTGCCTTGTATTGAGACTGAGTCAACAGCTTTCCTTGCATGTCTCATCTACAATTCTCCTTCAAATTATTTTGATTACTGTTGAAATGAGGCAAAAACACTGAAGCAGATGACATTTGACCACCAAGCTGTTTTGGCCAGTTTAAGGGGGTTGATATCATGTGCCAGGTGAACAGGGGCCCTTGGTGTGGGTTGGATCAAGTCATACACATGTATTACCTGGGAACCCGGCTACTTTTTCAGCAGTTCCGCGTTGGCAGGACAATTGCAATTATCTGGGCTACAATAAATATTTCTAAGCCATCCTGATCAAATATTGAGTTTCCTAGTTACATTTTGAACAATATTAGTGAAGACAGTCATTTTCATTTGATATTCTGGACATTATTTATCAGACAAGAGCCAAAATTAAGCACATATATTACATAAAAAGAGGCCATAATAACATCAAATCACTTGTTCAGAAGTAAAGGGCTGAGGCTGACTGCCAAATTTGATGCAAGTGCATTTGAGGAATTCTCTAGTAATATATATATATATAGTAGAACCTGCCTATGGGACCACCTGTGCTCAAGGACCAGTCTCAACATCCCCATTATCATATTTTAGTTTAATTTTACCTGCTTTAAGGGACCACCTGTCAGAAAGGACCATTTTTACAGGTCCTGTAGGTGGTCCCGTAAGCCAGATTCCACTGTATATGTATAAAGTGCAAAACTTGCATAATTATACGTCTGTCCTTGACAACTTTTGTATGAATCATCAGTGGTGTACATGCAGACACAATTCCTGTCAACATGTACATGCGCATAATGCATTCCCTGATGCCTACACATGTACATTTTTTGAGACGTTTCACATCTGCCATAGCTTACATGTATAAATACTCATTCACTGTTGAAGGAGCCCAACAGTCTGAGCCACAGATGACATAGCTATGTGTTTCCATTGATAGAACATTTCTTGTACCAGGTGTCAAATACAACAAATAACTTAAACCAGGAATGAAAGTTGTTTTTTTTTTAGATGCAGAACAGGTACATATGTAGTTAAAATTTCATGAGCTATAACAAATAATTTAGGTCAATATGAACAATAAATCACTCTGTACCGAGTACTTAAAGACCGTCTGCACATTTTGTCTCCAATATGAGATCTTCTGAGTCACAAATCTTGACCTCAAAACAGTGCTGTTCATATTTACAACTGTCCAAAAACTGGGCCTGAACAAAAACACCAGGAGTTGTTGATTCCGCAGAATAAAATCATGTTTCCTCATGGTATCAAGTTAGAAGGCAGTAGTGGGAAAAAGGAGACAGCTGGAGGGGTGAGGCTGTGCTGTGGAGAATAACTATTTTGTTGTATGGGAAACATGATTTAAACAGAAGAGTCAATGAATTTTTAAATATGGAATATACATCATACAGTGATCCCATTATACAACTCCTCATCACAGGGCGGTAAAATCCTACCAAGTATATGATGATTAAGTCAGGGGAAGCCCTTCATCCGTGATCCCATGCAAACCAACTTTGTTGAGCCGGGGTTTGTGTCAAAGATATATCAATGCCATCAAGTTGTAAGTGTACAGAACTTTGCAGGCAAGACCACTTATTTTTGCCTACTTCACTGATGGCACAAAACTGTGAAAATAAAATACAATGAAATAGTATTTTAACATTGTTTGAATGGGAATCTTGTCCAAAACAGTGAAATTAAAACTACAGTGGAATGTCAAAAATACAAAAACCGTGAAAATTTATACAAGTGAAAATAAAGCAATGTACAGTATGTGATGCAGTCACCATGAAAAGTCATGTCAAAGGTCATCCACCTGCAATCCAATGTAAGGTCTACCAACAATACATAACCATAATCAAGTTTGATCTAGATCCATCAAATTCTTACCAGATATCATATGGAAATTGCACTTTCATATACAGTAAAACCTATTCTTGTGGACAGAAATGTCCAGGACCAAAAGGTCAATTTTCTTGTTAAAAACACCTGTCTATTGTGGACACCTGCCAACTGTGGACACTTTTTGCCAGTCCCAGAGGTGTCCACCATAGACAGGTTTCACTGTATATGACACCGTGACCTTGAAAATTGGTCAACGACATTCATCTGTGACCCCATGTAAGTCTTCCTAGGATGCATAATCCTATCAAGTTTCATCGCTTGAGATCCATTGAATCCTCCATGACGCATTGCACAGAAAAATATTCATAAAAGTGACCCTGTGACCTTGAAAAATGAGTCAAAGTCCCTTATCTACTGCTCAAACATAGGTCTTGGCAACTAGCCACACAATCCTGTGAACTTTGATGAATTATATCGACTTGAGAAGGAGGAAGAGGATAAGGAGGAGGAGAAGGAGAGGAAGAAAGAAAAGGAGAAGGAGAAGGGAAGAGGAAGAGGAAGAGCAAGGGGAAGGAGAAGGAGAGGGAGAAATTGGATGGCATGTATCCCCTGTGCTACGTATAGGATATATGAATAGGCCTCTTACTTCATTTGTGTTGTTGCACACAAGTTGCCAATTTCCCAGCCCCCATAACCTCCACTGCTTACAAACAGCATGGCTCTTGGTCCTCCAGTGGCAACAATGTGATTTGGGGGTCCTGTTGGCAGCTTACAAGACTTTTCTTTATGATATTTTTCAGTTGTGACTTTCTCCAGCCTAATGTCATTAATACAGAAGTAAACTGGGTAAAATCTGTATTCGAGAAGAATTCAGCAATGCATTTGAAGACTAGCCAAGACAGGTATGGATATAGCTTGGCTTGGTTATCCTGATCCAGTTCTCTTTGAATATAGTGTTCACAATTCCAGGTTCCTGAACAGTTCAGCTTGGGGATTTTCAAAGCACGGGCAAGAATCCACTGTCAACAAGTAGATATGGTTAGCACAGCCAAAAAGGAGAACTTAAAATTACATTTCTGATCACATTACAGATATGTTTAACAAATCACTATGGAAACTGCATCGATAGAACATAATAAAAATACAAGTCAATGTTATTTTTGTGGGGTGGGGTGAGGTGGGATGAGGTGGGGAGGAGGGTTTCATTTGTTGTTTTTTTCTAGAAAAGGGATACACGTTCTACAGCATTCGATCATTCTGGTTTTGAGCCAATTTTCCATCCATTGTGTTACAACACAATAAAATCTATTTATAGCAAACTTCTCTGATTTGTTGACTTAAGTGTTAATTAGAACGGATACAAATTTCCTGTGAAGCCCCGTCTATCAACTGCAGATGGATTCTAGCTGTTAAGTTTTGTCATGTATGTGCAGGAACAATTAGCAATTATGGCAGCATTGGGGAGACGAGATGTAGGCCTGTTCTTCAGACGGATAACTTCTTTCACAGCCAAGCCTTGGATGGAGTTGAAAACCATCCCTCAGTGCACTTTTGGTACACTGTGCCCAGGGAGCGACAAGGAAAGCCACTGAACTGAGCGCTTCACTCCTCTGAACTGCAGGCATGCTGGTACCTGAACAAAAGCTCTTTCCATGAAGATGTTTGAATCTGGAATCACTTTGATAACTCAAATGAGCATGACTTTTACCGTGATTAGCAACCAGGGAGTTCGTAATCGACTGAAATAATGCCGATGCTTGTGGTTCAGTCTCCTCGGGCAACAGTGCTTTGTGTCCATTAACACTGTGGCCCTCATGCTGTCTCATCTTTAAATAGAGTCATCTGATGATGCAGCTTTGCCATATCCATCTAAGAAGAATTCAATATCAAACTTGCATGAGACGTGCAGCGGGAAAAATATTCCCCACAGTTCACAATCTGTGCATATCTGTTCTATTTCTGGCTCAAGATGCCGTAAAAATAATGTGCATGAAGTTGACGACTCAGCGCTTGACCCCTTCCCGCTCAATTTGGTAAAAGTAGATCAACGTAAAATGTCATCTGTTTTTTTTCTTTCTTCTATTAATTTCCTCTAAAATTTCTTACAGAAAGAAAACATTTTGATTATGAACTATTGAGAATAACACTGCCTGGTTCAATAACTTTCCTCGATACGCGTAAGTGTTGAGTCCTTAGCATCTAAATCTGCATGTCAGAAAACAGTTGACACACAGCATGAACAGACCATTAATTTCCAGCTGAGTTAATGATCCTAACCTCACTCTACCGAGGTTCCAGGAAATGTCAAAGCCAGAAGACTTGTCACCGGCCACAGTCATTGATTTTTCACATTGTGTCGTCTTGTGATGTTTAGGTACCTCATGCAGTTCACTGAATGGCTTGACAACATACATCTAGTGTTAAGAGCTTGCAGAACCATTTTTCTTTTTTTCTTTTCTCTCGAGAATACGTTGTTAACCTAAACTATCACTTGACAACTCCTAGTTTTTGCCTATCCTTGCGCAAAGTACATATATCTCACTAAGTCCATTATACACCTTTTTTGAAATAGTTTCCAAAAAGCACTTGATTTAGTATCAAAATTATTTTTTCTGTCACAGATACAAGGAAATTAACTGTTTATTATTGCATGGTTGAACAGTATATATTTTCGGACCACTTCCCAGCTTTGTGTGTGTGTGTGTGTGTGTGTGTGTGTGTGTGTGTGTGTGTGTGTGTGTGTGTGTGTGGGTGGGTGTGTGGGTGTGTACTATTCTTCATTAGATCCAGCTTCTTACTTGGTTGAGGTCTATGGAATGCATGCTGTATCTAGAGCTTCCATGTTATGCAAGCTGCATTTCATGCTTGCCATTGCATATACTCAAATTTGGTGATGATTTTGATCCCACGGTTCTGTGTGCATTTGCTTTGCAAATTAAGCCAAGAAAAAGTGCATGTATTTGTTCCAGGCCTTGCACAATGCTGGTGCAAACGCTGGACAAAAGGAGAGCTCTGCCCACCTTTCAACTGAGGAAGGAGAAGCACAAAAAGGCAACTGGACACCAGAAAATGCCATAAAGGCAAACAAAAAGGCAGCAAGACTGTGGAAGGCTCACATGACTGAAAAGGACACACTGTTCCCATCAGTTGGGATAAAGATGGAGATTGCATGATGTCACCCACAGCCATGACACCCAGGTTTTGCCAGTTTACTATGTACCTGTAGCGCAAACTTTAAGGATCTATCTGAAGATGAACTAAACGAACTGCTTTCCAAATTTTCCGTGCTGTGTTCTGTGATCAAAAATAGCATAAAACTGTCAGTCAATGACTTAGAGTGAACTACAGTGAATATGCCACATGGAGAAAACTGTATTCCTTTCAGATAGCAGCTCATGAAATACAGTTTTCTTCATCATGTTCCTGCGGGATATTCACTGCAGCCTACTCTAAACTATTGAATAACTTATAATATACTCATGTGTTCTCAATTACACATGATGAATTGATAGAGTCATTCGCATGTTTACAATACCTCACATCAAGTAAACTGATACGTTGCGTAGCATAAGTCTGGTCTTTGAAATACTACAAGTTTGTACATGTATGCATGAAAGTCATGTCAGTGTGTTACACGTATATTATACACACATAAAAATGTTTATGTATGTATGCATATAACAATTTTGACTGTGTCCTTTATGCTTTCCAGACAATAAGTCCCACTGTACATTGTATGTCCCCTGCCAACACATATCTATTACATCTGCATCTGCCGCACAACAATCACTCTTGTCATTTGTCCCTTAGTTGTGTTGAATTGGACTGGCTCAGTACTGGGACAAAATGTTTCCACCAGCGGACACTTGTTTTAGAGCTGATTTTTATGGCCAGTCTGTGTGGAAAGTGCAGTAAATATCAGGTATTGAGATGAGTTTAATTGGCCAAGGAAGCAACACAGTTGCCTGCAGAGCAGACCAAGTTCCATGTTACTACACTTGGTCTGCCCTTCTACGACAGGATTTTATTTACAGTAACAGAAACAAAAACAAAACTATATTGTGACCTTCCCCCAGGACCAAGACACTAATCAGGAAGTTCATCATTATCCCCTAGACCAGTCCCAGCCTCTGGTTCCCAGTGTACTGAAGCCTGTTTCCATAGTAACCATACTCAGCCAATTAGAAACTGAGACACTTTTCCAACACTAAAACAGTCACCTTGTCAAAGAAGGGCAGACCCCAGCGGAGTAAGCAAAATACGCACCTGGGGTCTGCTTTGGAGGCAAGCAACACAGGCACTTTAAACTGAAGCCACGAATGGTACGGCATCATGAAAGCTGCACTCTGGAGGTGTATCTAAAAGTATCTTGTGCGTACGCACAAAAGTATTTATGCAACACCACACTTGTAAATATTCATGCGTGTCCCTACCAATCAGCCAATCACAGTGAAGTTCTCATGTAGGCATGAAGTTGGCCAATCACAGGCGCGATCTCTCTTACGTTTTAGCGGGGGGTTTTCAAGCATCTCCACACACGTAACCCCATTCTTTTTCAGATACTCGGACGACAAAGATGTGATTGAGCAACCAGAATTTTTGTGTACAGTTTAAGTTGAATTTCCCGCCCCCTTCCACCCCTTTTTTTCTCATTAAGTATTGATGTGGGTTGTATTGGTGGTATTATGGTTTTTTAATTTTGCGTTTTGAGAAACATTAAGTGTTATTTGATTGTTCAAGTTAGTGTGTGTATATATATATGTGAGCATTTGTAAATGTCATAAAACACTTGTGCGTAGTGTATGCGTTAAGAGACACGGGAGACACAAGTCTCAATTGTACATAGCTAGGTTAGAGTACTGTACAGTCCTGAAGGCATACAGGTGGTAGTGTGGTCCAACCCTCACCTGCATCTGTAGAGGATGACATCTCATGTCAGTGGGTGGTAGTGTGGCTACATAGCCCTCACCCAGCGCATTACAGAATGGGGCAATGCTGCAGGTACTAGGTGGCTTGCAAGGCAGTTGTAGCCAGCAGGGTGGTAGTGTGGCAGAACTAAGCCCTCACCCAAGCCAAATATTTTTTCAAATAAAGCAGGTGCAATTGAACACTCCATGGCGTGCACAATGGGGGTCTCAGATCTCAGGTCTGGACACTGACACTATGGTTACGGCTGGCCCTTAAGGCAGCCCACCACCACCCTCATCTCCTCCAGGACTTTTTTGTCTTATCTCTTAGTATTGTAACTTCCTCACGCTTTTCCCACTAGGTTTTTGGTGCGGAGGAAGAAGTAAGGAGTACATGATACAAATAAATGTTAGGAGGAGGAGGGTGTGAGAGACCCCCATTGAATGTAAATATTTCACTTGATAACTAAATTTCAGGTGAATGTAAATATTTCACTTGGTAACTAAATTTCAGGGCAAATAATGTTGTAAATAGGAAGAATAAAATGTCATGGGGGGTACCTCCACTGACCTCATACATCCCACATCAAGAATCTTTATTGTATTTGAGCGAGTGAGTGAGGTGTGAATGCATAAATACATTTTTATGATTCCCGGAAAGTACAGACTGATGCCAATGTGATATGACATTTAGTAATGGACAATAAGAGTCAACACATGTGGCAACATCGGGATTTGGATGTAACCATTTGTATAGATAAAGACAATAAGAACCAAAATTTGAGGCAATTGTTAGACCCATATGTACAGTACTTGACCAGGAGAACCAACTTCAGCGGTAATCTGTATATGACAATCACACACACACACACACACACACACACACACACACACACACACACATATATATATATGCAGTCATGATAATGCAACACCAAGAACCAAAATGTATCGTAATTTTCAAATGTAAATGTAACAATTCGGAAATTGATTGATGATGAAAAACAACTTAACCAACAATCTGTACAATCTACAGAAGAAGCTCTCATTAGCCTGTTGATGTAATACACAACAAAAACTATGGATCTAGACAGCGAACACTATAACTAACATTAACCGTCAAAGTGCTCACTTAAAAATTTGATATTAGTCTAAAAGGGGTACAGCCACACCAGGTGTGCCCCTGCGCATTTGGGCCAGAAGGCCACAAAAGTGGCCAGCCATACTTTAACAGTCAAACTCCTCTACTTGGATCTCCATATATGAACATTTTACCCAGCAACTAACACTTACTGGAACCAACTTAATCAAAAAACATTTTGTGGACTTGGAATGTCTGAACAGCTGCAGACAACGAGAGCCAGTTTGTGTTGTAGTCTTATGATTTAGATGAGATGATTTATGCAGTACACTACGATGGGAACTTGAGTCAACAGCTTTCATAGGAGTGGGTTGGGCACTTTGCCCCCAACCCATGCCAAAGAAAGCTGTTGACCTGGGGCATATGCTTTCATTATAGGAATACTATCATCTACAATTCTCAGCAAAAATGTTTTACGTTGACAAACATTTCATGTGAAAAGATTGGGGCTGACAACAATTTACATCTGCACGCATGTGCACTTTGGGGGCAATTTCAGCAGGGTAAAGATCAAGCTGCACTAGATGAGGTACTTATTAGCCATGAGAATAACCGATATTGTAGTCTTAAATGTTAGATGCCTACAGCCCTCAACTCATCAGTGACATATTTGAGGGATGTGCCGTTGTAGATGAAACCTTTTATGTTAAGCGGTGATAACTGCATGTACACTCAGATCTGATTGAATGCGTACATGGTATACACACCAACAGCATCTTACACAGCAACATTAAATGTATTGAAACTCAACTACGTATAGGACAGCCGTAGTCTTTGAAGACCAACTTATCAGTTAACATGGGTAATACACAGGATAATTTGTAAATCTGTGGCCCCAAAACAACAATTTGGGCATCTATATTTCTGTACATGGAAGGGAAAAAACGTTCCTTGAATAGAGGCAGTAAGATCAACTCCCATGCGTCAAGGACTCGATCCTATCAGTCCACACAATGAGATGCTATACTCACATATTAATAGGCTGATGCCTCGATGTCATGGTCATCATGACTACAATAGAGGATGATGAGAACTAATTCAACTTACAAGATTCAGTAATGGTCGAGTCTCTTCCACTATTGACATAGAGCCGTCTTTTCAAGTTACCGGTAAATAATGTAGGAGTTGGGACAATCAGAGGCATACAGAAACTCCAGACAGTCATTCCGGGTGACCAAAATTAAAAGGCTTAGTACAAAGCGCCTCACGAAGCTCGGTAGATGTATGATGGACGAACATGACAAAACCTGACGTAGACAACACAGCAGTGCTGCCTTGTTCTGCCATGTAACAAATACCAGAGGAACCATGAACGTTGACGGTGCTCCCCAGAAGACATGCAGCTTTATTGGGGTCCTTCCTTGGTTCATAATAATGCCAAGGTCCATCACTGTGTCGATCACCATGCACGGTACACTTTTTCCACAGTTATGTGGAATGTGTGGCTATCAAGTTCATATATGTATCCCATGTGGGTATGAGAAACCAAAGATGTTTGTCTTTGGTTTAAACATATTTTATTGACAGAGAAAATGGGGAGAAGGCAAAGCCTATATTAACCCCTCTGTTTGTCTTCTTTGACATTTAGTCTGTACAATTAACTTCCTTTCCTAGTCCCATCTAGAAACTTTCATGCCCCCCAAAAATTATTCAAACTTTAATCACTCCCATGGCATTAAAAATACTCACCCAACTTGGACCAGTTTCTGCCACAAAAGAACCCAGAAAGCCAAAATGGCATAAAACTCTTACGGACATTATCACCATAAAACAGCCTTACCCTGCTGTCAGACAACTAAAGCCACGTGGCACCTTTTTCTTCCTGATTGCCAATGTACAATAGAGTTTGTTTCTTGAAACAACTGTCATGTTTTCAGCTGGGTATGACTCCTTCACAGCAGCATTACCAGTGCCTGTACAACTCCCTTTTTCTCTCCCTGTCTGTCTGCCTGCTTCTCTTTCAGGATTTGAACAAACACTTTATACTGTTCGGGTTTTTCTTCAGTACTTTGCCAATTTGGAGACAGCATCTCATTATGTGTAAGAAAGATCCAGCTTAGAACATTCAATTTTTCTCAGTTACTTCATAATAATATAGAGTTAATGAAGAATGAATCAAGTTAATTATATAATTTCTTGCTGGAGTAGACCTCGGATCCAAAAAGAGGCCCATGGGTCCAGTGCTCTGCTGTCCTGTACAAATTAGATGAAAGTGAAATGAATGTAGCAATAAGAAAACCACTTGAAACAACAAAGCAAATTTATTAGAAAGTACTCCGGTGAGCCAAATAAACCCGAGTCCTATGTACTGGTCTTGGTCGGACATGTGCACGGGATTGCATGTGCATGTTCTGCGCATGGTCACACAAATATGGATGTCGTACATCATGTAGTGATTTGTTGAAATTTACCGTAAACCTAAGACAGATAAGTGTGAAAAACGATGTATTTTTATTCAGAATATATAGAAAATATATGTGATGGAATACCAAAATTTGTGAATGGGCGGAAGTGGAATTTTTGGCACTGTATCTTTGACAAAGAAATATGACACTGTAAGTAGTATCATTGAGTGCAGAGGTCGTAATACCTCAAATTGAAACAATGCCAGACTGCGTACAGTCTGACAAAAATTGATAAAACATCACAGTCCAAGGTATGTAAAGTGTCACTCGCCAAGATATCCTGCTCCCAAGTTTCACTTGAACCAACACACAGTTCTATAAAAAGAGGCTGTCTGGCTGGAGAGAGACCTCGAGAGGGAGTCCCGCTCAAGTGCATACAAACTCTCCAAACTCTTGTGATCAATAAGTATACATGATCACTGTGCTTGGATTGTTTCTGAGCTATAATTTGCCGAGTATAAAGCCACAAGTTGCCAGCAATCACATAACCCTAACGAAGTCACACATGTGTAAGAGCTAATTAAAACTCATGGTGGCTATGTATAGAATGTGAAATACCTGCAGTCTATGGCACTTGTTTCTGCCAAGATTGCCAATTCAGCAATATATCCTATGCCACCGATGCCGCATGTTTGAAGACATTGACGTTAGTGCAGTCGCACAATGCAAGAGTATTGATCCAGTTAATGCCAAGAGGTATTAACTCTTCACAGACTATGATTTGGCCATCCAGTTTACCTCCAATAAAAGTAAGAATACAAGCCTCACCTTTAACATCCAGGTAATATAAGAGGACAAATTAATTTATTACCCCCATCTCTTGGTATAGCCGAAGTAGGCTACAAGAACACCTGGAAGCCGATGCCACTCCTAACCATGTACACACAATTTTAAAGACTGTGTCGAGAGTTTTTGAATTTCTTTCTCGACATCTGGCAATAACCATCTAGCCATGTAACCAGGAAAGCTGTTGACTGAGTGCATGTTATCCCAGAATGCATCATGCTGACGTTTTGTTCAAAACCTGTCATTATAATCCAACATTTATGAATGAGATACAGAGCGGGCAAGATTTGAAACAAACATTTTACAAGAGGTATAATTAAGTTTTAGTTTAACCAAATGGCAGACAATTTTTTTTTATGAAGTGTAATGTTAGAATAATAAGTAACAATATTTAATAGCCGAGTAACATCAATCTCAGACTTGAGTGGGTCATAAAAAACATCTCAAACCTTCATAATTAGCCCTACTGACAGTCGAATCTGTTCCATGACCACTCTGTGTTTTATTGTTTCTTGGTACCTTGTGATGACCTGAGACTGTATCGATAAAGTGCCAATTGAGTGGGGATCGACATTCATAGAATGTTGTTATTGTGACTAAAGGGACTGTTTTGAATGTTAAGTCAATTCCAACTATGGATCTTTCTAACACTTAACCTTTTTTACCTGAAATGAAAGAATGCACACGGAAGTTGCAGGTCCTCAGCTGAACTTTGAATTACAGCTTTGAGAAAAAGATTCTACACAAGACCAGAAGTGTTCCCAACAAATCTCACTCAGAAATCCTTCTCTTTGACAGACACATTAACAGAATAACTCTTACAGATCAAGGCTTATTATGATTGCCCTAATGGTAAAACTTCTATGTGAGATTACTGATCAGTGCTTCGCCTTTGGCGCTGAGCTGGTAACCCTGGATAAAATACATTATTGTTCACTCATGAATATTTCCCTTAAATATACATATTCCTACTTCAGCATTGACCCTTTGTCAACCAGCATCCTTGGCATGAATGGGACATAACGCACCAATCAACACCAAAGTAATCTGTGTCGGTGTTAAAGATTCACCTAAACGTTTCTGTGGTTCATCAAATGAAGATCCTCACCATTTTTTTTCTTTTCTTGTGCTACACACGCTGTACCATGATCACACCTGTAAACAAATATAGGTTGTCCTGCACATTTTACTTTAAAAACACTATTATATGGCCTGCATAATTTTTTTTTGTCAAATATTTTTTTTCAGTAAACAGTCACATTTGTTCACTTATACATGTATTTATACCTGCAGCTGCTGGTCATTTCAACCTGTGGGAGTTGGGTGATTTTCTCTGTCAAGTTTACTCCCAACCTGGCACTGGCCTGCAGTACAATGGCCAGTCTCACTGACAGGTGGGTGGTCCCATTGTTCTCTGACCACCACTGCCCTCTGGGATTGGGCACAGCACTGGAGCCTGCCCACATGAACAACTGTTGATCCATTTTGCCCTTTCCATCCTTGTGGTAACACTGACTGCTTATTACCTTACACAATTTACGCCTTTATTTCGCTTATAATTTACCATACAATAGTGCTGGTTATCCCCCGCTGCTATTGCCTTACTATTTGTCTTGTCTATGTCAAGATCTAAGATTAATGTGATATTTGAGTAAACATCAAAGCAGATGACAATCTACATTGATCAGGATGATGGGGGGGGGACGTTGATCAGGAGGTCAAAACAGGATACAACTGACATGTAAGTCGTACTCAGCCATACACATCTGCCAGAAGACCTGACAGTGTTGATTATGTTCACCCTAATGGGGACGGCAGTTTGCCCATTTGATTGGTGGCTGCAAATGAGCACCGAGGAAAGCTCTTGACTAATCGCCTAAAACATTCATCATTTAAAAGAAAAAAATCCAAACGCAAAGACTGCATTTTCAAAATAATGTTTTTCACTTGGAAGGCTATTGACAACAGTTTCATCCAAATCATAAACAGGCTACACTTATTAGATTCGAAACAACTGGAAAAACAACAGAAAATGAACGTTCATCCACATCTGATTGTAAGCAGCAGCCATTTTAAATTACAATAATTGGCCTTCAAAATTAGATCCTGTTAAATTAAATCTGCAGATTTTTATACACACGAGGGGACTATCTCAGAACCATATTCATTAATTGAGAAATGTGACATTTTTTGTGCACCAGAATTGATATGAACGTAATTTCCATAAAATATGAGATGCAATGTTGTTGTCAATGTGATAAGCAATCTGTGTATAATTGGAAAGTGACACAGAGTATGACTACATGTCAATAACAATATTTCACACAAAACAAGCTGTGTAATGCGGTGGCCATAAATACTCAGCGAGGATGAATGCACACAGAAACTATAACCACACTTCCCCCTGAAAATATCACCACGGCTTTCACTCCTTTGTGATGGGCCCATAATTCATGTTCGTACGCAACTAAAAGATTAAATTTTCAATTACTTAGCTCCCCGATTTTATACACACATCTCACGCTTGTCATTACAGACTTAAATGCTGGCTGCATACATAACTGCAGAGGATCCAATCAATTTTGCTTTATCTTGTCCAAATATCTCGAGGTTTATTCAATGGTTTCTATTAGCTGGCATAAATATCTACATGTACCTACTCATTAATGAAGATCCATATATATGTATATATATATATTTTCACTCCAGATGAACAAAACAGAGAGTTTGATCTGCTTCAAAGGGAAATAAGTTTAAAGTGGATGGAAGTTTTGAAATCTGTGTTCTCTACTCCCAGTTTTGTTAAATTTGATGAGGAGGTAATCTTTTCAATAAATGATGTAAAAACCATATTAACCCTTTCCCCAAGACTCAGTCAACAGCTTTCCTTGGCATGAGCTGGTCACTAACTTCCCAACCCTTGCTCAGGAAAGCTATTGACCTGGATCATGTGATCCTGACAGGTCTGATCTACAATTCTCAGTCAAATTGTTTTTGATTACTGTTGAAATTATGTGTACTGAAGCAGATGAAATTTGACCACCAGCCAGTTTTGGCTGATTTAAGGGGCAAAGGCTTAAGACAGCATGACAAACTGTCAACAAAGAAATGACATCTCATCTAATTCTGAATGGTAATGAAAAAGAGCCAAGTTATATCAAGTTTATGATCCATGTTGCTTCACTCAGTAAATGATTCAAGTTCACAATATCAAAACAATTAAGATCAAAATATTGGTAACTGTCCCTACTCCGAACGGAAATTAAAAATTTACCGGTTTTCCACTTAAAGTGAGCAACACTGAGCAACTCTCACTTTTGTATTGTCTGCTTCATGTTTTTCTTTGCATACTCTAGCTACGCCTTTTGCCAATCAGTCAGATATACAAATTTGCACCTAATCAAGTATCAAAAGAATTAAACCCCTGCAAAAATTACCGGCCATGTGATCAGAAATGCTTGTGCACACATGATAATTCAGGAAGGCTGTTGGGCCAGGTTTATTCAAGATGGTTGAGCGACAAAGTGTTCACCCTGTCCTGGAACCACTAAAAAGCTCTCACATGTCAAATGTCTGCTTTCATGCTTTACCGTTAAACGTGCCAACAACTCTTTCACTGTAGCCAACAGTGACTTGAGTCAACACGAACTACTCCAAATTATAATAAGGCTTCTAGATTCATATTCCTTGTAAAAAGACCTTTCATTCAAGTATCAGCATGCCTGAAGGTACATAAGATATAATGGTCCAGGTCAACGGCTTTCCTTGGCGCACTGAGGAAAGCTGTTGACTCAGTGCAAAACGTGACACTAAAAGAGTTAATAAAGAACTTTTTGAATGAGACTTGCACCTGTCAAGATATACATAATATGTGGATGGCATTTACCGGTGTGCTAATTGTCCAAACTGCACCAAAGACACCCACTGACTCAAGTCTTAACCTGAGCAGGAAGGGGTTAACTGGTATGGGTGCATTTCCCAGTTTCACCTGTCCAGTAACTAATGCATACTTTATTTGGCATCGAAGAAACTCCTGAGGGAACTACCACTGAAATGTCTAGCTTCTCTTTGAGCACGGTGACATTTTAGCAATTTAAAAAAGCTTTGACTGTTCTCCGTGAAGGCAAAACCAGGCAACTGTTACGTTAAGTAATGAAAGACCTTCCTGATTGGCCTGCCTGTCTGGCCCATCAATTAAACATTAGGAGATGTATTGTGTCCCTTGCTTTCTATCCAAGTTCTCTCTCTCTGGTATATGTGTCTGAACAACTTTACAGAAACGTGGTGATATCCTGTTCCTATGGTTACGGCCATGTGCTAACGTAAGGAATCTTTTGAAAACCAAGAATCTCTTGTGGCAATTTCCCTGTGCAAGACACTTGTAAAGCCAGGGCCCCCAGAGCAGGTAGTAATATTATGAATATAAAATATCCACTGTCTGCCATCTTTTTTACTCTGAAGCCTACTCTCCCATGCATTGGTCCTTCCTGTCAGGGGCCTGTCCAGGTGTGGTGCCAGACATAAGGTCAGTGACTCTGACTAATGGAAAAATCAAAGACCTGGCGCAAGTGCTCGAATGTCTACTCCTGCCATACCTAAAGGAAATTGCACAACCATTATCTAATGCCACCAAATTATTCCACTTGTGAAAATTGACTTCATTTGGACATGCATCGTGTGGATTAGCGGACCTGTGTGCTCTTTCCCCTAAGATATGGCATCCTTCCAGGTAAAATGTCAAATTACCTTAAATTTTCAGAAGTGACATTCGCTTCGTTGCACTGGAAATCAGGTGTGAGTAAAAAGTATCCGTAAGGACATGGACAAGTACTCTGATCTGGTGGAACAGCAATTGAGACATCTCCGAAGAAAACTTCGCTGAATGCTACAGATTGCGGCCTCTACAAAGTGCATGCCAGGATACCAGAAGCTTCTTCATATACTTTGTTCTGAGCCCTCCAGATAAAACTTCACACGAACTTCATCCAGAGCCCTGTTAACTTACATCACACAAACTTCTGCTGAAGAGATTGGGATTAAAACTTTACTCTGTACGAAACTTCATCCAAAAGTCTGGGGTTATATTCTCTGCAAATTTCATCCCATTTAAGCTGCTGGCCTCCCCATGACAAACTTCATCCAAAGTCAAAGATGTCTTCCCTAGACTTGATTTAAGGCCATTGGTATCATCCCTGCAAAACCAATGCTTTTAAGGCTACAGGGACTGCATCCACAAATTTCATCAAGGATCGGTTGGGATTTCCCATCCAAGTGGACCTACAGTATCGTGCTCTTTTTTTTTAAACATTTCATCCCAGGTATTGAGCTCTGAAGTACAGCTAGACCTTATCTAAATATTATTAAACCATTGTAATCTCCTCTGCCACCTTCAAGTTCACCAACAACTAAATTACCATTTTTTGTCATCTAAATTATCATTTTTTGTGCTAAATAGAAGACTTGTGTATGTACTTTAAAGACATTTAAAAAAATTGTATTTGTAGTGTTAAAGAAATGTCCATTTCAAATAAATTGTTGAAACTCTTTTGGATTAAAGTTTTGCTAATTTACTTTTCGAAAATCTGTTTCTCTAAAACAGTTAGTGATATGAAACCCGCCAACATTTTGGATAACATATGTGGGTCTTTCAACTGGTTCCAAAATTATCCATTTGGCTTCATGTATGTGTAGGAACTTCTAATTTTCATGAATGAAGTTGGCAATTTTTTCTGAATAATCATTGCAAGCACACAAAAATAACTTTCCCTGCCATATTTTTCCCTGTCTCCCCTTCCATGAAATATAAAGTTTTTGTGGGTATTTTCAGAAACATACTACTAAAAAACAAATCACACTTAATCAAAGAGACATTCTGCTAACCGAACACCTCTCTATACTGAACACTGTTTCTCGGTCCCAAATATATATTTCCAATGCAAGCAAACTTCCCCATACTGAACACCTCATTATACCGAACACTTTTGTCCAGTCCCAAGGCTGTTCGGTATAGGGAGGTTTTCCTGTGGTCTACACAGTAAAGACTGCCATATACCATCGGCATTTTACAGCCGTACGTGTCATTATCAAGTGACTTCTATACGCTAGCAGGATGATATATACCTTATCAATATCTGCTTAAACATGTTCGCATATTTTCAGTTTTCAAACTATAAATGGAGCATTGCTAAACTGGCCACTCTTCAGATCGTAAATTTTGCCATGCTGGACGACTGTTTTCATCTGTGTGTCCTATACAGCATGCACTCGCGAGTTATTTCACAGCATGTGAGCCTACTGTGTAGATCATGGTCACGTACCTCAGCCCAATGCTTAATCATATGTGATTCGTACTTAGTGGATCACTTTGTGAATTGTTCCATGGTAAAATCATGTGATCCTACTTGGATTATTTTGTGAATTAATCCACGGTTAAATCATGTGACCTTACTTGGTGGATCATCTTGTGAATGATTCCATGGTTCAACCATGTGATCTTACTTTGTAAATCATGTCCCACTAAATTATTGCATGGATGGATCAGGTGACAACAGTCACCTTTGGGGACATATTCCAGGAGCCTTGTATTCCTTCCACTATAGCTGCATCATTTGATCCTATGCTGAAAAGATATTGTCCCTACATGTACATGTGCACTTACCAGTAATTCCTGATTTTTACAATTTGCTGAAAGTCAGGAAATGCCTGCAGCACCACGTATTGAACTAACTTAGGGGAGATTGATTCAAGGTACATTAATTCCCACAGAGTGCAAAGACAATCCAACATGCAGTTTCAGAGAAGAAAAAAAAAAAGGTCCAGTGGTTTCCAAAAGTGTGCTTGTGAAATTTCAATTGGCCATGTGTTTTAATTGAATATTGTTAAAAAATTGTTTAAAATAAAAAAAAATATAAATAAAAAAATCACTGAAGTGTGACCATTTGAGAAAAAAAAAAAAAAAAAAAGGCCAACCTCACTAGAGACCCATGCACCTAGGGTACAACTCTACTGAATCTGAAAATGATTCTGGTTGATTGTTTAGGGGATGTTGAAAACATGAATTACCATAATTGTTATCGTTCTTACCTTGTAGTCAATAGGAATGTATGCATTAACTAATCAGTACCTGAATTGAACATTTGTTAAAAACAGGAATCCAGAGTATTACTAACTGGTGACTTAATTTGCTTGACCCTTCCACAAAGTATGTTTCCACCAAATTTCAGTATAATCTGAGTGGTAGTTTTGGACAAGCAGTCAAAAATACTGAAAACCCACAAAAATACGTTGAAAAACAGAAAAATATTGCAGTGCCACTTGTTGAAAAAAAAATATGAAAGTCTAAGGATATCCAGAAGTGTTGTACTACAATTTCAAGCAATTGGCTGAGCTGTCTTGGAGAAGACAATTTTCTAAGATCATGCCTACAATTGACCCGCCCCCCCCCCCCCCAAAAAAAAATACACTCACACAAAATCATCCAAGCATGACACATTACACAAGATTGATAGAGACCCACCTTAATTATATCCCTCATAAAGTTTAAAGAGGGTCTGACAGATGGTTTTGGAGATGTCAACAATGTAATTGTGGACTGAGAACAGATGATGGATGAAATACTGACCATAGACTATCACTGAACCTAAAAGTTCAGCTGACAGACAAGCCAGCTGAGCTGAAGATCTGACTGGCAGTGTTGGAGAAGAAGTCAAAAATGCAATTGTGGATGACAAATGAAATACATGTACAGATAACTGACAACCACCAACCCTTAGAGCTCTGCTGACAGACAAGTAAGCTGAGCTAAATATAGCACCTGCAAACTTTGATGTGTTCTGGTCTGTTGTAATCCCCCATACAATGCGTTCTGTTTGTAAATGTCATCTTTTGTGGGGGTGATTGTTCCGTAAGGCACTAGCTGCCTGCCCCCTCAGAGCGTGCTTCGCTTGCTTGTGCAGCAACGCGCTATGACCACACCTGGATACTTTGTCCAAAATATTGACGAATCACATCCCAAGTTTACAGCCCACCATCAGCACGCTGGTTGAAAACGAAGCATCGCGTAAGTAAAATGTCATCGTGTTTGTGCGATACATGTTTATATGCACCTGTACACTAAAACACAACAAGCAACATAGACATGGTGTTTCTATGGTTACCACTTCAAATTGATATTGTTGCCCTTTCTTATTCAAAATCTGCATGCAATCTTCAATGTAGCAGTTCTGGAATTAAACATTTATCTTATGTGCCTGACGTGTGTTTGATAGGAAGCGAACACTAATATCATACAAATAACTGCTTCACTTTCAGTACTTCACTTAAAAGTGCCAATATACGTCTCTTAAACTTAATTGCCTGTTTCATTCATAACACTTAATTAAATGTTAAATGTTACATAAACTGCAATACAGACGATATTCCAAGTGATGATTTTATTGATGATCGATCTTCATGTGGTGTAGTTGGCTGAAAACTCTCGAAACTCACAAAATTCTGTTCATATGATTCAAAGTCCCAATAGAAAGATTATTGTACATTTTGAATACAGTTAAAAAATAACATTTTACTCGTGAAATGTGCATGCAACATGGCAGCTGGGCCCAGGGATCATATGTTTACAAATTGGTAAAATTAATAGAGAGAGAGTGCATTTGACAAACTTATTTATCTCAAGTCACTTTTACTTTAGTTATACAGCATGACATATCCCATTGGCAAGTCAGGGCAGCAAGAGCCTGATTCACAAGCACAGGCTCAAACTTTTCTATTTTAGTTGGCAAAATTCCCCTTTTCATAACAAGAATGAGATTTCTTTGTTCTCTCATTTACAAAATAAGATACCCACTTCAAAACCATACTGCACTTCAATACAAGTCTTACCCCCATATAACCACTCATTGCATATGGAATTTTCTGCACAGTCTTACTGTGAAGAAAAAGTACATGCAGTGAAGATACAAATCAAGGTTAGGATTTCTCTGGTTATTGGACATGAAGTGAAAATAAAGCAAACTTTAGGTTAAGGTTTATGTCTGGGTATTGTATATGTGATGAAAATAGTGCTAATTAAGGTCAGTTTCTTTGCGTATTGAACATGTAGTAAAATTATGCAAATTAAAGTTAGGGTATTGTACATGTACTGAAGATAATACAAACTAAGGTCAGGGTTTCTCTGGGTATTGTACCGGTACTGAAGATAATACAAACCAAGGTCAGGGTTTCTCTGGCTTGTGAATATTTATACAGAGCCATTTCCACACTATTTTTTCAAAAATTCTCCCCAAACCCCTCCAGACCATGAACTCAGTTGCTCTGCTCCCCAATTTTCTTTTCCCTCATCACCGACATAGCTAGCAGTGAGACTCTCCTTCTTAACCCTTTCCCCTTCAATTAAGGCTGAGTCAACAGCTTTCTTTGGAATGGGTTTGGCACTACTAAGTGCCCAATCCATGCCAAGGAAAGCTGTTGACCTGGGCCATCTGATCTTGATAGACCTCCTCTACAACTCTCAGTCAAACAGTTTTTCATTGCTGTTGAAATCAACTGAAACCACTGAAGTAGACGACATTTGACCACCATCGACTCACTCCCATTCTGACCAGTGAAGGGGCAACACAGTAGGTGGTCTTTCATGACAGAAATGCGTAATGGATTAAGATTTCTTTGGTTTTGATCAAATCAACTTTGACGGAAAATGGTCTTTCAGCAGAGTGCCTGCAACAGTGGTTTGTATCCCAAGTGTGCCATCATCCTCCACTGCACCCAAACTGGCGGCATGTCATCTCTCGCAAACACACAGCCAGCAGTACTTTGATGCAGCACTTAATACATTTACAGGGACATTACGTACGGGCTTAGACCCTAGCTTACATGTACATCTTGGTCCATGTTGAAAAAATTATCTGATTTTCAGATTAAAAACCCTTGACATTTCATGTTGTTGACAGGCATACAGTGCCTGGAAGCGTCCACTGATATTACTCTCATTTAATTCAGTCACATATGGATTAAACCTCACCAATGTTCAGATGACTGACTTCAGCTGAATGTACAGCTGTATTAGAGACAAGAGTATACATGTTTTTTTCTTCTCTTTTTTAAAAAAAATTGGCATCTGTAAGACAATGATGATAACTCAACATTACAGATGTAGAAGGCCTTCAGAGCTAGTGGTTTTTGCATTGCCTGACAAGTCACGCTGTCACTGCTGCTGTCAAACCTTCTACATCGCCTGGAAATGTCAAAGTACAGCTACATGTACCTTGCAGCTGCTGTTTTATGTAGACTCCCTGGGCAATGCCAAAACCCATTAAGTTAGGCCAGGCATGTTGGCTATTCAATTAAAGGTCTTTAACACAAGAAATTTGAATGTACAATCTTCATAATCTTAAAGACAGGTAAGACACCAAAAATAAATCCCACTTTAGTCAATCCTAGCTCAAAATGTATTTGCGTTAGGATAACATATCATATATGTCTGTACTCGTCATACTCCAAAGAATTTATATGTCCCGTATTTGGGTGTCTGTGATGTTAATTGTTGAATAAACAATTGAAAGTTGACCGCAAAGCATCCACCCCATAAATGTCGATATAAGTCACTAATTATTTGTGATAAAATCATAATTACACTTGTATCTTAATCCCAACATATTGGCAACAAAAAAAATCCTGCCATTTTTTATATTTGGTTTTGTTTTTCTGTTATCTATCCTCAAAGTTTGACGTTTCAATTTTCCCTTTGATTTTTAGGATGTTCATTTTCTTCATTTCATAGAAAAAGAACGAAGCAAAATTTAGAAAATCACTAAATCGTTTTTGCAGTTCAGACATTAAAGAATCAAAAGCCGTTAACCAGATTAAATTTCGCCCAGCTGTATTCTTGGAATAACCATTCTTAGGTGGGGCTCTCGTCCTATTATCCTTTCTGAGAAAACAAGCTTCAAAGGACTTTGATGTTGATCATTTGCCTCTGAAACAATACCATTTGCTCAAGTTGAGCTGATATTTGTACAAAACGTAGTAAACATCGTCCCTGAACATTTGGGGCGGTTGTCAATCAATTCTTGGCCAATCACATGACTAAAAGAGCCTTTGAAGTATGGAAAACATTATTCAGCGATCTGTCAAACGGCGACAGCGACAGTCTGGTTTCAAAGTGTGACGTCATGGAGGCGGCCCTTCCGGCCCCATGACCTCAAGCCTGGCAACAAAAGTTGTGTTGCCTTGCTTCGGTGGGGCGGCCTGCGGCCGCTCGTGGTCAGTGTATGGATGGCGGGTTTGGTCTTCCACCCCCTCCCTCTTCATCCCGTTTTTAGGGATAGTGTTTTATTGTATTTACTCGTCCCCTATCTGTATACTTTATGTAGTCAGCTTACTAGACTTGTCTTTACACTTTACTTAGTTAGCTTGTCATTATTTTGCAGTTGTTTTCTGAATGAGTTTCATTTCACTTTCCAATCTGAGCTTTGTAACGCTAGTTTGTGTGTTTTCTCTGCTGTTCACGTTTATGCTTATCTCGATGTGATTATTTGTACTTTTATTTCCTCATCCCTGGGTTCCGATAAAATATTATTATGTACGTGGGTATTGTTGATTAGGGTGTCAGTTTTTTTCCCCGCCTGTCTTTGGTGTGAAGGACCACTCGGGTGATCCATCGCGGCACGGCCTTTGAAGTTTGAAGGGACATCGTCTGGTGATTCCCGCTCCTCTTGAACATTTAAAGTCTCCCTTCATTAGGACGCAAAACAAGCAAGATAACTATAAAGTAAACCACTAAGGCTATGATATATTAGCATGTTTGCATCTTTTCCCTGCCCACAAACATACTTTCGACATGCTGCCTTATTTCACATTGCCGCCCTAATACCTCTCCTTTTGCCATGGGCCGTTGCTACCTGCAGCCACGTGACAGGCTGTTAAGTATGATTGACGGGTGGCATTGTTCCGTTTGGCGGCTGAAAACCAAAAGAATGACACATGGACGTTTGGATGTCCACATACCTGTGTGGTTTTTGGCGTTTTTCTCATATTTTACTTTAGTTAAAAGCTCAAAATTTTGACAACTAATAGAAAGGACATTCATCTTGTAAAAACCATTAAAATTTCAAAATCGGCCATGCAAAGACACAGACAAGAGGACCAACATGGTCCTGTGCTCTCCTGGCAGGCAGCTGGACCATTACAACTGACGGGAATAAAACCAACTTCATTCAAGTTTCAAGCCTCAGCCTTATTTCAATATGTCTGTTTCAGAGTAATTATTTAGGCTGTGTGACAATTCACATGCACGAACACATGCACGCACGCATGCGCACGCACACACGCACGGACGCACACATACACACAGAGCTTTGATGTATATAAACATGCAAATCTCTTAATTTGGAATCAGAGGTAATTCATTCTTTTGTTAATCAAGGTGCTAACTGGTAAACAGTTTTAACAGTTTATATAAAAATGAACCATTTACCCTCCAAGAGCCTTTGTGGCTTTGTGAAGCCAGTGAAGCTAAAATTCAGTACCTGGCATGGAACAAACTAAGGTCAACTTTAAACTGATGATTAACTTGTTCTCGTCAATATCTTAAGAGTCATCAATCTGAAGTTACTGTTGCCTGAATTACTCTTGCAACCTATACAGTTTTACGTTTTCAAATACATTAAATTTTGTCGTATTTGAATACAAGTGTATCATTAAGATGGTTGATTGAATCTTGAGCAGGCAACCTTACACCCTTCCTGTGAACTACTAATTGTATGAAATGAAAAATAATGGTTAAGACCAATTGAGTACCGTGGCATTAAGTCTAATACATCTGCTTAAAACTGACGAAAAAGCAACATATCATATAAAAGGTAGACAAAACATACGTCCTCATTGGCTTCATATATTGCCGACAGATAACAGAATTGCAACTTAAAACTTTGCTTGCATGCATCTAAGGCAAACCAGTGTGTGATGGGTAATTAATAAAGTGTCAAGTCATTCATCTAAGAGATCAGTATATGACAAGCAATTGATAAAGTATCAGTGCACTCATTTATGAGATCAGCATATGATGGCCAATTAAAAAAGTGTCAAGTCATTCATCTGTATGACCATGACCATACAGTACATAAAAGGCAATGAATGAAGTGTAAGTGTATTTAGCTAAGAGATCAGTACATGAAGGAAAATTAATAGTATTGCGGCATTTGCTTATGACACTAATATATGATGGATAATTTACAAAGTGTCAGTGTATTCACCTATGAGATCACTTCATGAAGGTAATTGGTAACATGTCATTGCATTCACCTTCAAGACCAGTACATGAAGGACAATAAATAAAAAAAAAATCAGTGTATTCACCCATGAGATCAGTACATGAAGGGCAATTTATGCAGTCTCACTGCATTCACCTGTGAGACCAGAACATGAAGGGCAATTAATGAAGTGTTCATGCATTCACACGAGACCAGTAAACGGAGGGCATTTAATAAAGTGTCAGTGCAAGCACCTGTAAGATCAGGATATGCAGGACAATAGACAAAGAATAGGAACATTTGGCAACTAGTTTTTCCTTATTTTTCATTACACTTTGTCAGTCATATTTCATATAATGCATGTGCACATTTCTATTAATACAACATGTACTGGGGGTACATACCTGCACCTGTTATCAGACATCACATGCTCATTACAGTAGACAAGACTGGGGGTGGGTGGGTGGTAAGGGGTTTTCCGTACTGGCATACTGGGCATTTTTATTAGCTGTACTTACATACTGAAATCCCTTTCATTTTCCATACTTCATACCAACCATTATTTGTATATTTTCTTACTTTTTGTACCTTGTACTGGGCCAAAATTATTATTTGTACCAGAACATCAGGGACCCCCTTACCCCCCCTCCTCTATACTGGTACCACTCTGTCTCACTGTCCATTGGGTATTCCCACTGCACATTGATTTGTTAGTTGTCTGCACTGTACTTGGCTACAGAATTAAATGCACAGATTCTCAAACACAGTCATATATCTTGTCTTTCTCTCCACCGCCCCCCAAGTGTGATATATCTTTTATACACCAGATTATGGTTCAAGATGAATTTTGTTTTGCACTTGTATTTTGTACCGTCTATTTCGTGCCAATTATATTGACAGACTTGTCTTTCTTTTGTGAAATCTAACCATTTTACTAAGTTACTTCAGTCACTGAATAACCAATGAAAAAAGCGTCAGATAAATAGACATCCAATAAAGGAATACGAAACAGAATCGATGAAACAGAAACATCCCAATTTAACATGATTCAAATGAGAGTGAAAATTCCTACAAGATCATGGGCATGCTATAGCTCGGAAATGTGCTGACAAGCACATGACGTCCTATAGGGTCTCATCCACGTTTCTCATTCAAATTATCTTTTCATTAATACAAGGATCAAGTGAAAATCATTCAAGTAGACAACATTTTACATGCCGCCAGTTTGGGACGGTTTAAGAAATAGATTTCCATGTATCAAGTGAAGTATCAAAGCAATCAGATAAACCACTGCCCCCAGACATGTTTGTCAAGAAAGTAATATCGTGCCGTCACACAATGTCTAAAAATAAAATGTCGTCATTAACCTCTTGAGTTTTCTTAGTCAACTTGTATTGTCATGATTTGTAACTTGAAGGGAAATTGTGAGATCACCCAGTCTGGTGACAGGCTATTTGATCTGTTTCCTTCACATATTTTATCTTGAAGTCTATTTCTCCCATTGTCTCAAGGCTAAGTGGTAACTAAGTTGATGATAAATAAGACAGATGCCCTTGTGTCCTGGCACTCATTTCTTGCAGGACATGCAGGATCTGTGTTAATTGGATCAAATTCAACTCTGGCCCAGTTTACACCCAACTTTCTTTTACGCTCCCAATGTCTCCTTACCATGCATAATAAGACCAGAGTCATGCCGCGGGGCATGAATGTCTCGCCAGAGCAATTCAAGCCGCTCCGAAGTTCTTTTGTTGATGGACGGACGGACGTCTCCTTTGAAACTCAAAAGCTTCATACACTATTCCACCATACCGACACTGGTATAAACAGGTAAACAGTAATACAACTTTTAGCACCATAAAGTTGACTTGAGGTGTTATGAGGTAAAGTGTACTAAGGTATTAGCTGAAAGCCACCTCTTCCACTGTACTGGATGAAGATTAAAAAGAAAGAAATCCTGCAAAAAGTGAGTATGATCATGGTTTTCCGACTGAAGACGGACTAGAGAAAATTCTCTAGGTGGGTTAAGTATACTTTACCCCGGGTACTTTCCCCCTTACCACTCTAAACACATTGTCATTTCAAACTCCATCTTGACACAATTTGACTAATGTTCCTGAGTTAGTGATGGACGGGCGTCCGGAAAGTGACTGCTTAGTCTCGCCAACAGCTTATGTAGGCGAGACAAAAACTCTACACTAGGGTACATCTTTTATGTGCAGACAGGCCAGATATAACCTGACAGAAATGGATGGACCGGTGACTCTTAAATGTTGCAGTTACATGACTGACTGTCTCATGAAATTGCCACTTTGGCATGAGAAAACCTTATGGACATCTGCGATAACAATGTTTATCTGTTTACACGTTTCATTCTGAAGAAAGTAAGAAAGGTGGGGACACACATCAATAAAACTGCAAATATAACTTGAGATATAGCTTATACTAGTAAATCTGGAAAGCTAGTGTAATGAAAATACAGAAAAAGTTGGGGATACACCTCAATGAAGCAGAAGACAAACCTTGAAATACAGCTTAACAAAGCGGGAGATGCACCTTAATGAAATAACAAACATAACTTTCAGTTAGTTGGATATGCAGCTTAATATTGCAAGAGATACAGCTTAAAAAGCTGGACATAAAGTTTAAAGCTGCACATAAAGCTACCTATAGCTTAATAAAGCTGAACAAATGGCTAAGTAAAATTGGAAATACAGCTAAATAAAGCTGGAAATATTAACTTCAGATGTAGCTTAATAAAGCTGGAGATACTAGTCAATAATGCTTGAGATACAGATGAATATAACTTGATACAGCTTTAATCTTCCCCTAGTCATAGCAGTTTCCTGAATACTTATTATAATTCAGTCTGTCAAATGCACATTCCCCAATAAGGTCACACCTCTCGTTTCTTCAGGAAAAAAAGCCCAAATAATTATGTTTCAATATACAGATTTTGGGTATATCCAAGTCTAATTCTGGTCATAGTCCCATTTTGAGCCATACTTTGTGCACAGAAGATTATATGGTGCATGAGAAATGCATATTTGTGATCATCATGAGAAGTTGATATTCTCTCATTCAAGGAAACATTAAAACAGGAAATCAAAGAAATAACTTCGTGCTCCTGTGGTAAAAGTGAAGCTGAAACTACATACACTAAACATTGTTTTGAATTGTTCAATGTTGCAGATGGAATTTTGCAGGTTTTTCAGCAAAATACATGTACAGTTTGTCTAATTTTCTGTTACACCCCCCCCCCCCCAATAAGTAATGATTGGTGATATTAGTTCAAAAGCAATTAATGATTGATTTATTTGTATTCTTGGATATAGTTTATTCATGCTTGCACATTACAAAAAATTTAATGTTCTAACTGGCATCACTGGTTTTGTAACCCTAGTAAAGAAGATTATGTTTCATCAAATTGAACACATTTGCAAAATGACTGAAAGCATTTCTCATATCTACAAGTCTTCAAAAAGAAAGAGAGATCTATCTGGAATCAGGAAATAACTTTGACCTGGCCTTTGCAGGCAACTATATCTTCATTCAAGTGGAATGAGAACAGATTGTCAAGAGACATTATGTTCCATGTGTCCAAACAATCACTTTGACATGGACATCACTTGTTCCAATAATACATCTACTTCGATAAATAGCATTCTCGCATGAAGAACATGGATTTCTGGGCTAATGATGGGTTCATAGCAACACAGCACATTCACAGACTCCTGTCGCCCCTCAATTTCTCATGGAGCCCCTTCCCTGTTGAATCGACAGTCAACACACAATATATTCCTTGGATGTCTCAACAGCCTGCATTACTTTTAACTCTTTCTTTGTTAAAATGTCCATAAACACATAAGTTTTTCAACTTGATATAATATTTTAAATTCTTATATCCACTTAAGATTCTACTCCTGCAGCTGACTGGTGTACATATCTGAATAAAACCTGTACAGAAAATTTATCAGGAAAAAAATAAAAAATAAATAAATAAACCATTTATAATCAGCATTAAATAATTTTGCACAGAATTTATATTTCTGTACATGTCAGAAAAGCATTGCATGCTTTCCACTTAGTCTGGGTTGAAAGCGTTAATTCAATCCACTCTGTAACTTGGCCACGAGTGACCTGTTCACAGCATTAGAGTATTTGCACTTTGACTTAGCATCTTATTCCAGCGAGAATAAACTCTACACAAATCGGTTACATCAACGGCAGACGTGTCTACCTGACACCATTGTGGTTTTAATGTGCACAAGTGCTGTCTATAGGGCATACATTGGCTCTCAATGAGCCTTAGAGAAGCCCCTTTTTCCAACCATTAACCATAGGTAATATTGATATAAGGGTAAGGCACTCAAAGCCAAAGAGCACATGTTCTTTGGCAACTGTTTTTTTTCTCTTCTGGGTGCAGTTTTATCGGATACGTCAATTAAGGACGCTGGTAAGCTTTGAATAAGCACACAAACTATTTAAACAACACTCACCTTGTCTTTTGAGTGGATAGATTGAGGGGCATACACTGTCAGTCAGACATGTGGGATACACAGTCAGTCAGACATGTGGGAATTCCTGGATTGTCAAATAGCAATATTCAATCCCTAACACTATTGTATAGGGAAAGTTCTATTTTGCCCAACCACAAAAAAATAAACCGTTTTTATTACATCAGCAATAGTAGAGTGCCGTATAGTATAAAGACCACATTATACCCTTACCCAAGCACTGAACCCTGTATCTACAGTAAACTAAACCCCTGATTAGCCTTTCAGTTGCTAATGTCTAAACTGATTCACCGCCTCTACTGCATGGCCACAATTGGGGCAATTGAGTTGCTGATCTATACATTTAATTTCCCTGGAATGGTTGACATCGGACTAGACAAGTTGGTACTCAAAGGTTAGGCCTTTGCCTGAGAATCTGAAGGTGCAATAATTGCAATAAATAAGATCCATGCTACTTTTTTGTGACCTTCTCTCTCTCTCTCTCTCTCTCTCTCTCTCTCTCTCTCTCTCTCTCTCTCTCTCTCTCTCTCTCTCTCTCTCTCTCTCTCTCTCTCTCTCTCTCTCTCTCTCTCTCTCTCTCTCTCTCTCTCTCTCTCTCTCTCTCTCTCTCTCTCTCTCTCTCAAACTGGGATAGCAGCATGCATTTGACTTGATTACTGATTTCCAGAGTTCAAGCAGGGAACATTCAAATACATTCACATGTATCAGTTCTCTCTATAGCTACAAATAATGGTCATGTTGACTCCAACGGCCCAGGACTCTACATTGTTATGAACCTTGGACCAGAAGCAGAGCTACAACCTTGTGTGGCTGCAGTTTGAAAGCTATACATGAGCAAAACAAGTCCCCTCTTTAAGACAGTCAGCTGGAAATTAAACATATACCGACTATCTGGACATGCAATGATCAAGTTTTGTGACTGGCAAAATAATGTGAGTGTCAAAAAGTTACTTTGCTGGTTTAGATTTGTTTTTTACTTTTGAATCAGCTTTCACTAATTTACATTAAATGCAAAAAAGCATACACTATTTCTCATCCTTGGCCAATACACTATCACAAGGCTATGTACATGTACTTCATACATGTATGCAGGCTTTCAATCAATGTATCAAAGCGTTTTGCACCTGGTGGACATGTTGAAGTCAACACACACGAAATAATGAATACAACATGTATCTATACATGTTTATGCCAAGTCAGTATTGTATCACCAGTACACTGTTTGAAAACTGAAGCAGTTGTGACTGTTTATGAATGGATACTCAAAAGACATTTCACGGAGGTACCAGAATCAAACACAAGACTGCTCTTCTCTTGTTATAAGGACTAAACGAAACCTGTTGTGTGCATACCTGAAAGAGCTACACTGACACGGGAGACAGTGCCGGTGTTGTGGCAGACAGCAAGAGTATTGCCGTATATTTGGGCAACATGCAAATCTCGGCATTCTATGTCAGGAAATAGCTTTGACTGTGGCTGTATACATAGGAAATAGTGTAATTAGGAACTGGTGTGCCTGGGACTCTTGCGGATCAGATGCATGACCATCCCCACACTGTCCTCTCTGTAAGACAAAGAGCCCTGCATCGGGTGCATCTAGAAGCAACATTAGTGGCCTTGTGTACCATCAAAGCTACATGTAGGCATGGGCTGTGTCTTAGTCGTACAGTGGTACATGAAGCTCACTGTTTATGAGGGTGGGATGATGGTGGAACAAGAGGTGTACACCCTCTTGGCATTTGCACCCCCCCCATGTTTTGTATGAACCTCTCATGGCAACCCACCATTTCTGCTTGGCTAATCCTCTCAAATGTTCAAATTACTCCGTGCTTTTATAGTTTTACACATTTACAAAAATAATTAAAAATAAAACATTTAAATTTCAAAAGCACCTCTGCAGAACCTGGATTCTCTGCAGAATTCTCTCTCAATTATGGGAACAACATTTTTGAGGACTCCTAAAGTTACATTTCATCTCCATGTTTGGTCAAAATAGTTGTTAACTCTCATCTTAATTGGGCTCCTGTTGCCTTAAATGTGTGAGCTTTGTTGCATTACACTACGTTCTTAGCACTTGCTTATTGTGCCAGTACTTGGTGATTTTATGGAGCTCTCTAGCATAACTATATGTAGATGTAGTGCAACAAGCCAACTATATGGTTAGCATTATTGTGACAAGCCTGTCCCATTTCTCAGCACATCAAAACACAAGAGCCATGAAGAATTCCCTCCTTCACAACACAAACCTTGATGGCCCTCCATAGTATCTTACTCATATTTTTCTGATCACAATGGCCGATAATTAAAAATTAAATAATTTTGTAATGATTATCACACGGATTGAAATTAAACCTTCATTGCTGTCCACGCAAATTACTTGCATTTGTAAAACCACAAAGACCCGAGGAAGAGTTGTATTATCCAGCAAGTTTACCTGTAACCATCTGGACTGAGGCCAACTACTGTTATACTACACTTGACATGTAACCAGGTGGAAGGCTAGTTTAACAAGTGCACTATTACAACACAGAACAAAATGCTGTGGGGCCATTTGTTTTACATAGATGACATAATGTTCTCCCACTTGGCAAAGTGTGCCCTGACACTTCTGTCAACATGTTCGTTCAATTCATATATTAATGCCTGTGAACTCATTAAAAAAAATGTATGGCTAAAGTGGTTTGCTGGTGTCTTTTTTCTCCAGCTGACATTTATGTCGTAATGGATAACATGTATATATTTTTTTCCTTGTTGCGTCTACACCCTCTTTCCTCTTCCAAGTGGCTGCATGTCAACTGCTATCTGCCTGCTTTCAATAATTTGGCTTGTTTTTCACACATAAAAAAAAAAGAAACACTGGGTAAGCCTTATGGAATTGGCACTTGTTGAGTGTCTGGTGAAGTGCATCTGACGCCATATGCCAAACTGAACAAAAAGACAAAACGGAGGTAAAATGTTTAATGCTAAAATTCAGTCACCTCATAAATGGTTTTATATCATGTACTTACTAACTTGGCATGTAAGCAAATAATTGAGATAAACAGTAAAATTTTTCAACACGTCGTACACCATCTTTCATCAGAGAACAAAAATTGTGAAGACAATAATTTTGGCTCCATCACCGAAATACCTCTTAATATTTCTTATTGATGTGAGATATCAATAACCAGAGGCCCATGGGCCTATTGCTCTGCTGGCACTGTGGCTATATTGCACCTGTTCAATACGGTCAATGCATAAGTTCACCAAGTGGGGAAACCCCAGCGGAGACTCCGATGTTAGAGCCAGGCGCGCACAGGTTTTTGGGTAATTTGCGGGCCACTCAGTCTTACCCCACAGGCTCACCACTACTGAATACAGCAAGTAACGAGTGAAACACGGACCATGATTTCTTCAAAAAACAGAATCCAGGGTGGCTGAAAAAGTATTTGAATGACCTAGGAATATCAGTTGATGGAAGGAATAAAGCGGCACTTTTGATTTTGATATTTGTCAGTTTTACGTTTCTTCCTGGTATCAACATTACAGCCCACTACACAACAGTCAGTGGTGGTTTACCATGGTAATTCGCCTTGTAACTCAACGTTCTAACTGTCAATGCTTCCCGTACTCCCTCCGCCAACAATCTACAATAGTAAACTTTCATACACCTCCTGTATTTGGTCCATTTCCTGCTTTTCTGTTCATGTTGACAAGAACACAATTAGTGTCTGCCATCATGCATTATCGTAACCACTTTTGAGAAGGTGCACAGCGCGCCATCTGGTAGCAAAAAATCAGCCCGCATGCCTCGCTTTCATAACGGGACAACTGCTGGGGTTTTCCCGCTTGGTGAACTTATGCATAGACCATATTCAAAGTTGCGAGTCCTCAAGTGGCTTCTGAGCATATAAAGCTTAAATTTAGTGTATAAAATGTCCACCAGATGGCACTTCCCTCCACATGTAATCATAGCTCATTTGTGCAATTCCTGTGATGAATATTGTTGCATGTGCCAAGACAACAATGAGTGCGTCCTTAACTTTGTGTCCTTAGTGACCTTGGGACAGAAGATCAAGGTCACCCAGATTATGTAATACAAGAGGCACATAGGCCTGGTGCTATGCTGACAGTGCCATTGATGTCCAAGCTACACCCTGCCATTACAAAATCACCTCTTTCAACTTTACAGGCCTGGTGACTTCACAAAAATAGGTCAAGGTCACTATTATTACATACACTTCTAGCTTTGGACATTGTCTATATATCCTATAAATATGGAATTCTAATCCAATTACTTTTGAAGATATGGAATTGCACAATCTAAAACACATTTTGGCTCATAATTTATGTCAAATTATAGGTGGTGCTACTAGTATCTTTAGCAACTACGCCTTTGACCTCCCCCACAATCCCACCAAATTCAGCGAAGATTGCCAAAAATTAAAGATGCTAGAGTGTTCACAAGATTTTCATATTTTGATCCCTATAATGCATAATATTGTAGGTGGCGCCACCAATATCACGACAAACCAAGATTTTTATTCACCGTATAAGTCCTGAAAGTTATATTGAACTAACTTGAAAACTGTGGAAGGTATTGTGGTCACAAGATTTTCACATTTTGATCTGTATATTACATACTACTTCTATATTGGTGGTACCACCAACGTTGATGTCAATCAAGATTTTCATACACTTTATAACTTTAAAACGTTATAATTATGGGCCTATCTCAAAAATTGTGGGGTGCAGAACATTCACAAGATGACCCTTATATTCAAACTGGCCATCTGACCTCGACCTTCAACTCGGATTACAAAATTGTTATCTTCACAATACCAAAAAGTAGGTCACACAACTGCAAAACTTACCCCTAAAACCTAGGAGCTTTGCACCTTTGCTGTCACAATGTTTTGCATCATCTGCCATTATCTTTTATACTGCTGGAATCTTCAGATTTTTGTCTTTCTATGTAACAAGCTCTCTTATACACTGAGAAAAATATATTCCTAGGGTATCCCTCCAAAGTAGCCCAGAATGGGCATGGAGACATCATTTGACCTCATTACAAATGTGCTTTTTTCACGTTCCCCTCACTGTCCAATCAAACTCGTTGTTCCCAAGCCACGTGGAGGTCTCAGGTCCACAATGTTGGAAAACAAGTCGTATTCACGCAACAATAATATAATATTGGACCAAGATGCTACATTTTCACATCATATTTTTACAAAAAGACTTTGGTCGAAGAAATCTAGACACTGATAAAGGCAGTAGTGAAAATTCCTTACGGCGCACAAGGAAAATACGCAGATAATAGTCACGGTAGCAGAGGAGTGGAGAGCCACAGAAGATTTGTGTCAACAGGATATGTTGTTGAGAAATATCGCTGATGCGTCATGTCGCTATTGATGTTTTTAACAAAATTTTGTTTTAATTTCATTGAAATGTTTGAATGGAACAAATCTGTATGACAGAAGAAAACAAATAAAATTCTTGATCAAAGGCAGGAAAAAATATGGGTACATGCTGGATATGACTCCATGAAACAGGCTTGTTCTCAAGTTCTGCACACTGTGCCATAAGGCCCATATTATGATTAATCTTTGTTCTTTCACCCTCCTCACTCACACACACCCATAAAATTACTTTGTTTTATTAATTTTCTGCTCAAATTACCTATCACATCAATATTACTTGGTTTTCATAGTAATGAATTCAATGCCTGACTTTAGTTTTGCCCTTCTTGACCAAGCCTGACATTTCATCAAGACCCACAGATGTATTTTCTGTGACTGAGAGCTTCTTCACAGTCAGGGGTCAGACATGGTATCAACATGCTCAAACACTGTTAAAGTCTTATGCCAAGGACTTCAATGGCCTAATCTGGGGAAGATAACATCTGTGATCTATTGTTTGTGGTCACTAATGCTAATTTATCGGACAAGGACAGCTCTTTTCACAGATGAGGACATCTTGGTTGCTGTGAAGCATCTGGTACACCGTTAAAATGCATTATTCGGTCATGTTCCAGTCATTACATGTCTCATTAGTTGAACCCATTTATCTGTGGCATCAGGTCCCCACAGAGAACTAATTACTGTCTATAAGATACACAGCTCTAGATCTTGTTCCAACTCTAAAAGGATGTCAGTGGCACGCAGCAGTGTCTGGTGTTGTCTGCTAGTGGTCTCCCAGGGAATACAATTGATCCTGAAGTACCTGACACCAATTGTATCAGCATGCAACTTTTTCCCATTAAAAAGTGTCAAATAAAATAATTGGTGCAGCTGCAATGAGTAATTTAATATTTTGAGATATCATGGTATGGCCATTTTTCTTCAATGCAGTATTGTGACCTAAATATGACCTAGTGACCTAGTTATCAATAGGTGTCTGAGGCATTCTTAGGACCAACTGTCATAAATAATTGATGAAGCTACATTCAGTACTTTTGAGTACTATGTAAACACCGTATTTTTCTTCAATGTTGTACTGTGACATAAATATGTGACCTAGTGATCCACTTTTGAATAGCCTCCTGAAACACCTTAATGGCCCCCTGTGATAAAAATTTGGTTTCTGCAAAGTCAGTATTTTTGGCGATATGAAGGAAACAAGGCATGGACGGATGTCTCTAGTATGATACACTTATGTAGAAAAACATGACCCATATTCATAAATATCAAATCCAACAATGACACCAAAGAGATTCCAGAGTTACCAAAGCATCAACACTCATCTTCCAATATCAATAAGAAGAAACAAATTTCACTCCTGACTTGAGACAGACTACAGTGTTTACAATATGTATAAGCCCAACCACTCAAAATCCAAATTTTATTACTTCTGCAAAAAATAAAAGGCGAATTGATAGGCCTATAGCTATTTTGGTTCTTCTGACTAGTGCGTCAGCTAAGTTTATAGCAAAAGTAGAAAGTAGGCCCACATCGTTTTTGTGATATGCATGAATCTGGAACATTGTCTAATTAATAAGTTAAGTGATTGAATCACTGTTATAAAGTATCAAATGACGGACGGAAATACGGGACCCAGTGACCTAGTTTTCACTCGGTGTCCGAGGCATGCTTAGGACCAACTGTCATAAATAATTGATGTAGCTACAATGAGTAATTTAATATTTGAAGATATCCTCATACGGCCATTTTTCTTCAATGTAGCATCATGACCTAAATATGTGACTTAGTTTTTGATACATGTCTGAGGCATCCTTGAGACCAACTATCATAGATAATTGATGAAGCTACATTCAATATAACCATTTTTTCTTCAATGCAGTACTGTACCCTACATGTGACCTAGTGACCTACTTTTCAATAGGTACCTGAAACACCTCAATGGCCCCCTGGGATAAAAATTTGGTCTCTGTAAAGTGAGCAATTTTGGAGATATGGCAGTAACAAGGCATAGACGGACGGACACGTAGGTGACGACAATATACCTCCGGCCTAATCGGGCCGAGGGGTAACAAACTGTGAAAGCTTGGCAGGGCTTGACAGTCATTGTACAGCTAGCAATTTTAGCTAAATTGAGGAGAAATAATGTGTTAAAGCTCCACAGTGCTCTGCTTTTTTACATGTCCTGATTCAGAAATCAATTTACATTTTTTCCCCCCGATAATTGGGCTTTTTCCTGCTTGATGGCGGTTTTATCCTGAATGTTGTAGATAAAATTTTGGGAGACTGTTTTGTGTCGATGTAAGTGCACTCCAATATATGCACACATTTAGCCTGTCTGACACAGTACGTCACAGTGTGCACACCACACACGTACCGTACAGGTATATGGTGAAGTTTCCTGTAATTCTTCCACAGAATCTCGTAACTATTAATAAAATTATGCAACATGATATCTTTATGCTGGAAAGCCATTAACCCAAAGGCCTGCCATAGAATATACATATATGTATAGTCACCTGGGATTAATTGCTTCCAGAAATACACCTACTGGCACACTGGGCATCTATCAACGTGACCACTGGCATCATAGACCAATACATCTACTTTAATTCATTCTCTGCTTAATAACTTGTTGTTTATTTTGCATTACTTCATTTCTCATTGTTTTTCTTGTCATAACTTACCTATAATCAAGCAGAATGCATCTTCAAATTCTTCACAAAGAGTCATCATTCAATTACCAATACATGTATGTCTGGTCAGAAGCCAGTGGTTTTTGCACTGCCTGGGTCATGTATACCTTGATGTGTCTTATCTGCAATTTCAATTTAACTTATTTTTTACTACTAGAGAAATCAGCAGTCAAAACATTGAAGCAGACAATGTTGGACCACCAGCCGGTTAGGACCAGTTCAGTGGAGAAAAGGGTTAAAAATTCAAATCAAGTTCTTTACCCCTTCCTGATTTCTTACCACAGTGAAGATCTGACAGTGATGAGCAGAATCAGTTTGTGATATTAAGTAATACCTCTAATATGTAAACCTGCCTCTCACTCATACCATCAGGCATTCAGTTGCCAGGTTAAATTGTTCACATTTATTCTTTCGTACTTGCAAGTCTATTACCATGAGGAACTGAACACAAAAGCCTGTTACCCTAATTAATTCTTTTCTTCACTAAGGCTCCTAAAGGTCGGCATAAAACTTAAAAAGTAACCTGTGCCGACTGTCTGCCTTCCTGTTGCCTACAGCTACAACATGGCATGCCGAGTATAGTGCACAAGAAAGACAGCAACATGAGAGTGTGTGCACCTGCTCGTGTTTGCTGCCTCGTGTCTTTCATTACCCATTGATCCCTGCCATTGTTTCTCCGCAGCTATGCCTGCTGTTCTCCTTCCAACCACTCATCACGTCAATTGTATTCATCAGAAGCCTGGCTCCGCACCACTCATGTGGGGGGTGGGGGGGTTGCCATTGCATCTCCATTGTGGCGATGCACAAAATACCAGAATTACAAGCACTTTTCTTTGTCCTGTGTGCACAATGGTTGTTTACATTCAGGGAACTGTGGTTAAGCTAAACTTTAAGTAGTTGTTGGTAACTTTCAATAGGGCGCCTGCACAATCTGAATATGGTATTTCCTTGCCCAAAAGAAGTACCTTTGGAAGGGTGGGGCTCCATGTATGCTTGAGAACAAACACTAGAACCTTCTAAATTTTTCATCATCATCATCATCATCATCTTGCTGCAAAAAACAAGAGGAAACTGACTGTGAAAGTCCTGTACTCAGCTAACCTTGGATGCACAGACTGAAGTGGCCCTGTGACCTTCAGAGTGAATACAAGGTCACCTATCTTCAGTTTGACCACCCAAGATCACTCAAGGTAAAATAAACAACAGTAAAAGAAACCGCATATGTATGTAAGTACTTTTCTGTTGGTGTTTAATGGTAACCGTGGCCCAAAGTCTACCATTACTGAGATGAAGGCCAATAAATCATTGTGACCTTTCAAGGTCATACAAGGTCAAATTAACAACACAAAAAGAAACCCCATAGATACTTTCCTATTTGTATTTAATAGCACCATAGGCCTAAGATCAATCATTATCAGGATATGAGCCAATATATCAGATTTGCTGCTATCCCAATGTAACAATGCTAACATATGTGTACATTATACTCTTACCCATAATTCTTAATTTTTAATGATCAGTTAAAGACCAGGATATGTCAGCAGCACCATGTAGTGAAAAAAGTAAGTGGAGATCAAGTCAATGTACATTACCACCATGTTTGAAAAAAAAATAGTTTGGGGAAAAATTGAAAATAATGAAAACACATAAAAATATGCAAATAAGAAAAAAAAAAAAAAACAAACAAAAACAAAAAAAAAAAAAAAACAAAAAAAAAAAAAAACAAAAACAAAAAAAAAAAAAACAAAAAAAACAAAAAAAACAAACAAACTTGTAGTAACACCTGTTGAACAAATTACATTCTAGGGGTTCCCAGAAGCATCCCTGTGCCATTTGGAAGTAATTGACAAAGTGATTTTTGGAGAAGATTTTTGTTAGAAATTTTGCCAAAAAAATTAATAGTTTTTTTCTATAAAAATCCAAAAAATCACTGCAGCATGATTATTGAAAGCAACTTGGAAGAACCCTTTACCCAAGATACATCCCCACCAACTTTGAAGTGGATCTGCCAGACAGTTTTTTTTGGAGTTGAAACTGTGAATTGTGGACAGACAGATGGACTAGCAACATATGGCAGATGACTGACCATCCTGTATGCTCAATTGACAGTCAGCTGAGCTAAAATCATTGGACCATGATCTATTGCCTATACTTGGTAGAGATTTACCAAAGGAATATCCCTACCAAATTTAAAGCAGATCCAGTACATGAGTTTTGTGTGAAATTTACACACACATGAATGTACACTAGTATTCCTTGATCAAGGATGTACATATATATTCTGAATATCGTTACAAAATTTGACAAATTTGTTTAAAATTTGGAAATTAAACAGTGCCATATGCCACTTGAGGGAACAACTTTGGTGGAAACGGAGTCCAGCCAATTCTGATAAAGCTGGAAGAGAGTCTAGCAACCATTTGGAAGCTGTAAAAACAAACCAAAATTTAATGAGCTAAAAATACCGGGCGAAGGTTGCAACGGCTAGTGGAGATGGGTCCGACCGGTTTCGTTTCGACTGAAACTCATCAGGGACTGAGGGGAAAATGACGTGACGTCTGTTTATATACCCGAGTACAACTTTTCCGTTGCTACGTAAAACACGGGCTTGTGATTACGTAACACGGAGCTCCGGACTTCGTGTGACAGTGACAGACAAAACAAAAACAAAAACAAAATTTAAGTCATACAACACTACCTTTTGAACAAATAAGAGCTATTTTGGTACCAAGAAGTGTTATAGAATTTCTAAGAAATTGGCAAGACAGTCTAGAAAAGGTTTTTTTTGAAGATTTTCATAAGACAACACATTTACAAAAAAATTAAGCAATTACTGGAGCCTGCATGACCATTTGAGCAAGGTTAATATAGACTCACCAAAGGTATACATTGCCATCAGGTTAGAAGAGAATCTTGTCAACAATCTTGCAGAAGAGGTTGAAAATGTGAAAAGACAGGCCTCCAGGTAAAATGCTCATTGTTTCATATCAATTCACTTTTTTCTTATCATGATGGACAGTAAGTGTTTATGAGGGCAGGGGGTGCTGAACACAGGTAATCAGTGTTCCCATCAGGAAAAGATTCAGAGGTCATAATCAGCTAAACCCAGCTGTGATGATCAAATGTTCGTCCGCGTAATGTGTACATGCATAAAAACAAGACTTGTGACCTTTTATTGTTTTTCTCAAATGTTCTCAAATTGAATGGGTCACATATCCCCATATGGGGGTTAATGGGAACACTGGATAAAAAGGGTAATCATGGTCAGCTAAGGCTTAAATTCCCCACTGCTCATGCAGGCAAATGGAGCACGGCCCTTTCACACCCTGCAGGTAAGACTATTGGGCCACTGACATCCACTCTCCCAACAAATATCCTCTGGTACCAGAATATTGATTACGAGAGAAAGTGGATGCAGTATAGGGATAACAACAGTTTACCTCTGAGGACAGTGACAGTAATCAGATCATGGGTGAACAAATAAATCAATGAGGGCTGGTGATGCTGATGGTCCAGACAGAGTTGCCAGCCAGCCCACCAGTGGGGGTAATGATAAACATGGGCAATTGTCAGTCAATGACAAGTGGGCAATTTCTGTGATCATTCTCCCCCCCCCCCCCAAAAAAAAATGCCAACCCACATTGTCTCGTCATGCAGAGCCATTATATATGTCCTTATTGTTTACTCTTTATGTATAAAATTAGAGGATAGAGGTAGCTTCAACAAGACTGTGATGGTAAAGCAGCCAAGACAAATGATATATTTCCATTAGATTTTCTAGACATGTCCTAAGTCTCCCTGTCAGTGTGGTAGCACAACCATAGGAAGGCCCTGTCAGGTATTACATCAGTGACAGGACACTGAAACAAAGTTGGACAGCCCTGAAAAATACCACAGAAACGAGGGTGCTGCTTTTCCTTATGTATGGGGATTGTGTGTGTGTGTGTGTGTGTGTGTGTGTGTGTGTGCGCGTGTGTAATATACACACTGTTTTCTACTGAGGGAGGATCACATGTGAAAGAATTCCTATCAAAATACGCCCACGTACTGTGAATAAAATGACATAATAAATGAGTAGCTTGGACTGCCAGCTATATTGTCTTGTGGTCTTGATTTCCCTTCATAATAATGAATACATGCATGATGTGTAGCACGGTTACGTCGACAGCCGTGAGCTTTAGCCCAGTCTTAAGAGACCAAAGCTGGTGTGTGCAGGAAGCCAGTGGCATAGAGCACATCATCTTAGAGGAGATCCTGGGATACCTTTATACACATTTCATAATCCCTATGAAAGGAAACTTCAATGAAGTGAAGTGAAGTGAAGCGCAGGAAAGGACTGTGACAGCCTTGTGCTCCAACTGATCTTGGATGCACAGGCTGAAGTGGTCCCGTGTACTTTGAAATAATATCAAGGTTGCCTTTCTTGAAAGAGTATCATCACTGTTTGCATGATCAGAGTTTTCACTCACATAGTTCTGGAATGATCATTATTGAGATGAAAAAATAAACAAAACAAATTAAAAAAAAAAAAAAAAATTAACAACCATTGGAGCATGACAATCTGTACAAACTTGCATGGTTGAGACCCACCCAACACGCATCCCAACCCAATTTGAAAAGGATGCAGCTGATTTGGAGAAGTTGAAAATGTAAGTGTAAATGGATAGAGGACAGATCATTGAATATCCAATCAGCTCAGCTGACTGACAAGTTAGCTAAGCAAGAAATAAACAAATAGATACATTGTATATGAAATATGCTGAGACACACAGATACCACATATTATGTGCTACCAGCTACCTCCAGCTTGCAAGCAGGTACATCATACAAGCTTTAGTGTTTTCCATATTACTTGGTAATACAAGAGACTTAATCTATTTAGCTGGTAAACCTTTCAGTTAAATTGCTGTCACTTCTTGGGAAAAGGACATTAACTAGCTTGTGTCATTCAGGTACGTGCCTTGAACTTGAGTTGTCCAGGTTGCTGGCTCGACTTGTTTTGTGTGGCTAATATGCTGTTACAAGATATTTTCCCATGAAATACCTTCATTTCCCAATCTTATAACATATACATGCTCAATAAAGCAATAATGACTTATTCATAACATGATGCTCATATTGCTATTGAAATTATCAACGCAGTTGCATTAAATTCCATGAAGAGAGGATGGTAAATCATGTTTCACCTTTAAATGTCAACTTGATTGATCTGGGGGTAAATAAGCTGTGACCCTAGTTAAAGAAGAATCTTGATATGAAAGTTAATGGGTGAGAGCCCTGTAAATTTTCTCCCAACGATTTACATGATAAGAATGTGGGCCTTGACAAATGTATCATGTTCTCCTCATTTTAAGAAATAATCAAGAAATACATATCCAGGAAACCAGTTTCTGACCTTTGATTTGCTATTTAAGATGCTTCATTGCAGGCAACTGCTGTATCCCGGGGACCTTATAATTTTGCATGCTCCACTGGTCAAAGTCAAACAATTTCTCAGCTGATGGTTTAGACATCCATCACCTGAAAACCGTTAAGCCCAGCGCTGGTTAAATATTGATGACTGTGAAGCTTCTTTACCGTTAAATATTACCTTCATCATTTTCAGGTCAACTCCAACCCTGTATTGATTTCTTTCATTCATATGAAAAGATTACATTTTGAGACCTGTAATGTACCATTAATCTCTGGAAGTGTTGAACCTACAGGCACGTCATTAGGAAGCATTGACTGGGGAGTCAACTGTTGCACATACATGGGTCATCTGACCTTGAAAATGAGGTCAAGGTCACCAAAATACAATGAGCATCGCCTCAGGGTGAACTCATAAAAGCATTTACTTCCATGCACAATAGATTGGAAGCAACGTGTGAGATCTGTTATCATAAAGAACACAGTTGTCCACTCGCTGTACATGCCTAATGTCTGCTGTGGGAACAACATGAATAAGATGGTATTGTAATGGCCATTATCTTTGTAATGGTCTATGTACGAGACAGTCTAGCATTTTGATGGCAGTTGCAGACAATGTTTGTGGCCTGAGTCATGTTTTTTTTGTTTTTTTTCATGAGGCCTGAGTGACCCCCCCCCCAAAAAAAAATGAGTGGCACAAATGTGTCTACAATTGCCGCCCAATGCTTGATTTTGCTTCTCACATACACTGTGCCTCTATTTGACAGGAATTGCAAAAGAATCTCTGAATTAATTGCAACAAATGTTCCTATCACACTTTCACCAGTCCTGTGCTCAGCTGACACTCAGATGCACAGACTGAAGAACTAGCTCAGGGTCACCTTTCTTTAAGATCATCATCATACTGCCATTACCAATGTATATTACCAATGTGTTAAAGCCAAATAAAGGCTGTGGTCCTGGTGGTGTAAGCCCGGGCATGTTCAGGTTGCTGCCAACATAATGGATTCTTTTCATCACACAGATATTAAAATGTTGTGTTCATAAACAATTACCCACCCGCATGGACTTATGCTAAACTTGTAATGTTATTCAAAAAAGGCGAGAGACAGTGGTGTGGAAATTACAGAAGCATTAGCATTATAGACAGTATTGCCAAAGTTAATGACTATATCTTAGATAATAGGCTATTAAAATGGTTTAGCCTGGACAGAGAGCAAGCCGGTGGTGTACCTAACAGAGGATGCATTGAGTGTTGACATTACGTTTAGTGATGAACCATTGTTTAAAAAAAAAAGTGAAGATGTTTGCCAATGACGGACCAACATCTATCTGGGCAGTGAATCTATCGCAAGATTCGAAAAAAGTCTTGAACATCACCTTCCGACCCAAAAATCAAATTTGAGGTACCATCCAATGCCTTAGGCGAATCTCCCCAATCCATAGCAATGTAGTCTATATATTTTTCAGGCCTTAAGCCAGCTTTTCTGTCACCTCCATGAGCCATAACTGCAGAAAAGAGGAACAACAGGCCCAACCAAACGATATCATAACATGTGAAGGCATTGTCCATCTGATTCCATGATATCCGCAAAATAAAAACTATCAGAACAGCGAGACTCCAGGCAATTGACTGAACAGAACGAAATCAAAAGGGAGAAAGAAGAACAAAGGGAAAGGCGTGAAACAAAGGAGCGAGAAACTCGGAAGAAAATGAGAAGAGAAAGGAAAACAACTATATTATCGTTCACCAGTCAATTAAATTGTTTTCTATTCACAATTTTTGTCAATGACTTGATCAGAAATTTTAAGACTATAGATGTGCGAGTGATGCTTTTTTGAAGTGGGTATATATAAATGATGTTAGTGGATGATACTGTGATTCTTGCAAGTTCTCAAGAGAGATGTGCTGAAAAACGTCAAATTTTGAAAGATTTGTAGTTCAGGCAGAAGGATGATCAATGCAAGCAAGACACAGTTTATGGCTATTAAAGGCATGGAACAAGATGGACTCCCTTTTGACATTGATACTGGTGCAGACAGAATCCTGGTTTCGCACTGTGATAGATATGTTTACCTCGGCAGCATTTTTACCTGCGACGAGAGCATAGTCACCGCAGTATCAGAACACGCTATGCCGAAAACACTTGCTTGAGCTTGTTTCATTTTTTAGCGGAAATGCACACATGCCATTCACAGTTAAAAAAAGAAGGTATCAGATGTCGCCTTTTATGGCAGCAATTTTGTATGTGTGTGAAAGGTGGTTGAATGTTTGGTTGAAGACAATGGGAAGTATTTATATGACTGCAGTACAGGCTTTATTAGGTGTGCCCGTTTCAACAGCCAATGATCTGTGTTCAGCAGAATTAGGTATGCCTACCTTAAGTGACTTGGTCAAGTACAAACAGAAGATGTTTTTACACAGAATGATCAATGAAAAGACATTTATATCTTGGACGATCCACTTATGTGTGCAATCAATCTTACCAGAGCAGAGGTACCTCGTACCGCTTCATATATTAACTCTTTTTTTGGTATGGATGATATTCTATTGCAGGGTGTCAGGATATTGAAAGTCCTAATCACAGTCTATTCATTCCAAGCTTAAGTTTGTAGTGTGCAGAGAAATGAAACCAGGTTTAGTGGTACATGATGTATACAGTAAAGATATCTGCCATCATATACCAGAATACATGGGAGTGTAATTTTTGTGCCTTCGTCTGTCGTCACATAGACTCAGAGTCAAAACCAGATGGTGGTCCTGCCTACCTAGAGATCAGAGGTTATGCCCATGTGGGCAGGTGCAAGATGCGGTGGTGTCCTCTGGTGCAGGACATATGTGTATGGAAGTTGTACCGTTCAATAATTCACAAAACCCTGAGTTTTGTTCACAAAACCGTGGGTCTTGCTTTCAAAAAACCCTGGGTTTTGTAGCAAAATATAAAGTTTTGCTAACATAACCATAGGTTTTATCACAAAACCCTGGGCTTTGTCAGCAAAACCCAGAGTTTTGTTACGAAACGTTGGGTTTTGTTTAGTTATTGAATTTTGATATCATTTTGGACAAAACCCTGGCTTTTGTTCCAAAACTGTGGGTTTCATGAACAAAACCCAGGGTTTAGGTACGAAACCGTGGGTTTTGTAGCAAATCTTTGGGTTTTGAGCATGCAACCCACAGTTTACGAGCAAAACTGCGAGTTTTGTTCTGAAACCCTCGACAAATTAATTTAAGTTAAATGATTATTGTTAGGATACATATTTATTTCATAATTGTTATAATCCTTTAAGTACTTGTATGCTTTGGACCTTTATAGTCAATAAACTACTGCTACTGTATGCTAATACACAGGGTCACTCAAGGTCAAAATTTACCAACACCAAAAGAACACTCAAAGATAATTTCCCATTGATGTTTACTAGTAACCATGGTAACTGTGGGCTTGGGATCCGCTAGTCACACTGTTCTACCACATTTGGCACTTTTTTGTTGTTTTTTTGCAGCAGCCTGGGGCAAACTGCAGCGGAAATGCAAATTGCCATAACGACATATTGCACATCACAACAGTCCTAGTGTTCACCACAGATTGTCACAAGCGGCTGTAAATAAACCTTGTCTGCTGCCAAGTCTGACCAGGAAGTGCAGCAATGTTCGGAATTCTGTAGAAAACTGCACAGTAACGCATAATCAAACACACTGCTGGGAAAAAAAGACCGAAGCTACCTAGCAGGTCTGAACAGCATTTGATCTGGTAAATATTCATGACAGGGGTAATGTTGGAAGCTATTAGAGGGGCTCATCTAATGAGAATATTGTAAAATATACAACCATTTCTGCATTATAATTTGCATTTGTCATATTAATTGTTCCATCCTATTAACTAATATGTCAAGTAGGAAATTTGTATGCCAGACGCAGCAAATGAAAGTCTCAAAAACACATCCATTTTACCAAGAACATACAATGAAAAAAAAAAAAAAAAAAAGGACGGTTAATTTGCTATTCAATTCATTCATCGATCATGACAATTTGAAACATAATCTTTTTGTTGCCCTTTGTGGCTCCACTCCTAGCAGCAACTCTAAACCTTTCTAACTGATTGTTGTCTGTTTAAGAATTTATGTCCACAGCCCACCTTCCTTACCTATGCATGACTTTGTTTACACCAACCGTGATAGCCTCGGCTGGGTAGCATATGGGGCTGAAATTGTATGTGATGAGTTATTTAAGATGCAACCTTAGTTTAGACCAATTATGATCATCAAATCTACCAGGTATCTTTTTTCTACTCAAAATCTGATTGATACATGTAGGTATGCATATCAAACTTTGTAAGTGCATGAAAATTTTATTAAATATGCAAAAATAAAATTCCTATAATTTCTGCAATGTTTTTGAAAGTTCAATGACCATTCAGACCTACTATGATGAAACCACATTATATGACCATTCATGCCTACTATCATGACTATGGTAAAGCCATATTATATGACTACTCATGACTACTATGGGGAAACCTCATTATAATGACCCCATATCTTTCCTACAAAATGTGTCATATACATGTATCTGAATATATCAGATAAATCAAATAGCAAAGAATTTTGGCTTCAAGTCCCTGAAAATTTGTGTTTTTACATGAACATCATGATCATGTCAGGTATTTGAACGTTAATTGTTTCATGAAGTTTCACTGTACACATTTTTTTTTGTACCCATGGTAGAGGGAATGCCTCTGCATGCCCCTGTTCTCAGCACTATAAACAGACACTGCATCATATACTGTATCCAATATGTACTTCAAAACACACACACACACACACACACACACACACACACACACACACACACACACACAAACACACACACACACACACACACACACAAAACTTTGGTTTTCTTTTTATATTTGGCCATATTTTGTGAAGAGTTATACAGATGTATGTACGACACCAAATCGCTGTGTATGTAACAAAATACTGTATTCTTTAAACTATTTATACTTATTCATCAAATTATTCATATTCCATCACACTATCATATTCCTCATCCATTAACTGCTGATAACACTGTAAATAAGTAACCTCTCTGCAGGTTGCCACAGCTATTTAGCTGATATCATATCCTTAGTGGGTCATCCTGACATTTGTACAATATTATTGTAACTTTCTATGTAAATTTCCAAGTCGTGCATCATCGTGCATTAAATTTGTTGTATGTAGATGTACACAATACGTCATGTATATAATGTTCATCAGATGAAATAGTTCTGAACCTTGATGCTGACTGATTTTTCAATGTAACAAAAGATGAATTATTTTTAACCTTTTTCCTTGCATTTGGTAGTGGTTTTTCAATTTTTCGCCAATGAATAAAAACCTAATTTTTGCAAGTCACGTTGGTCAGCAATAACTGATGGTTTTAAGTGAACTCCGCTGTGCAAAGTTTATAGTTGCCACGGAACATATTAAAATTTAACCCTTTCCCTTCAAAGTGTTCAAAAGCAACTGATAAGTGTAAATGTTACTTCATTTTCCTTCTCTAATTTTCTAGTCGGTCAGATAATTTTGACTCAAAACATCCCTTAAACCTTACCAGTCCAGGACATGATGACGTGAAGTGTTTTTGGCTGTTGGTGTTGAGAAGCTCAAGCACCTGCATGCAAACTACAAATGAAGTCCTTCCCTGGCCATAAGGAGTTAACTTGGTGTTTGTCCCGGGATATAGGTTAGTCCCACTGATGGTAATTAAACAATTCATTCATAGACCATGTTCTAAATATTCAATACTCAAATATTTACAGTGTGCCACAGCTGGTCTGCTGTAAGCTTTCCGTTGGTACAGTGGCTCCTATCTCACACCATCTGTGTCACCACTGAAAAGTCCTCCCTTATGGCAAGCAGTTCTCGATTGCAGATAAATCTGGCATACAAATAGAGTCTAGTGTCTTCAGAGGGTTGTATTACAAAGCTGTGTGGGCTCACGGGACAGGTGGCGCCACTGTACTCACCATTATCTAAACTAGATTTTAAACTTGATCAGTTAAAATCCATTCCTGAGGAAACTGCTGGCCAAAGGACTCCTTTACTGAAATCGTGACTACCCTACGCGTCAACCATACCCTAATCATGTCGCAGCTTAGTGCTTTAAGCACGTTTACCACCTGCCACAACTCAGGTAATGAAAAATGGCATAATTTTTTTTGTCAGCCTCCTGAGGGATTTGAACCCTCTACCTTTTGCCCCATCACTGAGCCAAATGTAAAGTCCAACACGCTGAGAGGTTTTTCGTCTGGGCTTGACATCATAGAAACAATGGATACATTTAATTGTTTTCCATTAAATATCATTATGTAACCTGCGAGACATATTATAAAAGTTTTACAGGAAACAGGTCATAAACAGTTTTTTTCCCTTAGCCAATGATCAACAATGTTTTGTCCCCAATGTTGGGACCCATGCAGTCATCTCAAGACTTATCAGTCAAACAGAAGACCACAAACTTAAGCCAGCTGAACCTGATCAGTAACAATAACAAAATTTAGGGACATTTGGTGCCATGGACTTTTTGATAAATGTAAAAACGAAATACAGTTATTATCCCCAGAATTGATAAACAAGTGCACAAGCATTGTATAATTCTCACTGATCTGTAATAAAAGTCAAACTATACCCACCACACATAGCCACTTCTTGACAACAAACTATGTTTATAAATCCTTCTACTTTTCATATTAGCATTTTTCAGTATAAAAAATCAGCATTTTCGTATTTTAAAATTTCGTGAACTGCTGCATTTTAAAAGATAAAAATGTCAGAAAACACTGATGGATTTTTGTCATATAATTCCCAGCTCATTAATTGGTGATAATAGAAATACAAAATAACACCTGGATGTCAGCTTTATACAGGTGTATGAATTGTGCTCTGGCTACGGTCACATCATTGTCCTTCCTCACCATAGAGTTCTCACCTGGCCTGGAAGACAGTGGACCTATCGGTATATGACCACAAATAAAGCAGCTCCATGATGGACCAAACCTGACTTAGCCAACTTTATGTTTGTTGATTATGACTGCTTGTCAAATCTCCCCCATTTGGCCAGAGTGACCCACTTTTTGGCTTTAACTTTTGGAATTTTTAATAGAAAGTTTTGAACAATCTCCCCATGAAAATCCATTCATTTCTTTATTCTTTGTTAAATAGAGAATATCTCCTGTGGCAGAAAATTAAAAATAAAAATCTCTATATCTTGCAGGAGGATGTTGACAGGTATGTTATGATGTCATTTTATCATACAGTGACCCATAAAAAGTGCTGTCATAGTCAGTCAGAAAAACGTTTATTTGACACATAAAGATACAAAATATAGGCACAGTATGGTGTCCGGCATTCACAGCTATCAACCAATATACACTGTGATAAAACTGTCGTCCCTCTCTATACATACCACAGACCTAATAAATATTAATTAGCTATGATGATTCCTGAGTTTTCTTGCTTATCAACCATTTCTGGTTGCTTCCTCAAAGTTCACGGAACACGTACTCAGTTGAATATGTGTCAGTGCCTAGCAACCAAAAGATATACCTGCACAGGTAAAGTTGTAATAGGCTTCTGGGTGGCTAATCTGTGATAAAGATGCAAGATAAACAATGTTGTGCTTGGTATGTAGATTTGACACTATGGTGGTCATAATGAATGTATAGGGCCTGTGTACAGTGTACATGTATACAATAAATACTCCTTCCTTTTTCTTCAGACACCTCTAAAACATACATTTCTGTGAATTATTGTAGTAAATAGTGTCAACAGTAACCAAAACAAATGTCAGCAGTTTAAATTCCTGGGATGAATACTTGGCAGGCTATATTATATTTAAAGAGTGGGACAGCATTATTATTGGACAGCTACTTTACTGGCGATGCCCTGATGAAACTACAATATGGTTAAAATGCCCACCAATCATGGCAAGCAACAGGCATGTATTCAAAAAGGTGTGGCCACTTAGAATTTTTCCCACACAGTGCATTTTTTTTTATAGAACTGGAGAAGAAACTGTAACTATAGCAACCACGAGAAACTATTACAATTGTTATTCCTGCAAACAGCTTTGATCAATGCAGATTCTGTCACCTGTGCTTTTGACCCAGGAAATGTGTCCTCTCCTGAGGGAAAAACCGTAATTGCCCGTAGCAACAGTAACCAAAGAGACAGCAAAATACATGTGTACATAATAACAAAATTGGACCATTAGCAAAGCTGTATTCATAAAGTTGAATAAAGTTACACTGCACTTTGCTTAGTGTATCATTTGCAATGTAGCTCAAGCAACATCTATGGGCTTCGATGAGCCCACCCTTACAGGAACTGTTATGTGGGTATCTGCTCAAAAAAAAGTTGCAACATACACTTTCTGGTCATAATATGCAGTAAACCCGCAAAAAAAAAGTATATGAAACTGTGCTTTAGTGCAGTTTGCATGACAAGAAACACATGAGATTTTTCTTTTTTTTTTGCTCTTGACAAGTTCAAGCAGTGTCTGTGACCATGCTTTTTCTGCAGAGAGCTCTACATATGTTGCAGAATCTGCCTGTCTCGTAAACCAACACCAGCTTCCAGTCCTGTACTTCAATGTCAAATGTACATGAATGCTGTCCAACCTATTATATCTGTATCTGATAAACTAAGTAAGCATAAATAAACCACTACATAAATATACAGTGGATTCTCAATGTTAAGACCATGCAAGGGACTGAAAAATGTGGTCTTAATAGGGAAGTGGTCTTCATGGGAATATAATTTGTGTCTTTAAAGTGGTGGTCTTAAGATAGAAATGGTCTCTTTGTAGTGGTGGTCTTAATTGGAGATTCTAATGTATCAAGAAAAAATTTTCCGTGTACCATGAGAAAAAACAAAAACAAAAAACCAATTTAACTAATGGCTCAAAGAGGTAACTGGAGTGAATTAACCCTGTTCCCCCTTAACCCAACCAAAACCATTCAGTGGTGGGGGTGGGGATGAGGTTGAGGGTGGGTTGTAGCGTTTTCCCCGCTTCAATAACTTTTAGAATAAGTTTTGGTGCTACTAAAACCCAGTTTTCAGGAATTGCACCTGAGCCCTGAATATTATGTGCTTGGCCCAATGCTCCTGTTGAAGCAAGTTGGGTATGGCATTGTACACCGCCAAAGGGCCAGGTGTTGACTCGGTCTGAATTCAGGATGGAAAATGCTAACATACATCTATGAAGGGTTAACATACATATACAAATTGGTAAGAAGTGAACGCAGACAAGCTGTCTTGTCTTGGGTCGCTTCCATCGGTTGCAGTATTTGTGCACTGTGTTACACTGTAAATTGTTTTATTTTCGCGTGTATAAATTTTCACGGTTTTTGCATTTTTTGACATTTCACTGTAGTTTTAATTTCACTGTTTTTGATACAATTCCTATTCAAAAAATGTTAAAGTACTATTTCACTGTGTTTTTATTTTCACAGATTCGTACCATCAGCGAAATAAGTGAAAATAAGAGATTAAAGAAATTAAAGAAATTTACAGTGCATGAAGTCTCCTCAGTTGGTGTGAAGTACTGGATTGACAACATTTAAAAAAAAAAAAAAAAAAAAAAAAAAAAAAAAAAAATGCTGTTGGCTATACCAAGAAAATGTATCTTCACTGTTATTCTGACTTTAGTTTCCTTCAAATTTTGATTGCATGTTATGAATCTGTACTGTTGGTGGTAATTTTTCAGTCGAACATGACGTGAAAATGCACAGGTTGTCTGATGGCATATTAGGTTCACCCATAGTAATACCACATTTTGCAATTTGATTCCATACCTTAAACACACATATAACAGTATTGTACAAAACCTCAATTATCAACAGGTGTAACAATAACCCACAAAGTCAATACAACTTATTTCCAGTGGTGCTGTTTCATTACACTGGCAAAACTATGGTGCATTATCGGCTGTTACATCCACTACTTTCATTAGCTGGCTGTAAATAATGTTTCATTTTTGCTACTGAAACCTTAAAACGTTTGTCTGCTTAGATGGAATGATCTAATTCAGAGTCTCAATGCTGAACTGAATCTCCTGGAGTGATAGGCAAGGTAATTAAACCCTATCCCAATTCTCCAGAAGAATTACCCATTTATGACAAAATAAGAGCTCTGTGTCTTAATCCGATCCAACTGAACATTGAAGCAATGTTTACCAATTCTGTATTAAAGTGCTGGTGTAATCAAATAACAGCATTGCTATCAAGATAAAGGTAGTTAGGGCCACATATCGTGGCAGGGTAATGTGCCTTAGACTTGATTGCTGAAGACCTCTACAATGTCAGTTGCCATGGCTGACCTGCATTCAATGGAAATGATAATGTGGGCCTTGGACGTGCCAAAGTTTAACTGTTTCTCTTTGAATTGAGATTTCCTTGGGAGATACTGGACACTGAATGGCAAATCTGCCCTATACAGAAAGCTGTTGACCTAGATGTCCTATAAAGAAAGCTGTTGATCTAGATGCCTTATGCAGAATGCTGTTTACCTAGATACCCTATACAGAAAGCTATTGACCTAGATTCCCTATAAAGCTGTTGACCTAGATTCCCTATGAAGAAAGCTATCGACCTAGATTCCCTATAAAGAAAACTGTCGACAGAGATGCCCTACAAAGAAAGCTGTTGACCTGGGGCAGGTTGTATTACAGGCTCACTGATCTACATTTTTTTTTCATTAACACTAAATTAATGTGATTTTTTTAATTCACACTAAAATCAATAAAACAGCAGGTGATGTAGGGATTAAAATAAAGATACTAATCAACTCTGATTGTGCTTTGTTTTTTTCCCACCAAACATACATGTTTTGGTGAAGTTTTAGTACAAAATGGTTGATTTATCATAAACTTTGCATGAAAGCGAAACTTGGCATGTTTTGGATATTGGTGACATTTCAGCAGCTTCCAACTAATTAAGTTCTATAATGGATGAAAACAAAGCTCACGAAATGCTCTGATGATGAAATTTCAGATAAACATGTAACGTTTATTACAAATTACCAGACAAGCACATGTGTATGACTTTCCCCAAGTGGTCATCTATGCACAATGTTAGCTAGTTCTCGGATACACCAGTTATTTTTACATGTTATAAAGAAATTCCACGTAAATACCACGGTAGATTAATTGACTTTATGAACAAGTCTCTTATTTTGTTACTTTCCATAAAAAACAAAAAACAAAACAGAACTATTCTCTATTCAGAAATGCAAGTCTTGTCCCACAAGATAATGCTGTCTTTTTCCACATGCCTTAAAAACATTACTAGGGGACAAGTGGTCATATCTCAACCTTTTGCAGCAAACATGACATTATCAAATTTCCATCTGGAAGTTTTTGGACTAGATAAGGAATTTTGATTAATTCTTGTCAAAAAATATGTGTGCTTAATAATAATAGGACTTTTGTGTGGTACACAATGGAAAAGTCTGGCACATAGCAGAGTGTGCTGCAGGTATCACAAGCATAATGGGTCTGGTTTCTTGGAGTAAGGTTGTTCCTCAAGTACTGCATCTGACACAATACCATGACCACATTGGATGTTTATGTGGCAAAAGTCCATGGTAAGGTGGCCTTTAACCCTTTCCCCCCTGGAATTAAGACCGGGTCAATAACTTTCCTTGGCAAGGGTTGGGCACGTACTTGCCAGGGAAAGCTGTTGACCTTTGGGCATGTTATCTTGATGGGTCTCATCTACAATTCTCAATCAAACTGTTTTTCATTATTGTTGAAATCAGCTGAAAACAATGAAGCAGACGACATTTGACCATGCAGAAGCCGGTTTTGGCTGGTTTAAGGGGGACAGGCTTAAGGGCCTACAAAGTAGGCCCACCTGTGGATAGGATTATGCCTTGCTTGTTGATTTATGACACTCACCTGTGTCATGCTCATTTATTACACATATTTTGTTTTATTTTCCCTTTTTTATTCATTTTTCAAAACTATCCTGGGCTGGTATAGAAATTGTCAGGAAATAATCCATGACCTGTGAGGCCAGCAACCTGCACAAGTTCAATGACCATGTGATGTGCCAGACACCTGTGTCTTTACTCTCGTTCCACTGTGCACACGTTCATTTGTATATACAGATCAGCTGTCACACTTAGCCAAACATCATGCCTGGATTCCCCACTCGGTGGGCTTGGCAGGAAGGTGTACTTCAAATTTACCACAGCTTAGAAGGGAACCATAGTGTCATCAATGGAAACAGTTTATCTTTAAACATATGTTTAGATATAAACTTACTCTTTAAACTGCCCACAAACTTCCCTTAAATTATCATCATTTTGATCCAGTGGACGTAGACCATCGTTATTGTCTGTGTTGTCAACAAAATGGAGGCATTTTATGATCTGCATAGTTCTACCTTAGTACATGAGAGCTGGAAAACAAGAGGACTATTATAGTACAGTAGTACCTGTCACGAAAGACCACCCTAATGAGAGACCACCTGCCTTTTAAGACCACTTTTTAATATACTTTTTGCAGTAATTTTCTTGTTGTTTATACCTCTTATGAGAGACCACCTGTCTTATAAGACCACATTTATGGTACTGTGCTCAGCTCACCTTGGATGCACAGACAAAGTAGTCCTATGATTTTCAGAATATCAAGGTCATCCTTGTTTAAGCCTTTCATCACTTTGCAACATCAGTCTTCACTCATACAGTTCAGAAGTTAATTTTTTTCCTTTACTTTTTTCCTTTTTTTTCCAAGTAAAAGTCTACCTGATCTGCAGACAAAGGCAACATTTTTTGGGTGGTCCTTCCAGCAGATGCAGGTTTGGATCCACGAAAGATATGGAGGGATGATGTTGGAAAGTCCTACTGTAAAACGCTCGATACATTAACTATAAACGTAAGTTGGAAACAGGAAGTGATATCCTACTAGAGTTAACATAACTATGACATCACACTACTGCTATCCCTGTAATGACCCAAGAAAATTTGGGCTAAAGAAAAGGCCATGTTGAGTTGGGAACAGGTAAAGTATAAAGATTTGTTCTGATCATGCCTGATTTAGTTTTGTTAGATGACACATACATATCCTTTGGTGCTGACACACGTATGTGTGCCATCATGTTTCATCACAATGACTACAAATTTGGGAGGTCTAATCTAATTACTTTTTGTGATATGAAATTTTGTATCTTAAAACACATTTTGGCTAATAATTTCTGTCAAATTATAGTATAGGTAGTACTATTAGTATCACAAGCAACTTAAGACTTTGACCTCCTCCACAATCCCATTAAATTTTACGAAGATCCATCACACATTAAGGATGCTACAGAGGACACAAGATTTTCACATTTTGACCCATATATTACATAATACATGTACTACAGGTGGCGCCACCAATATCAAACACGACCCAGAATTTTCATACACTTAACAAGTACTGAAAGTTACATGGGGCTATCTTAAAACTGTGGACTGTATCCTGCTCACAAACAAAATGTTTATAAATTGTTTGGGCGGAGGGACGGACAGGAGTGAATCGCATAAGCTCTGTGACCTTTGATCAGCAGAGCTAAAAACATGCAACACGGCACAAGGCTCACTTTAGCCACTTCTCAAATATGCAAAAGACTGCAACATTGTGGTTCCATGGTATCATCCATTATTGCCTATATGTCTGACTGCTGCACCAATATAACTGGTTCCACATCCTGGGGACGAGGAGAGGGAGTAAAGAGTACCCATTTAGACACTATTGGTATAAAAGCATTGTAAGAATGACCCATATTTTGCTGTAATATTTTCATCATATGCAGTTAACTTGTTGACATGTTACAAGGACATCTCCATGTATGAATGTTTTGTAAGTATTTTGCCGCAATACTTTTATCACATGCACTTGTCGATGTGTTACAAGGACGTCTCCATGTATGACTGTTTCATACGTACAGTGTTCCTTCTTGACAACATCCTTCAATCCGAGGTGGTTTCTGACATAGATGGTGGGCACCATAGCTCCTATTTAACCCATTCCTGCTCACAGTACCACTGAGTCAACAGCTTTCCTTGGCATGGTTGGGTGCAATGAAAGCTATTGACCCAGTATATGTCATCATGAATGGTCCCATATGCACACATCAGCAAAAATGTTTTTTCAGTGATGAGAAATTTAAGTAAAAACTTAAAGGCATGCTGATGACAATGTACACCTGGGTGTTTTTGCTGATTTGAGAGGGAAAGGGTTAACAGTACTTCTTATTACTTCCATGTTATATCTCACTGAGTCAACGGCTTTCCTTGTAGTATCTCTAAGTAAAATACCCTTACAGTACACACAGAAAAACTACAGAAGAATTATAGCCGACTTCTGCATGTTACTCTTAACGAGACAAAAACACGCAGAAAATATTTACAAGATTAGATGTCCGTTGGTGATTTTATTGGCAAATCATTGCATGTTGACAAATCAGTGTTAAGCCCAGCAGGGGCAGAAGTCCCTACAGGTCTAGGCAGTTACATGGTCTGTACCCAACTGCCAGCATTATAAAGCAGCTACACTGTAGCATTAGGGCTCAATATTTTGACACCAGTGTTTGGCTTGGGTATATCTGTATCACAACAATTTTTGAGCACCTCAGGGAATGTACGCATGCTGAATGGTAAGACCTCGTTTGTTTGATACAATTTATGTTACTGCCATGTTGTGGCAATGGATTTGCCACGGGGCTGTGGTCTGGTGATTGTATGATTGTGAATGGCCAGTGCAAAAGTCGACTTACCTGCGGAGATATTTCATATTTTCTTGCTGCCTCTGGAGGCCTGTTTTCATCATAATTGCTTGGAAGATACGGCGATCTAGCACCCATATTTTGGCATTGGAGAGTGCTGAAAGGAAACAAGTGGCATTCAGTAATGAAACGTGGACTCGAGTAACAGAAACTTTAAACTAATAATATACAGTTGTATCCTGCTACCTACAGCTTTTTCCTTTCTTTTTTCCCCTTCTTCTAGAGTGACCCTTTATCCCTTAAACTGGTGGTCAAATGTTGTCTGATCCAGTATCTTTAAATGATTTCAACAGTAATGAAAAACAATCGGGATTGACAATTGTAAATGGGATGTATTAAGGTACTTAACATGCCCCAGGTCAACAGTTTTCCTTGGCATGGGTTTGGCTCTTGTTGTATAACCCAAACTAAGCAAAGCTATTGTCTTCAACACAGTCCTAATTCAAGCGGGAATGCATTAATGCAATCAAAGGTCGAACGTCATCTGCCAAAGCAAATTTTCGACAAGAACCACAGATGTTATCTGCCCGGCCAGCATGCTTTAGTGTTCTGTCTTTATGGTTTCCAGTGGAGGCTTTTCCCTTCTGAGGTAAGGCCCAGTTTGTCAGTTAACAGCTTCCCCTCAAGTGCACTAAGCACCCTGCCAATGACAAGGAAAACTATTGACCTGGGCCATGCTTGGTTGATCGATCTCATCTACAATTCTCATTTTATCTGTTTTTTTCATTACAGTAGAAATGATTTACAGAAACTTTTTCTTTTTTCTCAGACACTCTATATTGTCATAAATTGAAATCAAGCTTCTTCAGATCTTTACTTTCATGACATGGTGGATAAAAGTGGGAGCTCGGAGAAATGTTCCCTTCAAACTGGCTCAAACAAGCCCGCTATCAAATGACAGCTGTTTCAGTGTTTTCCATTAGTGTTGTCATCGAGAGAACACATCAGGAATGAATCTTGCAGATAAAGTCCATAGGAAAACATGTTCTATGCTGACAGGTCCTTAACCTGTGCCATGACAAGCTGTTGGACTCAATCCATGGGTTAGAGGGTTAAAAGAACGCCGGCAACACGAGAGCTCTCAACGGCGAAAGGTGTGATACAAAACCACCAGGTTGCAATGAACGCCTTTACTGAAACACCTAACAAATATAGCAATAGGCTCAAGTCACTACAGTAATACCAAAAGTTTAATGCCTGTGCCCTAGTATTGACAATTGAGAATCAAAGAGATCACTGAAATATTGACTCTAAAATGCATATCTCTCCAGTACACATAAATAGAGACACAGCATTTCCACCTTCATTTGAGCTCAGGATTTTACGCTGCTCAAAAGCCAACAGATAACAATGAAAATGATACAATGTTTGGAGGACTATTACCAGCCCACACGATGCAAAATGAGATGAAGTGACTTCAGTATTTCCTACTTCAAGAAACTGACAAAATCTTTGTGAAAAGGTGCAAATATTTTTCATATATGCACAAATCATTTTAATGAAATATAAAAAAGAATCAATGACACAGATGCAAAATTAAAACATAAGCACTTATATGCACATCCCGTGGAGGTGATCCATTTGAGACCAATTGTACTTACACTATTTCAGCGCTTTCTGCAACTAAATTCGAACTACTAGACATGAACTGCTCTGAATTATAATCCAAGTGCTAGATTCACATTCCTTGTGAAAAGACCTTTCAATGAAATACCAGCAATCCCATAGTTGCACAGAATACGACAGTCCAGGTCAACAGCTTTCCTTGGTGAAAGAGTTTAAAATACATTGGCTTCAAACAGGTATGATGTGGCCATCCCAGTATACAACACAAAAAGGCCTGTCTCAGATGTACAGCAGCCTTCCAACCTTTCAGCGTTCTCCAGGGGAGTTGTGACTCCTTTCACTCCGGGAATCTTCCCGAGGTATTTGGGTTTTTAGAGCAGTGTATATACAGATTTGCAAGTGCTGATGCTTTACATGTCATCGCCATGTGCTACTTTGTAATTTATGACATGAAAAAGTATCTTTTATTTATGAATGAATTTTTTGATGTTGCATACCAGATGGAAAGCCAAGTGCCGCAGTGAAGAAGATACTTTGCAATATAATCAACTAGAAAAGTGTCCAAAGGACCCCACCAGTCATTGCCCCCATCAGCAATATGGCATGTAACTGGTGTAAGACTTCAAACACATGCAACACAAATCTGCCAAGCCTAACATCGAATCTACATTTTCCCTAAGTTAATAAGTGATTAATTAACACTGTATAATTAATCCAAGAGACAACAAAACAGGTGCACACCTTCATATATTGATAGATGTTTCCACAAAGTTTCATGGTTGAACCTCAAATACTTTTTGAGATACATGGGACACAAATGTGATGTTTCTAATGTTGAATCAAGATTTTCCCTAAGTTAATTAATGATTAATTAACACAAGATAATTAATCCAAGAGAGAAACAAAACCCCAGGAGCACACCTTCATATTTTGATAGATGTTTCCACAAAGTTTCATGGTTGAACCTTAAACAGTTTTTGAGATACATGCGACACAAATGTGACAAGTCTAACGTCGAATCAACATTTTTCCTAAGTTAATGAATGATTAAGACTGTATAATCAACCCAAGAGACAAACAGAACCCCAGGTGCAGACATTCATATATTGATAGATGTATTCACAAAGTTTCATGGTTGTACCTCAAATGCTTTTGGAGATATACGTGACGCAAATGTGACAATTTGAATGTCGGACAGATGAATAGACGACAAGGGCAAATCTATATGCCCCCCTGGTGGGGGCATAAAAATTAAAATGCTATGGGACAGAAAATTAACGACTTGTTGCTGCATTCCAGCGAAAACTATTGAAAGTATATACATATGCCATTGTAAGATGAAGTTGCCTCCTGCAGTTGTAATGCATAATATTATATTTAAGTACTACGGATATACTTTAAATATTTTACATTTCACATGTATTTAATTTCACCAATTTCCTATTTCACATTTTTTGTGAGTATTTAATTTTGCAAATTTGTCTCTGCCAAAAATAAAAAAAAAAAAAAAAAAAAAGGCAGTGGGTGGGTGGGGGGAAATTATAAAGTTTTAAAGTTCGCAGGTATTGCTGTCTCAATAGAGCACCAACCTGACATTGTGAATTGTGTTTAACCGGTCCTTAGCCTACGTAACATAATGTCACCTGGACATTTCAGTTTATACTTTTAGCTTTTAAACATACTTATTGAAATAAAAATATCAAACAGAAAAGCCTGGGTGTTTTTATTGTTGAATGATATGGTTTGAATGGGACATGCAACAACCTATGACAAAGTATTGAGCATATGACAATTTTTGGTGTACTTAATTTTTGTGTGGTATTTAATTTTGCATCAAAAAGGCACTCGCAAAATTTGCACAAATCAATACCTCAAAAAAATAAAAATGTTTACAGTATATAAACCCTTTCCCCTTAAACTGGCCAAACCTGGCTGGTGGTCAAATGTTGTCTGCTTCAATGTTTTTGAATAATACTAACTGTTATGAAAAACAATTGAATGAGAGTTGTAGCAGAAAGGTATCAAGATAACATGTTCCTGGTCAAAAGCTTTCCTTGGTGAGGGTCGGCAATTATGTCAAGGAAAGTTGCTGACCTACTCTTAATTCAAGGAGAAAAGGGTTAAAATTGTATAAACCACAGTGTTGCATTTATAAGGTTTGAAGTAATCTTGGTGGATTAGAAAAGTAGGTTTGGGAATACAATAAGACTGACAGTAAGTTATGATTATTCAGATTAAACAGATTACCCGAGTACATACATGTCTCCTTTGCAGATTAATTGACAATTTCTTGCATCCAGAACAAAATAAGTGCATTATACAAGTGTGCAAAATGACTCTTTGTAACACGACGTGTCAAATGAAAGATGATCACAGTCTTCTCAACAAACCCCTAATTAAAGGCCAGGAGGCACAAATGTTTAGGATGGAGCTGATGCTCTGCGACACTTCACAGAGACACAAGCAGTCTTCATTACTGAGTTTACTATTCTCTTCTGGGCAATCTGCTGTACACATCAATAAATGCTGTCGAATTTCTTCTTCATAACTATTTGATGCACCTTTCTGTGCATAAGAACACTGATTATTGCTCATGGGGAAATGGACAGCATGCTTTTAAAGTAAACTGTAGGTCGAAACGGAGTTCATCAATGCATCACATAGCCGCCCTAAATCTTAAGACGATCCATTAACCCTCATTTCTGGGCAAGAAATCTGAACTAAAAATTTTACTTGTTTGATAGAGGTAATCCCCTTTGTCACTTTTTTCGTTGCATTGTTCGGCAAAAGCCATGCTCCAGCTGTCTCTTGAATATCAGGAGCAAGACTTACCTACGCAATATAACAGCTGCTTATTTCATACACCAGCCTGAGGCATATAGGATACATGCATATTAATTTCCTACCAAAATTGCTTGGCCTGTCACTAGGCAATGACAATAAGCATCTTCCATTAAGCAGGGGTAGTGACGGATATATATCACTGCAGGGTGGCACTAACACTTATTGTTCAAAATAAAGAATAAATATTTAAAGCATCATAATTTCAAGGTATACGAGACAGAATGTGTCTATCACATTTTTTTTTTTTGAAAAAAAAAAAAAAAAAAATCCAACTCAATATATTTGCCTGCACATATGAGCACTTTCTCGTTAAGCTAAATCAGCCAAATCAGCCCTGCAGCTAATATGCATGTGTTGTATTGCCACTTCACTAGAAGAAATTCATACAACTTTGATGCACTTCTTTCTCATTTATTTCTAGTTTTACATGCTATCAACTTGATGCCTTGATCTCATGAGCTGTTGATCCTATCCTGACTAACATCTTGAGTGATAGGACCATGATCCGTCATGATTTAGAAAACTTCACTGATGGATCCAAAGCAATCCTAAAGGGTTTGCTTCAAGGCCCGTCTTTCTCAGGCAATCCAACATTGATCCGTAGTGATCCTGCAGCAACCCTTAAGCTGCACATAATTTTGACACAGTGATCCTAAGCAATCTGCAGAATTCATCCCACAATTCATTGACTTGTAAGTTTCATTCTGAATTTTTGTGGGAAGCAGCTACATCGGCGGTATGATTGTACCGTGATCTCCAAATCATAGCAGTTTATTTATTTTCAGGTAGTTCAGCCCAATGTTAAACAAAGGGAACTGCTAGAGTATTATGTCCAAAGAACAGACACAATATTGCAAACCTGACGATTCCCACTGGCTTAAGATGAAATTTCACACAGACTTGTAAGTATATTTTTTCTCAACCTTTCTAATCTGAAAATGCACTAATTATATATATATGTATGTATGTATGTATGTATGTATGTATGTATGTATGTATGTATATATGTATATATATATATATATATATATATATATATATATATATATATATATATATATATATATATATATATTAAAAATCTCCCTATAGTGAACACCCTTGGGACTGGAAAAAAGTGAAAGTGTTTGGTATAGTGAGGTGTTTGGTATATGAAGGTGTTCAGTAGAGAGGTTTACTGTATACAGTGAAACCTGTTTTGAGAGGCCATTGTAATGAAAGACCGCCTGCCTTTTCAGACCACATTTACAAAGTCCCTTTTGCTATCTTTCCCATGTTACTGCACCTCCATTGAGAGACCACCTGCCTTATGTGACCACTTTTTGGCCTGCCCTTGGTTGGGGTGGTTTCTCAAAACAGGTTGCACTGTATATATATATATATATGTATATAGTTCAGACCTAAATTGTTATAATAATTGTGTGGCTTTTTGTCCAGAACCACTTCCTAGTCATCATTACCCTATTCTGCAGTCCAAACTCTTTACACTCCATAAGCTAACCTGTCACTGTCCAACCTGTATAAATATGGAACTTCTATTGTCCATATTGCACATGTTCTTCTGTACTACATTTTCATGTATGTACATGTACATGGTACATTAAGGAGCAGAATTATATGCATTACATTATAAATCAAACCATTCAGTAATCAATAAGATGACACTTAAATCATTAAAATCGTGTCACTGAATAATATCCCACCTCCATCAACTTTTTTTTTCAAATTTGAATGAAAAAAAATGGTAATCATATTAATTATGAGTGTAAGCTATAATAAATTGACACACTGATCACAAAAATCAGCTGTCAGAAGGTGAACTTGTTTATCCATTTTGTATCAGGAAGTTAAGAAAACTGGGCAAAAGGCAGCTGTCTTGGAAATTAAAACATTATGTGAAAGTGAAAAAAAGAAGCCCCCTTAGTGTGTGCAAACAATGATTGACTGGTGTCTTCAAACTTGAACCTTTGGCAGGGAATAGAAAAATGGAGGTACAAAATCTGTTGTTCTTGACCGTGAGGTGTACACCTCACAGATCAATGATGGACACAAGATCCTCCACAACTCTAACAAAAAAAAAAGAAAACTACTTTCTCTTTGGGACAATAACAAGGCCTCCCACTCGCTTATCTCTGGGAGTAACCAGTCTTACCCGGTTAAGCAGCATTTGCACACAGCAGGTAGCACATCAACGTCTGCATCTCTACCCTGGGTTTGCCTTGAAATCCAAGGTCTAAAGTCACTACTATTTATTAGAGACTGAAACCATCATGTGGGTTACAGCTAGAAACTATATTAGCCATTTTGGCCACAGTAGCAAAAAAGGTTTCATCAAAACTTGGATTTTCCTAGCCAATGCCATGTAACAACCTTTTAACTTGAAAGTTTACACAGAGTCAAAAACTCCTTGGATAATTAACTTGAACTTTGCAGTGCCCAATAAAGCTTACCCCTTTTTCTGAATACCACATGGCAGATTAAAGATCGTTCCTTCGAATAAGGTGGGAACATAGCATGCAATCTATGCTTTAGAAGGCAATGATTGGATGTGTCACTGTGATAATTCTCATTCAAACCTTTTTGAATTTGCATGAATGAGACGTTTCAGCCGAATCACCGAAGTACGTGACATTTGACATCACAGCTCCTTTCTCTGATTTGGCCAGGAAAGGGGTTCATTCCTCCCATCTCTCAACTTCCTTGTTGCCTAATTGACATGCCTTTTACATGTACATACATCACACAGCCCATCCCTTCAGTACCCAAGCAACTTGTCCACCTCAACACCCTTTTCTCTCACCTGTAACATCTGCAATTACCAGCAGCAGGAGAGCATGAAAAAGCCATCTTCCCCGACTGCACAGTTCAGAGAATTTGCGCAGCAACTAGATTAGAACTATGGCCGTGTGGCAAAGCGCATGCCAAAATGGGTGCAAGGATGCATTCAGCAGCCCAGTAAACCTTTTACGTGCACTTCCAACATCGGGAAACACACAATGTACGGGAAGCGTTTGGCAATGTCCTGACTGTGCTGGCATTGTCCTTTCCTTAGAGTTAAAGCCCGTCTTTGTTCGTTCTTTTATCAACTAGCAAGAAGATGCATTTTCATCATCTTCAATGTATTTTCATCATGCCTTTAATCATAATTATTGAACGGACTTTATTATTTAGCACACAAAGAGCATGATTTGAATGCAGTGTGCTGTGGGGAATTTGGATCAAGATATTGTGGCCAAAGTGAAAGATATACGCCAGGCAGGTTTTCATCGTTGCTCCGACTTAACCTTTTCCACCCAAAACCACTGTCGACAACAAATGAGATATTAGAAATCTTGATCCTAAAACATGATACATGTAACAATACACCATGTACATCTTTTAATTCCCATATATGATTTTAATTAAACTGCAGACACTTCAAAAGGGAGTGGCTTCACCTGGTCGCTAGATATTCTAGTACAGCAAGGTAATTATCTCGACATATATAGACACCCCTATCAGCGTCATATAGTCTTATATAGCCAATGATCTACAGATATGGTGAAGGTACACTCTTTATTGACATTTCAAAATCTGTTATCACATCCACATTAATTTTTTGCTGAATTGCCCATGTGACCTTGAAAAGTAGGTCAAGGTCATACATCTGCAGTCAAAAGCAAGGTCTTACAAAAGTCTTACATAGAAACATAATCACGCAAAATGTCAACCTCTTTTCAGTCAAAGCTTTCTTAAGTGCATCTGCAGTAATTTTTAAAAAGTGGCCATGTGACCTTGAAAATAGGTCAAGGTCACCCACCAACAATCCCAACCTAGTTCATATTATGGTACATAATCATGCAATATTTCAACCTCCTAAGTCAAATCCTTTCAGAGTTGTTGCGTCCACGTCAATTTTAGATGACATGCCCACGTGACCTTGAAAAATATGTCAAGGTCACCCATCTGCAATCCCAAGCAAGGTTTTATATAGGAACATCTTTACGAAAAAATTTCAACTTCCCAAGTTAAATCTTTCTTGAGTTATTGTGTCCGCAACACAAGCAACAATGTGTTGAAGAAGAAGAAGAAGAAGAAGAAGAAGAAGAAGAAGAAGAAGAAGAAGAAGAAGCGGAACAAACGGACGCAAAAACAATATGTCCCCCCGTTGCACGGAGAGACATAATTATCAGCTGAAGCATCAAGCTCTCTCCATGCTATCGATTAACTTCATTCCCTTGCAGAATTTAATTGTCCAGTATGAGTGGCTCTGTCTGCAGACAACCGCGGTTTTGGAAAAAATTTTGATGTGTGTCTATACCTAAAGAAAAAGTTAGAAAATTTGGAAATGCATTATCACTGCATGTCACCAGGTAAAATGTTCTACTGCATCTGAATTATCTATATATTTAACCTTTACCACTGCATTATAGTGGAATCAACAGCCTTCTTTGGGGCAAAATGGGTGCAAGCATTTGCCCTGTCTAAAGGATAATTGTTGATCTGGGCATGCTATGTTAATAGGATTTGTCTGTAATTCTTTTCATAATTTTTTTTTTCATTAACACTAAAATTGAAAAAAAAAAAAAAACTTGAAGCAGAAGACATTCCACCTGCAGCCAGTTTTGGCCAGTTTAATGGTGAAAGGGTTAATTTATAACTGTGTACTTCACGACAGTCTTGAGAAGAAAGATAATTGGCACATCTTGTGTATTAACCCAGCAAGACCTTCATTCAGTGCCTTCTGTGGGCGTTTAGTAGCTCCTGAAACTGAAGTTTGCTCAGAATGCAACTGTAAAGTGAAACTTAAATTGTTCAACCTGACCAAAATTCTAAGAACGTAACTGCAAAGTGAAACAGAAAACGTTGCTGCCAACGACTCAATGCTCACAGTGTGTGCTGCCCAACATTAATTTCGTTGTATGCCTGGACTAAAGACTGCTACCTTTTGTAATTTGTCAGATACACACACAGGTCTCCCGATAAAAGGTGTCATTTTACTGATCTACCATTTTTGAAGGTAATTTAGCAGAAAAAAGTTTAGTAATTTTATGATGCTCACATTTTAACCTTTTTTTCATGCAAAATTCCATTAACTGTCAACTGCAAAGTCATTATCTTTGATGATACCCATCAAACATGGAACACAACACTCTGTCAAACTGGGAAAAATAGCCTGTGGCATGCACACTGTTCCTTGGACTGTCTGTGCCAACCCTCCATACAAACAGCATCTGGTGGAACCTGAAGGAGATGCATCCTCTTTCTGTAGAACCATTGATGCGATACCAGCGTCAGTCATCCCTACTTTAAATACAATGGGGCTTTTACCGTTACACCACCTAACACCAGAAACGGTATCATTCTGACTGTCCTTTTATGACACCAGAGTCTATTGAAAGTCTGCTGGGAGCTGGGGTGGTCATAAGAGGCAGGTTCCACTGTGTGGCACAGACAACCGCAGCCAGAGACCACGCCGTCCTTATTTACAACCTGTCTATAACCTTCTCATCATGCAAGAAATGTGGACATATTTGCTGCCAATTTAAGCAGAATGCATGCTGCAAGCTTCACACAAATGATGCAGGATACCATGCAGGCTTTAATGGAACAAATTAAACTGTCTTCAGACTCCATGTCATGTACTGTAGGTAAATTAACTGCTTCCAGATGCATGTTCTTTTTTTTAACCTTTGAAGTACTAGTGTCTGGACTGAGTCAACGGCTTGTCTCAGTATACTTTGGGCATGTTGTAGTCAAAGTGTGCCAAGGAAAGCTGTTGACCCAGACAATTAACCCTCTTTGGAGACGAGGTATGCTGGCATTTGAAAACAAGAGGGCTGTGTGAACAGCCCATGCCTCAGCTGATCTTGACATTTATCACACTTGCAGCTCTATGAACTTGGGAAAGGATCGAGGACACCATGTTCTGAGTAAGTCTGAGCTTTATAGAAGAACACTTACATGTGCAACATCAACGTTCAAGTAGTTCTCAGGTTCTTATGAAGAGTAAAATTCATGTATGTTGCACTGTGACCCCACAAACAAGGTCAAGGTCATTCATGTTCTGTCTCAGCATGACCTTCATACAGAATAATTAACATGTGCAGCTAACTCAAAACAGATCTCAAGTTATCAAGTAAACAGTAAATTTCGTGTCAGTTGTCCTGTGAATTAGCATTAGAATGCCCACTGACTTACATAGTAATCAATAGGAAAGCTGCATCGAACGATAAGTACCGGAATTGAAAATCCTTAAAAATCAGGAATCCAAAGCAGTGCCACCTAGTAAACAACTGTTTGACCCTTCCACAACAACATATCCATCACATTTCAGCTTAATCTAAGGGACGTTTCTGAGAACAAATGAAAAATAGCAAAACCATACAAAACAAGAGGATCACGATGATCCTGTGCTCTGCTCACTGGGATCTGCTTTTACAGTATTGGAACACATGGACTGCAGTCTAGATTTGTACAGCTATACACATGTATGTAGAGTGGTAGCAAAGTTTGTCCTTAAAATAAATTTTGCGGAAGGACGGACGGAGGGATGGACAGACAGACGACAGACACAAACGGATTCTATAAGCTCTGCTGATGGTAGTACATGTATTATCAATTGACATACCTTCCTGTTTCAATGGCTGCCGATGTACAGTGGCAGCACTCACTTACAGTCACAAAGTCTGATATCGCATAACTTTGTCAAAAATTAACATATCCACATTATTTTCGGAAACTTTCATTTTCTAATGTCCAACTATATTTTAATAATATTTTAAGCAATTTTATCATGCTGTTCTGGAGAAGAAGTCAAAAACAGCCTTAACACGCAAAAATTCATAAAAAAATAGGAAAAAATCGCAATGCCACCTGGTGGCCAAAATGAAAAATAGTTGACCCCCAGGTGACCCTATGTGCAATATCAAAGCAATTGGCTGGGTAGTTCTTGAGATGAAGAAATTTTTTTTTTTTAAATAAATTAAAAAATTCATTAAAAATAGAAAAATCATTGCATCATCATCTCCTTCGCAAACTTGGTAGAGGTTCACCTGGGCAACATCCATGTGCAAAATTAAAACATTCCATATAGCGGTTTTTGAGACGAAGTCAAAAGTGTAATATATGCACTGTTATAGATATATATATACAGCTGCAGCACTTCCTTACAGTTGCCAAGTTTGATATCCCATAACTTTGCCTAAAATTAACATATTGATATAATTTTCGCAAACTTTCATTGTCTAATATCCAACTATATTCTGATAAAATTTTAAGCAATTCTGTTCAGCCGTTCTGGAGAAGAAGTTGAAAATAGCCTTAACAGGCAATAATTCATAAAAAAATAGGAAAAAATCACAGTGCCACCTGGTGGCCAAAATAAGAACTAGTTGACCCCAGGTGACCCTATGCGCAATATCAAAGCAATTGGCTTTGTAGTTCTTAAGATGAAGAAATTTTAATTTTTTCAAAAAATAAATTAAAAAATAGAAAAATGATTGCATCATCATCTCTTTCGCAAACCTGGGGATCATCCATGTGCAAAATCAAAACATTCTATGTAGCGGTTTTTGAGAAGAAGTCGAAAATATAAAAAGTCTAACGACAGACGCGCGGACGGAAGGACGGACGGACAGAAGAACGGATGGACAGAGGGACGCAAACGGATTCTATAAGCTCTGCTGACTGACAAGTCAGCAGAGCTAAAAAAATTGCAGCGCCACCTGGTGAACAAATTAAGAACTAGGAGTCCCAGGGAGTGTTCCTGTGTGATATCATAGTAATTGGGTGAGTGGTTTCGGAGAAGAGGATTTTTTAAGATTTGGCCACAAAAGAACAAAAAAATTCATTTAAAATCCAAAAATCACTGGACCGTGACCATTTGAACAAACTTGGTAGAGATCCACCCAAGGCATATCTCCACCAAGTTTGAAGTGGATCTGGCCGACGGACCCTCACAAAACCTCAGCTGACTGACAAGTCAGCTGAGGTAAAAAAGAAGCCTTTGCATGAGGAATTATAGGGTGGAACCATCAAAGTAAATGTATGAAATAATAATAACCACTATTCAAAGGGTTAACAGCCCCATATGTTGTGCTCCTGCTGCTCCGGTGACCACTGAAGCATTGCTTCCCAGGCAATTAAAGAAAGAACACTGACACAAGACAACCTGTATAAGCACTGGGCCAGTAATCCTCTCGTTCTGACCTACAGTATACATCTGGACTAAGACTTGCCATGGACATGTAAAAGCCACAATAACCTGCAGGTTGGACAGTTTGCAGACGTGTGTGTACCTCCTTTAGACACCAATGGTATTTCAACAATTTTGCCACTCATACACCAACACAATACTTTTTTTGCTGAAAATTCCTGCCTACCCCCCCCCCCCCCCGATTTTACCAAAATCTGATGAGAAATCTAGTTTGCCAGCTAAACAACCAAAAAAAAAAAAAAAAACCAATGACCAGTACATATACTGCATAAGTCAAAGCAGTTCGGCTGTGCCAAACATAAATAAGCAATGGTGTTAAATGACAATTATGGGACTGTCTACTTCTTTGTTCATCCTCCCAAAGATATCATTACCTCGTGACCAGGATGGTATTATATCCATATATCATGCACTGCACATTTCTAAGGGGTTTATTGTCCTGCTCTATCATACAAGTCTCCACGGCATGTGTAACTAGGGCTTAACTTAATGCTGCGTACATTATATGCATGTATAAAATGTATGGGCACTGACGTGGGTTCCAATAAATTACATAAAACCACAAACAAACATACCTAAACCCCTGGCTTGCCAGTTCTGTATCACAATACCCAGTGTAAGGGGGGAAACATATTTTGTGGCTGTTGGATCTGTCCAGTCAGTTTTCATTGCTACTGTGATAGCTCAAAAATCACTTGATAGATTTTCTCCTATTTGACTCAAAAAGAACTTATCGCGAGAAATGACTTGCAATTCTGAGGTCACAGTGACCTTCCGGTGACTTGGCTGGAGGCATACCAGTCATCGTGTACATGCATTGACACTCCCAATGCTGCATCTTTTGCATGCTGAGGATTTGACTCTAAATGTACGGAAAAACAAAAATGAAAATTACTCCCCCTCCCTCCAAAAATATGATTGATATTTGTAACAATGTCGTATACATCACTACATATTTTTTTTTTATACTTTATAAATCTATGGACCATTTGTATCTGTGTGAAATAAAGAAATATATATATATACAATAATTAAAATACTGTACAAATCTATGTTAGCGCTAGCAGTAGCCAAAATAGCCAAATGCTACTAAAACTTCAAAATGGCTATTAAAAGTAGCAAATGGCTACTAAAATTTCCCAAAATTCTTTATTTTCATGCAGAAATTTAACAGATTTCAAGTCTGTGTAGCTCTTTCCTAGAAAAATTGAAATTTTGGCTACTAATTTTAAAATCCTGGCACTAACCTAGGTACAAATGCTGTGTTATTACCTGAGCATGCATGTTTGAGTTGCATATACATGTACAGCAGTCACTTCTTTCACAGACCACACCACTGACAGACCACTTGCCTTTGTAGAGCATTTTTACCAGGTCCCTTTTGCTAACTTTTCCATGTTATTTGATCTTTATTCAGCAACCAAATACCTGTGTTGTATTAGCGTAAAAATCTTGGGAGTAAAATGAGAAATGGCTGCAGTAAGCTTGAAATAGAGTCTGGACCATGGGCACTGCCAAGGGGCAGAGTGAAGCGATTAGAAAGCTTCCAGCATATCTGTAAACCTCAAGAGGTCTCTCCACAGAGGAAATTCTTGGGTTTTTATTGAGTAAAATCCAGATATTGCTTGCATTTGACGACAGAGAGAAGACACTTGCTAAAATCAGAATACTTCATTCACGAACATCTATATTTAGGCCTGCACCCTGTCTGAATCATTTTTATTTTCCCTTGCAGTTTCCTTATTTAGTTGTTCTTTTTCATCTGATTTGAAAATGTAACAACTGTCTAGCCAGAGTGACAGTAAATGTTTTTTATCAAAGCTGTATATGATAAAATAAAAGCTCTTCATAAGCATCAAGTTACATCTAAGTTTCACTTTGTACGCCTTGTTCCAAACGATAGCGTTCAAAGCAAGCCATTTCTTCTAACTAGTTATGAGGCACCATTGGATTTGATAACCCCAATCCGGGCCATTTAAATTTTGAGGCACCTCCATTGAGAGACCACCTGCCTTATGTGACCATTGTTTGGCCTGCTTTAGGGGTGGTCTCTCAAAACACGTTTCACTGTATCGGATGAAAAGTGAAGGGTTCTGGTAGCATCCCAGGTAACAGGATGTCACGTTAAGGACAACGTTCCCTCTTTTCTCTTGTATGTTACGAGTTGTTACATACATGTTTAAGTATACTTGACCTTGTGATGTAAATGGTGTATGTATAAACTTGTTCTTCATGTATATAATGTCATCATCGGCCACACAGCTCACTGCCTGCTTTATTGGCTGCTTTTGAGCCTTGCTTAGGGTAATCTCTCAAAGAAGGGACCATTCTATTTTCCTAACGATGTTCACATCGGAATGAGAGAGAAACGCTTCATGTCAAATATGAGTTTGCATGTGGATCATCTGTGGAGTTGTATGCAGTCAGGCAGCTAGTCAATTCTGCCATTTTTTCTTTTTGTTTAACGATATTAAAATCATGGCTTTTCGTGATCAATGCAAAACAACTTCCAACTTGTTGAGGTAGAGAAATGTAGATTTAAGAATGTTTGAAAACCTTAACAGAATTTAATACCAACAAGGACAATTCTCCCCAAGGTAGAATTCATACACCATTATTGTGCCCCTCTTGCACTCGTGCCTTCCCTCAATGAAAAATCTAAATCAATGTGAAGTTATTGATTGTATGCTACCGATATGATATATTGGTGACAGTTCCATGTACTTGTCACAGCTGGACGTTCTCATGCCTCATTACTGATGTGTAGGCTCTGGCTTCTTGGGCCACCTACTCAGGTGTGGAGATATCTACTTTACAGGACTTGATTGCCACGAGGTTTCACCTGGGTGGATTGAGCTGCTGCAATACGATGAAACGTCACTTTTTCTTGTGGTCTCCCATGATCCAGTCCTTCATGTAGCTGTTATAGCCCTTTTCACACAGGTTTGACTGTACTTTATCCTTGAGGCATTGACAGCCAATCCGAGGAGACCCTTGAATTACCAAGGGCCTGCCTATCTATCCTTCCTCCTTTGAAGGTCACGACTGATAAATCAAGACTAACCATGAGGAAAGTGAGCCCTGGTATATTTTTTTCCAGCAAAGCATGCATCGACATCTCCTTTGATAGCTGCAATTGGACACGAGATTCAAGATAATCTTTTCTCCCCTAGAGGTCTAATCACCTTATTACCAGTATGGTACCCACAGCCGGGAGGAGGCTGGGCTGATTGAAGTGAAAGCAGTTAACTAGTGTCAAAAGATAACAATCTCAGTATCGGCAAATTGGCACATGGACAATCACAAGGAGCAGTGAGATCCACAATACTCAAGGCTGCTAGCGGCAGGTAAAAAATAACTAAACAGTTCAGCATGCTTTATCTATACTGTTGATAAAACTATTTGCCTGACACTTATTAGCCAAATCTGGCCATATATTTGCTCAATACATTATCCTATAGGTCTTACCTTTGACAGATGCTGTCCGTGTGCAGTTGTATAATATTGCTAATTCACCAAAAGCCCGTCCAGCAGTCATTGTACCTAATACTTTGTTTTCTTGAAACACTTGTAACTCTCCCTCTGAAAATATATAGAACAGCGTTTGTGTTATTGTTCCATTTTCTGTATTATACATGTTCAAAAAAACAACAATGTTATTTTAATTTCTGTATATACGTCTCCTTTGCAAACTTTCTTTATTTCTGCAGCATAACGCAAACAGCTGCATTAATATTGTTGCAGGTTTCTGATACACCAGCATACAATCATGTACCTGTTAACATGATCTTTCAGCAAGAAAAAAAAAAAAAGCATTCAGAGTACGGATTACCCTGCTCCCCCACAATCTTTTTCCTCAATTCTGCATTTTCTTTTTGGTGAGACTTCGCAGTAGAATACTTTACATACGATTTCCATATTGTTGTCTACGAAAAGAAAGAGCACTTTTGGATGTGTTCTTGGGGCAGGTCCTGGTGACAGAGACCACTGTACTGTGTGTCACTTGTATGGCCATCACATACATGCTTCAAAATTTTCATAGTAAGTTTAAAAATAATGAGAGGAAGCTGGTTTTCAATACAAACGTGGTCCACTATAATGTCGACAAGACGGATGGACAGACAGGCGACGAAGGGGACAATACCCTCCGGCACTTCATGTGAGGAGGGTAAAAACAGACATTTTGCTTTCATGGGAGATATCTATGTTAAGGACAAAATAAAGATGTAATAAACAAATTCTTTTTTTTTTTTTTTTTGGGGGGGGGGGCACCTTCATCAAAAACTGCTCAAATTTGTCCTGAAATGATCCATAAGTCAGACTATCAAGTTGCCCCTGGTGCTAATATACTCCACCCACACTTAATCAATGAGTTTCATTGATAAATGGAAGAGGATGGCTACTTAACTCTTTCAATGACAATCATGTCTAAAGTCCATCTACTAAAGTCAAAATTAAGTCTGAATTATTATTAGGATCTCAGATGATTAGTATTCCTCATAAAAAAGGGATATCCCAAGTCAACAGCTTTTCACAGTGTGCATTGCATGCTGAAGAAAGCTGATGACTCTTTCCAAAATTTAGACCTGAAAGAGTTAATAGATGTCGTAAAATTACTCAAATAAGTCTCAACCCAAGCTCAGCTGATGTGAGCTTCCACTGCAGCTTGAACTGAACTATGATGAACAGAGTGAGCCCCGCTTAACATTGAGCTGACAGTAACAGATATGAGTGACCCAACTACTTAACTTAGTCGTGTTAGTGGTCTAGTTTTACTGCATTACTGCCCAGATACATCTCCACCATGTTTGAAGTGGATCTGATGCACAGTTTCGGAGAAATAGAGAAACTCACATGGCTGAGAGTGATCAAGTGACCGTTTTACTCTCACAAAGATTCCCTGTTGGTGGGGAAAGTCATGAGTGACCACTCTCCTGCCATGTAAGATTTTATTTATGCCATGTTTAAATGGGTATTCATTGCCTTCGCCTACTTTCAATGCCGATCTGATGTGCAATGGTTCTTTACATTTGTCGTAGATGTTCCACATCATGTGAGACACATAATCAAACATCCCTCGCACACATTTGATTTTGTCTACAATGTTAAATGCACTATGTCACTGATGCAGGTGCATCACAATTAGTTGTAACAACTAATGTTTAGGTCGTGATGTACAGTGAGTGACTACTTTTGAATTTCATTATGTACATTCCTACCGAGTTTGAACAGAATTTTATCTAAGTTGTGGTTTGAAATAAGAAGTATAAAAAATTAGACCCCAAAGAAGAAATAAATTAATAAACATACTAGAATATCTAAAATAAAAATCATTAAAACTAGAACAAAATTGCAGCACCACCTATTCAACAAATTAAGAAGATCTTAGTCTTCCATCCATCTTTGTCCCTCCACGATTACCTTTTTGACTTCTCAAAAAAAACCATTGGTCAGATTCTTTTCAAATTTGGTACCAAAATGTCTTGGGTGAATGCATAGCTGCCAAGGCTTCTTCATTAAGTGGTGCAGCATCTGTTTTCTAACTCATCATTATCTTTTTCTCTCTTTTTTTGGGCAAGATCTCTCGACATCTTCTCCACAGCCACATAACCAATTCACTTGAATTCACACAGGAACTAGCTCTCATGGGGAATCCCACAACATTTACTTTGTGGAATAGGTGGCTTTCAGACAGGTTAGCTGACTGACAAGTTGACTGAACTAAAAATGAGAGTTCCAAGATGTAAATTTGTGCTATAAAAGGCATTATTTATTTGTAGTATGGCTGAAGAAAGGTACCCATATTATGCAAGAAAATGGCTATGGATTACAAATTTTGAGGCTCATTTGCATAATCTGGTCAGTTTTCTCTCATATATGGCAGATTTTCAATATAGCAGATCTGCTATATATACAAGATCTCGCATATGCAAGAAAAATACCATCCATTACAGGTTTTGAAGCTCATTTACATAATTTGCTCTATTTCTCGTATATTTCTCGCATATATACGAGATCTCGCATGCATTGCAGATTTTCAATATAGCATATCTGTTATATATGCAAGATCTCGCATATGGCAGAAAAATGCCATCCCATTACAGATTTTAAAGCTCATTGAAATAATTCGCACTATTTCTTGCATATTTCTATAATAGATTCTGAATCTGTCATGTTGTTCCGTTATATTACAGATCTTGCATAAATATTAAAGAAATGTATTGTAGATATCTTACATTGTTTTCTCGCATGATTCTGTAATATATTTTTTGTACGGGTTACATCTCCTGAAAGGTGCACCAAAACATCTGCAAAGCTTATGCATTTATTACTGATGGCAGTAAACAGAAAAAACAAAAAAAGTTTTGCTGGGAGCATGACAAATGTGTGCATTTAACATATGTGTAATATATATATATATATATATATATATATATATATATATATATATATATATATATATAAATAATATATATAGACATATAATATATATATATATATATATATACATATATATGTATGTATACTTTACTGTCAGTTTCCACAGTAATTTATTTGGTGATGGGTGATAATGTTCTTCTGTTATGCTTCACACAATACAAAATACCTGTCTTCATTTTTCATTGAAAGTAAATTGGCGCTGTACTTAAGGACAGTTAAGACACCAAAAACCTTTGCATGGCCGATTTTGATGTTATAACGTTTTTTACAAGATGAATGTCCTTCTATTAGTTGTCAAATTTTCAAGATTTTAACTTAAGTAGAAATATGAGAAAAACGCCAAAAACCACACATGTATGTGGACATCAGAACGTCCATGTGTCATTCTTTCGGTTTTCAGCCGTCAAACGGAACAATGCCATCCGTCAATCATACATATTAGCCTGTCACGTGGCTGCAGGTAGCAACGGCCCATGGCAAAAGGAGAGTGGTATCAGGGCGGCAATGCAAAATAAGGCAGCATGCCGAAAGTATGTTTGTTGGCAGGGAAAAGATGCAAACATGCTGACATATCATAGCCTCAGTGATTTACTTTATAGTCATCTTGCTTATTTTGCGTTCTAATGAAGGGAGACTTTAAATGTTCAAGAGACTCATTGGGAATCGTCAGACGATGTCCCTTCAAACTTCAAAGGCCGTGCCGCGATCAATTACCCCAGTGGTCCTTTACACCAAAGACACGCGGTGAAAAAAACTGGCACCTTAATCAACAATACCCACGTACATAAAATTATTTTATTGAAATCCAGGGATGAGGGAATAAAAGTACAAATAAACACATCGAAATAAGCATAAACGTGAACATAAAGAGAAAACACACAAAATAGCATTACCAAACTCAGGTTGGAAAGAGAAATGAAACTCATTGAGAAAATAGCTGAAAAATAATGACAAGCTAACTAAGTAAAGTGTACAAACAAGTCTAACAAGCTAACTACATAAAGTATACAGATAGGAGTAAATACAATAAAATACTATCCCTAAAAACGGGATGAAGAGGTTGGGGGCGGAGGACCAAACCTATAACGTCAAAATCGGCCATGCAAAGGTTTTTGGTATCCATCCACTGACCACAAGCGGCCGTAGGCTGCCCCACCGAAGCAAGGCAACACAACTTTCGTTGCCAGGCTTGAGGTCACGGGGCCCTAAAGGCCGCCTCCATGACGTCACACTTTGAAACCAGACTGTCCCTGTCGCCATTTGACAGATCGCTGAATAATGTTTTCCGCACTTCAAAGGCTCTTTTATTCACGTGATTGGCCAAAAATTGATTGACAACCTCCCCAAATGTTCAGGGACGATGTTTACTACGTTTTGTACAAATATTAGCTTAACTTCAGCAAGTGGTATTGTTTCAGAGGCAAATGATCAACATCAAAGGCCTTTGAAGCTTGTTTTCTCAGAAAGGATAATAGGACGAGAACCCCACCTAAGAATGGTTATTCCAAGAAAACGGCTTGGCGAAATTTAATCCGGTTAATGCCTTTTGATACTTTAAAGTTTGAACTGCAGCAAAAACGATTCAGCGATTTTCTAAATTTTGCTTCGTTCTTTTTCTATGAAATGAAGAAAATGAACATCCTGAAAATAAAAGGGAAAATTGAAACGTCAAACTTTGAGGACGGATAACAGAAAAACGAAACCAAATATAAAAAATCGCGGGATCCTTTTTTGTTGCCTATATGTCATGATTAAGATCCAAGTGTAATTATGATTTTATCATAAATAATTAGTGACTTATATCGACATTTATAGGGTGGATGGTTTGCGGTAAATTTTTAAATTGTTTATTCAACAATTAATATCACAGACACCCGAATACGGGACATATAAATTCTTTGGAGTATGACGAGTACACGCATATATGGTATGTTATCCTAACGCAAATACATTTTGAGCTAGGATTGACTAAAGTGGGATTTATTTTTGGTGTCTTACCTGTCCTTAATATTTGCATGGAAAAACAAACAATATTCACAAATCACACTCAACATAATGGGGAGGGGGGAGGGCAGTGTTGGATAAGGGGTTTTCCATGCTGGTGTACTTGGCATTTTTATTTGCCATATATACGTACTGGAATCCCTTTTAATTTCCGTCCTTTGTACCAACCATTATTTGTACATTAATTTTTCTTATTGTCTGTATCTTGTACTAGCTAGGGCAAAATTATTATTTGTACCAGTGTACAAGGGAAACCCCCCCCCCCAATAATAGGGTATACGTTACAAATCACTCAAAGTAAACATGCCACTTTAAGTAAAACGAAAATATATTAACCCCTTGCATTCCTTGCCATATATCTATCTCTGTGAGCACAAATACAGTAAGATGCACACAACATGCATTTAATAGCATCCAGTTTGTGGACACATATATATAATTCCTTTCTGACACATGTACATTCACAGATCAATATCTATATAATGCTGTCATACAGGCAGTGGCCACCATGCATGTGAACATGGCATGCTGACACGTCTGACAGTCACAGTGTATAGGTTCATAAGTGTGGTATTTAATGTCTATCCAGCCTGTAAATATGTGTGATCTACTCATCAGTTGAACCCTTTTCTTCTGAAAATCTTGAGATAAATCAGTCTGATTTCCTCAATTACTCACATTTTTGGTTAATCTGTTAATTAATGTACCCTTACAGCCAACGCTAATCTTGGAAAAATATAATTGAATAGAACGCTAATGATCTGCAGCGACCGAGTGATGTCAAGATTATTCAGATCACGCAAGCGGAACTGAATTTCTGTTCATTCAAAGAGCTATATGCAAGATCCCAAAAGACGACATTTATTAAAGGCTCAATTCTTGTCATAAATGTATCCAACAATGATGATCAAGACGGCTCAAAAAAGCTTATTAACATATTTTGAATAATGAACAGTATACATAAATACATATGTGTGGTAACTTCCCAATCAAACATGGACCATCAAGTACTATTGGCTAAATACAGGGTCTTCAAGCTTTCAGCACCGTTGTATATTAAGCCTCCAATCAGAATTTTGACATTCTGCTGGTGAGTCATCTGTACATTACTAGCTGTTGCATTGTGGGATTGGCATCTGTCCGAAATGACTGTTTCTAATCTGTCAAGATGATATGTGTAAATTTCAAATTTTATTTCGTTAGAATCACAGTTTTGCATGCCAGTCTGATCTGCATCAATCCTCTTGTTTCTATTGTTACTGTCCTTTCCATTCAAGTAATGTTTTAGCTTGAGTTGACTTTGGTTTCAGTGAGAGGAACTGTCATGAAGACCCTCTCCCAGCTTGGGTCCCGAAGCTGTCGGGTTTGTTTTCCCTGAGGACAAGTTTTCTTTCTGTGAACTAAATTGTCTTCGCTTTTATCTTACACTTATTCTGCTTAGAATATGACTGAGTCAACAGCTTCCAAAAGTCAGGTGGGTGTGACCTGGGTGCTTAATGCCCTGACACCCACATGAAAATCTGTTGACCTCTGACATATACAGTGTACATGTATAGTCCTGGTATTGATCCACCCATAGTTGCACCCACAAGTGGTTTTTATTTGGAGCAGGAGACGAGCTGGTAAAATGGTATTTCCAAATTTGTCAAATAACGGGGCGTTTTATCTTCTTTAATTAGCAGTGTTATAGCCCTCTTATTTGGTACTCTTCCCCCTGCCCATCATTTTGGCACACACTTATTTTCTGTACGCTGTCACCGTGGTTTGCTGAATCTTTTCTAGCGGCCCATGCAGAACATGGGTTAAAGGAGATGTCCTCATTGACATTACTGAATGAGCCCAAAACAGTATATTCTTTAGAACAGATAAATATAAAGCAGGCTGAATGTTTGATTTCATTATACTGAGGTGCCTAGCGAGTTGTAAAGCCAAGCCTACAAAACAGCTTTAACCCTTTCTCCCTCAAACCGGCTGGTGGTCAAATGTTGTCTGCTTCAGGGTTTTCAACTAATTTCAACGGTAATGTAAAACAGTTGAACTGACGATTGTACATGAGACCTATCAAAATAGTATGCCTCGGGTCAAACCTGTGGACTCACTCTTAATTCATGGTGGAAAGGGTTAATATTGCTTAAAAACATGGTCAGTCAGAACTCTCATGTTAGAAACTTTATTCCTCAGTGGCTGCAGTCATAAAGAATTTGATCTTTTATAGCCTGAATTTGATCCTAAAGCTAAATCTACCTTCTGACCCCAAAGTACTTGGCCTATTTGATCAAAACTTCCAGGATTAACCAACATATGTTCTTTGCTATAACATGAAATTTGTGTTTTTTATTTCCATTTTATAAAATTGCATTAGTTGGATCCAGTACTGTACTTGTAAAATATGGATCCAATTAATTATAAGATCAAGCCATAGTCCTGAAATGTTAATCACACAATATGTGTCTTTTGTGCAATACCCATAAAAAAAAACGTTCAAAGAACGCAGTACCCTTCGGCTGCCTTCAATCTCTTTTGCTGTAAGTGAATAGGAATAGTGTCCCATAGTATCAGGTATAGTTACCTACACAAATACTACTATTGTACACTTGACCTTTGACCTTAAAAACAGTAGGTCAAATATAGAGGTATAAACTTGACTTTCAATAGCCTTCTAGATCACCCTGTGTTGCTTCTTTTGTTTTAAGATTTAGATTTCTAGATGCACAATGTCAATCAGCAAACTTGTGACCACTGTGTGACCTTGACAGTTAGGTCAAGGTCAATTTTGCTTGCAGTGGTGTACTATCATATGCAATTTCATAGTTCTGTGTCAAAAGCTTGTGAAGTTATAGTGGTAAACAAAATTTCAATGAATAGGTCACTGTGACCCAGATACTTGACCTAGTGACCTACTTTTGATTCATGACACATTCTTTGGTTGTGATCCATGTGTGTATAAAATTTCATGTAGCTGACGTAAGGACTTCCTTATTTATGCCAATATCACCATTGTGCACGACTTTTGACCTCAAAAAGTAGGTCAAATATAGAGCTATGACCTCCATTTTCAATAGGCTTCTAGATCACTCTATAGGCATCTTGTGTGTAAGCTTTAGATTGCTAGATTCAGGCTTTCAATAATTAGAGCGGTAACGTCACTCAGCACGTGACCACTGTGTGACCTTGAGAATTATGTCAAGGTCAACTATGCTTGCACACAAAGTAGGCCACATAGGAGTGTAATATCATGTGCAATTTGGAAGTCCTGTCTCAAAAAAATCTGAAGTTATGGTGGTAAAACCACCGGCCGGACAGACGAACGGACGGCGCCGGGTACGACAATACCCGTCGGCCTCATAAGGCCGAAGGGTAAAAAACAGATTGTTTCAAACTGCAACTGTTAACATGTTATTAGACCTAGGCTAAAGTAATTGAGATCCAACTAGTTACAGTGATCCCCCTTTCAAAAGGCCCCTCTCAAGAGGGGCTGCTCCTCTTAATACGGGCGTTCCGAGTTAGGGATTTTTTTTAACACCAGGCTTTGCATGGTAGATTTTTTCCCTCCGCGCATGCCCGACGTGCCTGGTAACGCAATTCCGTGGTCAAGCTTTCCCGGGGTAATAGTAGGCCGTGACCAACACAGCGTGACAGCGAAACCCATAAGAGAATCCACATGCAACAGTGATCGTTCTGGGATTGCCCCATTCAGGACGGTGGCCACTAGGCTCTACCCCCCCCCCCCCCTCCTAACCTGCATGAGGGCGCCCACGCCCGCGAGGAACCCATATTACAAATAATTATAATTAAAAAAAAAACAAACAAACAAACAAACAAAAAAAACACTTTGTCTAGCCTGTGGAGCGGGTTTGTCTTTCAGGACGGTGGCCACTAGGCCCTTGCCCCCCGTGGCCTGACGACTTCCCCCTCCCCGTACCATACAATCAAATATACTCAATTTTTCTGCACTACCGGAACCCATAACCTACTTAAGAATAACAAAACCCATCCTGGCTAACTTTGTCATATCGACAGACAGCCAAAAAAATCCCACCACAGAACAGAACAGAACAGTGATCCTTCAGTTTCAGTGAACATGGCGGGAAATACGGACGACGGAGCGGCGATTAACGTGATTGAACAGACGGAAAATGAACTACTCGACAAATTCTCAAAAATGAAAGTGGTTGACCTTAAGAAGTTTCTAAAGATTGCCTACCTAATAAGCAAATGTGACTGGACACCCAAGAATGTTCAGAAGTACCGCGAATCCAGGGGCTAGCAACTTGCGGAACAGGGGCGCATCCATGGGGTTAAGTTACACGTGCTGTCCAACTTTGTTCCATGCAAATTTTTGTATGTGAAGGCACTTTGCACAAGACCAACCTCGCAAGGCGAGGCACTGAACCAGGTCTGGGGAATAGTCACGGAAGAAGGGGTTATCCATACTGGCTTTAATAATAATTATTCGATATTGATTTATTGTTTAATGTCGCCAATCTTAAACAAATAATAACAGCTGATCTGAAAATGCTTGAAGGCCTACAGTGTGCCAGTGATCAGGTAACAAAGTTTGCAGACAGTGTATTGCGAATTTAAGTCAGGTGCTTTACTGTTAATTTCTGATTGCACCCGTCAAGCGCTAATCTGGTTGGTGGTCAGCCAAGCGCGAGGATCTTCAAAGCACTGGCAGAAGTGCGCCCTAGGCTAATCCCTCAGAACTCACCGAGTCAATCAAGGGTGACTTAATGCATGGTTAGTTATGCCACAATGCAGGCCTCAATTTGTATAGGTTTTGTTTCAGGTTTTGTGTCAATATTTTTCATAGTGACCGTGTTTTCTGCTATCTTTGGTACATCCTGGTATCTTACAGTTGTACACTGGCATGCTTTCTTGTAGTTACACTTGTAGGTTATTGAAATAACCGGCGCTAAAAAAATGACACCAACTTTCCCGTGTTAACCCAATGGGGAAAAATGGCGAGACTTGAAAGGGTCCCCCGAGACTTGGAGAAACGTCCGTGACTTCGCGGGAACATAGTAGTCAGCGCCACCGGTGGCAAAAATTGTCCCTATCTCGGAACTAAGCTATTGGCCACTTTTTTGTTGCATTTGTGGTGGTCTTATAAAATGGCGACTGTTATATTTTTAATTTGATCCTAAATTTGGTACCAGACCAAAATTCTCTGTGGATGTGGCCACTCAAGATTGACTCAACAGCTTTTGTGGGCACAGTGTCATTACACCCGTAATATTCAAAGGAAAGTTGTTGACTGTAATCCTACAATCACTTGTATATCCAAAAAAAAAAAAAAAAAAACCAAAAAACAAAACAAAACAAAACAAAACAAAACAAAAAAAAACAAAAAAAAAAACAACAAAAAAACGTTCAAAGAACGCAGTACCCTTCGGCTGCCTTCAATCTCTTTTGCTGTAAGTGAATAGGAATAGTGTCCCATAGTATCAGGTATAGTTACCTACACAAATACTACTATTGTACACTTGACCTTTGACCTCAAAAACATTAGGTCAAATATAGAGGTATAACTTGACATTCAATAGCCTTCTAGATCACCCTGTGTTGCTTCTTTTGTTTTAAGATTTAGATTTCTAGATGCACAATGTCAATCAGCAAACTTGTGACCCATGTATGACCTTCAAAATTAGGTCAAGGTCAATGATGCTTGCAGTGGTGTACTATCATATGTAATTTGAAAGTCCCGTCTCAAAAGCTTCTGAAGTTATAGTGGTAGACAAAATTGCAATGAATAGGTCACTGTGACCCAGATACTTGACCTAGTGACCTACTTTTGATTCATGACACATTTTTTGGTTATGATACATGTGTGTGTAAAATTTCATGCAACTGACTTAAAAACTTCCTTACTTATACCAATACCATCATTGTGCACTTGACCTTTGACCTCAAAAAGTAGGTCAAATATAAAGCTATGACCTTCATTTTCATTAGGCTTCTAGATCACTCTATGAAGCTTTTTGTGTGTAAGATTTAGATTGCTAGATGCAGGCTTTCAATAGTTAAAGTGGTAATGTTGCTTAGCACATGTGACCATTGTGTGACCTTGAGAATTATGTCAAGGTCCACTATGCTTGCACATAAAGTAGGCCATATAGAAGTGTACTATCATGTGCAATTTGAAAGTCCTGTCTAAAAAATTTCATGCAACTGACTTAAAAACTTCCTTACTTATACCAATACCACCATGGTGCACTTGACCTTTGACCTCAAAAAGTAGCTCAAATATATAGCTATGACCTCGATTTTCAATAAGCTTCTAGATCACTCTATGAAGCTTCTTGTGTGTAAGATTACGATTGGTACATGAAGGCTTTCAATAGTTAGAGTGGTAACTTTGTTTAGCACATTTGACCACTGTGTGACCTTGAGAATTATGTCAAGGTCCACTATGCTTGCACACAAAGTAGGCCATATAGAAGTGTAATATCATGTGCAATTTAAAAATCCTGCCTTAAAAATTTGTGAAGTTATGGAGGTAAAACCACGGGATGGACGGACGGACGGACAGATGGACACGACAATACCCGTCGGCCTCATAAGGCCGAAGGTTAAAAACAGAAAAAAAACCCAGACAACATGTAAGACACTGCATGGATCTTTTCTGGTATTTGTTATGGCGAAAAAAATGCACGCTAACACATGATGAGGTGCCTCTGAGTTAAGCTTAAATACAAGGCAGCCAGAGCTACCCCAATGGAACTCATGGGAGTTTTAACTAGTCTCCATGTGCACTTATCAAAATTGAATCGAATATATGTCAAAATTACAGAATAAAGGTACTTGTCACCCTTTCTGCCTGAAATGAAACTGAATCAACAGTTTTCCTTGACGCAACTTGGGTGCATTCTTTTCTGGGTGAGTGTAAAATTGACTAAACAGCTTTCTTGGCCCTGAATTCGCTACTTTACACTCAACATCTGTCACGGAATGCTGGCGACCCGCTGCTAGCTACCTTGATAGGTTTTATCTGCTATTCTCACTGAAACTGTTTTCTGTCATTGATACATTTAAGTGGAAACATTTCAGCAGGCAGCAAATTACATCCAGGCACTTACAGGTTATTTGAGCAGGAATATAAGTCTCATCTACCATCTCACTGAAAATGTTTCATATAGATAGTAAATTTAAGGAAAAACATTGAAGCTGACAACAATCCATATCCAGGCACTTCTGGGTGATTTGAGTGGGAAAGCTTAAACTATGCTATTTGCATTGCAGCGAGAAAAAGAAAGAAAAGAAACAAAAACTTAATGCTTGAATGTTAATTGTTCTTCTGCCATGTAAATCCATGCACTCCAGTGTCTTATTAATGGTGATGTGGCTCAGTATTTAAATTGTGCTATTTCTGTCAGTTTGGCAAGTAACCGGAGTATAAATAAAACGAGGTATCAGCAATAGGGGCTGTAACACTATTGCAAACAATCACTACCGACCCTAAATTAATAAGCATCGAATAAAAGCAAGAGTGGTTTGGCATGTGTCTTTTTAAGCAAACCATTGGACATTATGTTCTCTAATCTCACGCTGAAGTAAACCCAAGGAGCATATACGTAGCCGCCAACCCAAATTTACCTTCCATAGCAACTCTCTTTGTTTATTGTGCCTGCAAATAGCACACCCATTGAGTACATGTATGTTTGCTGTTTTTGTGTGTCACTTCAAACCTGAATGAATGAAGTTTTATTTCCCATAAATACATATATGGATCAATACATATGGAGTAGGGTCCAGAAAAAGCTCAGCTTATCTAGCTGGAACCCATATAAATGCATTGTTTACAATAATTAATGTTCAATGACATTGTCATTAATAAATATTACTGATCTTGCATTACAATCTCAATACATACAGGAGGTCAGTTATCAATTAACTTTTATGTTGATATAACCTTTCAAAACAACGAATTCTATTTATTTATTACTTGTATTCACTGATTAGCACTGATTTAACTTTTTGTTTAAACAAAATAGGATTCACAATTTCCCTTGAACTTAAATTCAGTTTATTTCATACACTAGCACCACAATATCTGACAGTTTTTTTTTCACCATTTTCTGTGCTCACATTGTGAATGAAAAAATTTTGTTGTGACCTTGTAAAGTGTCCATGAACATGTATATATTTGAAGTAAAGTAGTTACTGAATATGTTAGGCACTTTGTTGTACATGTATTTATGTTTATGAATGAATTGAGGCATGCACTTTCATTTGAAGTATGTCCACCACTTTGAATATCTTCAATTCTTCTTGAAGTCTATTCATTGGCATCATATAATACTTATTGAATAAGACTTTATAAGTATCCTATTCTGTTGTATTTGCAGCTTATTAATCAATTCCTTGGCCCATATATTTCAATACAATAACTTATCTTAGAATATATATATAAGTATAGTATATTTTCATTTTATTTCCGTGTACTTTGCGTAAAAAGTACATGTAACTTGGAAATGGCCTGTGTTTATGCTGTGTATGTCTTCTGCGACTTGTAGCCTCAGGTGGTTGGCATTGACCAGCAATAATTAGTGTCTAAACAGTTGTGGCAAGCACCCAGAGCTGGCCCAGGGAAGTTGATAGGGTCTATTTATCATGGTCTGCTCTAAAATGCTTGTAAACTACATGAACATGCAAAAAGTGCAACATTAATATCTTTAAGGCAGCATAGGCCAAAAAGTGGGGGCAGTCTGCGTTACTCAATCCAATCAAAGTATCTTAATTGTTTTGAATTAAAAATCATTTGCTTCAATTTACTGACATGTATGATGATACTTATAAAACTACACCTATCATGAACTAATACTGTATAAAATTATGAAATGTTTATCACATGTATGTATATGCATTCAAAAATAAATGTCGTGGAGCATGTGCTCCCATCATGCACTGCCCAAAACTGATCTCACATTTAAAGTCAATAATTTTTGTTTTAACTCTTTCAGTGCCAATCACACCTGAAGTCGATCTACGTAAGTCAAACTTGTCTCAATGATCATTAGGATCACAGATTCATATTCCTCTTAAAAAGACCTTTCATTCAAGTACCAGCATGCCTATAGTTCCAGAGAGAATACCCCAGGTCAACAGCTTTTCTTGGCATGCATTGGGCGCAATTCACCCAATGTGCGCCGAGAAACGCTGTTGACTCAGTCCAAAATTTGGCACTGAAAGGGTTAATACGCTTGTAATTTTCAAAAATGTAAAAGCCTACAAATTCCAAATGTATCTAAACAGGGGATCTTACACTCAACATACTTTCAAAGGTACTGTGTGAAAATTTGAAGACACAACATGTAATTGAAACAGTCAGATGTATCTGTTTGTCCATTATGAGTATCAAACGTCTCAAACATCAAGTTTAACATGTTCACCAATGATGATTCTTTCTTTAAAAAAAAAAAAATCATATTGACAAAAATCATTTCCTGATCAGCTATCTGGTGATCTGAACAATATGCACTTTGATAAGACTATCTGCAAAAATAGAGAGAGGACGAACTCATGAAGTGAATGCATATTGTCCTCTGTTACCTAAAGTCTCAGTTGTGGTAAATTGGTATTACATGCACATAGGCAATCACACATGTAGGCGTGGGCAGAGATTCCATTACAACTTCTACCCGATGTGTTACTGACCATTCTGCATGGTATTAATATCATAAAATATTTTTATTTGATGCTACCACACTGATCAGAGGCATTTTGACTATACTACCTACCACACTGATTAGAGGCACACACACAAATATGTCTTTTCATTGCTTGATACAATAGTAACATGCACATAGACACACACAGGGGGTTCCCATGGGGCTGTCTTTGATAAGACGCTGGTCACTAGTGCATGTTTATACTGCAGCCAGCCAAACAACCCACAGATGGCTTTATCATAATTATTTGTTCCTTGGACACCATTAAAAGTGACCAAATAGAAAAAAAAATAATGTGATTTAAAAACTGACCAATGACTTGTTGAATTTAATCTAAATTAAATTTAGGCCTACATGTATGAATGAATATATAAATTGCCTCCTATATTGTCCTTTCAACTGTCTGAATGGAGACGAATTTCACATTTGTAACTCATAGCTTTGCAAATGCAAGCCATTTCAAATTTCACTTGCATCTTTTTTCCACAATTATTAACATTTTTTATTCAATTTTTAACAAATATAAGTTATGAATATTATGATAAGAAGTTAAAATGACATTTAATCATAGTCTTCAAGTAATTCAATGTTGAAAAGATTAAATCTACTCCATACAGTTTTTCATGTACTGAATGTTCCAAATCATGTGCAGCTGTCCTTTCTGAGACATTGTGGGGTTCCTACTGCAGGTCGTCTGGGGTCAAAGAATTTTAAGATTAGTGACTAAGAATTAAGTAAATGAGAGAAAACTAGAAAAGTGTCCAGAGGACGCAGATGCCCCCACCTGTCATTGCCCACATCAGCATTGGAAAGAATATGGCATGTAACTGGTGTACGACCTCAAATACTTTTTGAGATACATGTGACACAAATATGACAAGCCTGACATTGAATCAACATTTTCCCTAAGATAATTAATTAATGATTAATTAACACAAGATAATTAATCCATGGGAGAAACAAAACCCCAGGTGCACACCTTCATATGTTGATAAATGTTTCCACAAAGTTTCATGGTTGTACCTCAAATGCTTTTGGAGATATACATGACACAAATGTGACAATTTTAATGTCGGAAGGATGAATGGACAGACAAGGGCAAATCTATATGCTCCCCCCCCCCGTTGGGAGCATAAAAAGCAAGGAAGCAAGGAAGCAAACAGACTCTGTGAAACAAGAGGCCCATGGGCCTAATGCTCTGCTGGCATCGGGGCTATATTGCATCTGTTCATTTCAAAGCAGTGAGTCCTCAAGTGGCTTCTGAACATACAAAGCTAAATGTAAAAATTGTCAACAAGATGGCACTTCGCTCCACATGTAATCACAGCTTATTTGTGCAACTCCTGTGATAAATATTGTTGCATGTGCCAAGACAACAATGAGTGAGTCATTAACGTTATGTCCTCAGTGACCTTGGGACAGAAGATCAAGGACACCAAGATTATGGCCTGCCTGGTGCTGTGCTGACATTGACATTGAAGTCCAAGCTACACCCTGCCATTACAAAATCACCTCTTTCAACTTTACAGGCATGGTGACCTCACAAAAATAGTCAAGGTCACTGATATTATATATCATTCTTTCTTTGGACATTGTCTATATTTCCTATATTTTTGGCAATTCTAATCCAATTACTTTTCAAGATATGCAATTTTGTATCTGAAAACACATTTTGCTCAAAATTTCCATGAAATTAAAGGTGGCGCCACTAGTATCATTACAAACTTACACTTTAATCTCCCCCACAATCCCACCAAATTTGGTGAAGATCTGCTACAAATTAAAGATGCTAGAGTGTTCACAAGAGTTTCATATTTTAGTGCCTATATTGCATAATATTGTAGGTGGCACCACCAATATCGAAAAGACCCCACATTTTTATACCCCCTATAAGTTCTGAAAGTTATATTACGCTAATTTGAATACTGTTGACAGTACTGCGGTCACAAGCTTTTCACATTTTGACCTGTATATTACATAATACTATAGGTGGCACCACCAACATTGATATCCACAAAGATTTTCATACATTTCATAACTCCTAAACGTTATATGGGCCTGTCTCAAGAATTGTGTGGTGCAGAGCATTCACAAGATGACCCCAACATTCAAACTGACCATTTGACCTTGACTTTTAACTTGGATTAAAATTATGTTACTGTCAAAATATGCGCCCCACATCCAGCTTTCCATATAGTCTGTTTGTTCAAATCGGGTAATAACTTTTCGAGTTATTGAGGAAAAACAATAAACTTGGACAAAGCACCAAACTCCTCAATTACTGGGTCACAGTGACCCAAAAAGTAGATCACCAAGCACAGTTTTATGTATTATGTAATTGAGTGCAATTTTCATCTGGAGGCTCAGATCTCTTTGCCATTGATGTCCAAGCTACACCCTGCCATTACAAAATCACATTTTTAACTTTACAGGCATGGAGACCTCACAAAAATATGTCAAGGTAACTGATATTATATAACATTTTATCTTTGGCCATAGTCTATATATCATATAAATTTGGCAAGTCTAATCCAATTAATTTTCAAGATATGGAATTTTACATCTTAAAACACATTATGGCTCATAATTTCAGTTGGGTTATAGGTGGCGCCACTAGTATCATTACCAGCTTACACTTTGACCTCACCCACAATCCCACCAAATTTGGTGAAGATCTGCCAAAATTAAAGATGCTAGAGTGTTCACAAGATTTTCATATTTTGACCCCTATATTACATAATAATGTAGGTGGCGCCACCAATATGGAAAGTGGCCTAGATTTTCATACACCCTTTAGGTCTTGAAAGTTATGTTGGGCTAACTTGAAAACTGTGGACGGTATCGTGCTAACGAGCAAAAGTTTATGGACAGAAGGACAGACGGACGGACAGACATGAACGGTCGCATAAGCTCTGCGACCTTTGGTCAGCAGAGCTAAAAATTAAAAAAAAACATGCACGTGTCCAGACATGTGCTGATATAATTGAAGTCCTCTACTCAGTGCATGCCTCCACTTGGTAAATATTTCGTAAGCAGATCAAATCGTCATGGTGACCACTCATGTTGGTAGACACTGTGTTAGCAGTTGGTGCTAAACAAGGAAGGAAACAGGAAAAAAGATGCATCTGTTGACCTTGTTCAAACTGTGAAAAAGGACACAGGGAAAACATTTCCTAACCCCATGTGCATGTTCCATCAATTTTCATTCCTCTCGTCCACCCCCATCCCACCCCACAGGAAGACAATTTCAGTCATTCTGGAAATAAAAGTCTTTTATGTATATATATATATATATATTGCAGAATCATTTATATTCTCCGGCATAAAATTTCCTGAATTAGCCTCCGAAGGCGATTTTTGCCGAGATTGGTTTTCCTGAATGGCCACAACTGAAAAAAGTATTAATCCTATGAGACCTCCCATTTGTGTGTGTGGACGTGTCTTTTTATATTTTAATTAAAGTACGAAGTAAAAGATAGTTATTGTGTTGTGATTATATTAGATTTAATCTGCCAAAGTCTTTGTGAATTTAATGTTCCCAATACTGTCTACTTGGGACCATTTGGGAACATTTATCCCTCACAAAAATTTATGATTATACAGTACATGCAAGGGTGGGGGCTTTGAGCAAGAAAAATTTGACATCACTTCCTCAGCATATATATCTGGGATGTAGCTCCAGCTTGCACAAGAGTCCAACACTTGGCCAAAATTTGACGCGTTGGATTTTGACAATGATGGTGTGTGTCAGGCATGCCCAGAGCTTTAAGTGCCCAACTTCTATGATGTAGAAAAGCTTTCCCTTCCTTGGTCCTGGTAAGACTGAATCAATAGCTTTCCCTGATGTGCGTTGGGTGCATTTCGTCCAACCCATGCTGAGGAAAGCTATCGACCTTGGGCTTGCCATCATTAATGGTCTTACATACAAATCTCAGCAAAAATGTTTTCTAGTCACATGAAATTTAACTCTTTCAGTGCCAAATTTTGGACTGAGTCAACAGCGTTTCTTGGCACGCATTGGGCCCAATGTGCCCAATGCATGCTGAGAAAAAATTGTTGACCTTGGATATTCTCTCTGGACCTATAGGCATACTGGTACTTGAATGAAAGGCCTTTTTACAAGGAATATGAATCTGGGGTTCTAATGACAGTTTAGACTAGTTTGACTTAAGTAGATAGACTTTAGTCATGATTGGCACTGAAAGGGTTACGTAAAAACATAAAGGCAGATGACAATTTACATCTTGGTGCTTTAGGGCCATTTGAGCACGAAAGAGTCAATTCACCAATAAACAGTCAGCTCCTTCAGTGCTGATCAAAACCAAAGTTGTACGAGGTCATCTGAATCATTATTATGATTCTAGAGTCAAATTCTTGACAACAAATCCTGAAGTTGAAGTTCCAGCACATCTATATTTCCAGAGAGAAGAATGGCCCAGATCAACAGCGGTCTACTGCACAATGTGGGTGCACTGCGCTTAACTCTTTCCGTACCAACTGTCACTAAAGTTAAATTACTTCAAACAATCTGCTCTGAATTATGATATGGGAGCTAGATTCATCTTCCTTGTAAAAAGACCTTTCATTCAAGTACCAACATGCTTGTAGTTACATGGAATATAATTGTCCAGGTCAACAGTGTTCCACCCAAAGCATGCCGAGGCAAGCTGTTGATTCTGTCCAAATGGTGGCACTGAAATAGTTACAGCGTGCCAAATGAAATCCGTTGACTCAGCTTCAAAACTTAAATTTAACACTCGAGTTATCTCAAGACTAACATGTGTAGTATTTTCAACCGACTCAAGGTTGCATGCATATGCCCTGCAGAATTTGATTTTGATGCACCTGGTCCCTCCAGAATGGAAATACACCCTACTACATGTGTTTATAAATGGGCAATGAAAAGTTTCTTCATTGCAATTTCATTGGTCAATCCATGAAGGCAAACCTTTGGTAGGTGGCAATGACCAATGAAATGTGCAGGGCCCTGCCATAGTGTACTTACCAGCAGACACATATAAATGCTGCCCTGCATCGCCCTCTTTAATAATGTACTGTCCCTGCAGCACCACCTTGGCATACATACAGTCCACAATCTTACGAACTTGAGTCGAGTCCAGATTCTTAAGAAAGTCATTGTCCAATATAGCATCCTTGATCACCTGCTTTGACCTGAAAGAAATAAATAATGGGAATATTAATTTTTTTTTTTTTTTTTATATGTAGTCAGCTCAGCTGACTTTTCAGTCAACTGAGCTTGAAGGTCGTTCATCCATATCCATCATCATCATCGGGTCACCTTCACATCTAATGTTCCCCAAAACTGCTGGGTGAGCACCTACTTAGTTTCTTTCAATGGTTATGCTCCAGTAATTCTTCGTTTTTATGATTTTTTGGGGGGCTTAACTAAACCTCTCTAAAACTGCAAGGCCAATTGCTTGAACATTGCACAGGAACCCTTCTGGGTGTCCCGAGACCTTAATTGTTCAACAGGTGGTGCTGTGATCATGGGCCTTGTTGTTCTAGATTCCCAATCTGTAACATATTTTTCAACTTGGCATTTATCTGTTAATGCATACATTGCTTTTGATTACTTTTGAAGGCAACGGAGTATTCACATTGAAAATATATATGCACCTGGTCACTCACACGCACATTACAAGAGAGATGATTTTCAAGTTAATACAGGTGTGTCACATAATTGTGCGACTCAAATTTTATACACATTCCAAAATATTACAAATCACCATATTCAGCCCAGGTCTTTACAACTACATATGGCAGAGAACCAAAAGGAACCTGACCTGGATGGAGAGGAAACATTCCATCTTACTAGCAATTTTACACCGTTTGGTGGGGACAAAATGCCCACATGGATACAACTTCCTCCTCACTAAAATTCCCTGAGGAGGAAAAAGCTTGAGGCAAAGAGGTGGCTCATGGTCTGCCCCACCTTAAGTCTTCCCTCTTCAACTCTTTTACTGCAGGAAGCGATTGCAGTCGAATTGTACACAGGTTGCGGGATGCGACTGTAGTCGATTTCCAAGATGGCCGCAAATTATATAACATCTGATCTTTAAAATGACCTTCTAACTGATGACCCTGAGACTGCCTTTACTAAAAAGTCCATGATGTATGCAAGTAGTTTTTTACCCTTGGCACATAAAGTGCTGGAAGGTATTGTCATCCCCTATGTCCTCCGCCTGTCTGTCTTGTCAACGTTACCGCAATATCTCAAAAAATATTTTTGTCACAGGACCAAAAAATGGACCAGATTCCTCCTGAAAACCAGCTTCCTCTGATTATTTTTCAACTTTTTATGAAACTTTTTCATGCATTTATTTGAAGGCTATCTCAGTGGCATCAAACCTGATGATGTTACCACAATATCTACGAAAAATATTAACTACAGCTTTACTAAATTTTTGTCACAAATGTATCTTATAATGGACCAGGTTCCTATTTAAAGCCAACTTCCTCAGATTATTTTTTTTACCTTTTTATGAAACTTTTAACGTATTCATTTGAAGGCCGACTGACTCGCATCAACCCTGATGATGTTACCGTGATTATCTCAAACAACACTGACCACAGCTTTACCAAACTTTTATCAGTGATGTATCTTATGATGGACCAGTTTCTATTTAAAACCAGCTTTTTCTGATTATTTTTAAACTTTTCATGAAACTTTAAAGTATTTATCTTCAAGGCCATCTGAGTGGTGCACCAGGGGATGACATTACCATGATATCTCAACAAGGATCCAACACAGCTTTGCCAAATGTTTATCCAGAGATGCACACTATAGTGGACCACATTCCTATTGAAAACCAGCTTCCTCTTATTGTTTTTAAAGTTGTTATCAAACTTTGGAAGTATTCACTTGATGGCCATCTGAGTGACACGTACAGTACAGTGGTCTGTGTCACCAGAACTTACCCCAGGCACACATCCAAATTTGCTCTTTCATTTCCTAAACAACAATATGGAAACTGAATGCAAAGTGTCCCACTGCAAAGTTTTTTTTTTTTTTTTTAATGAAGAATTCAGGGAAAAAAGCTTGTGGGTGCTGAAGTTTACCTTTCTCTGAACGCTATTTTATAAAATTTGAAATGTACTTGTTTTTAGATATGAACTGCTGATTTGCATAAGAGGAAAGGGTTTGTAACCTGTAGCTTGCCTGTATAAACTGACAAGGTTGGTATGAAGTCCTATGTAATACTAGTGAAAAACAATGTTTACATCATATTGTTTATCTTTATTATTGTATTTACTACAAATATATATGATTGATTCAAATAAAAAAAAATAGATCATTTTTAGATGGAATAAATGGCAGCATCAGATACATCTCTTGCTTTGTGTATTTCAGATCTTTAATTCCATGATAGCTGCCAAATGTTATGACCTTTGACCATGAAAGTGACCTTGTGACCTTGAAACTGACCTCACAAAATAAAAACCATGATTTATTTCGCTAGTGCTGACAGGTTGAAACAAATATCATGAAAACTTTTTTAGACACAAAATGTAGTGTCAAATTAGTCAAAATAGTTGAAATAAAAATATGTTGAGAAATTTAGCGGTCAGAGGTTAACGTGGGTAGAAATGAAGCGGTGAAAGAGTTAAACTTACTTGACTGTCACCCAGCATATAACCTAGCTCAGTACTGAATTGTACTGCATACAAATTTCACTTACGGCCATGTAATCACCTTACAAATCAGCAGGCTGAACTCATGGCCTGGTTTATCGCTATCCCCAGCAGCCTTCACTATTGCCCAAAATCAATGCTCCTCCATATGACACCCATGTGCTAATATGCTGACACTGAGATTGTCATCTTTTCATACTAATAACCTGCTTTCACTTCAGTCAGCCAGACTTCCTGCCTGCTGTAATAGCATGCATGTACCAAAGTGATTAGGCTTCCAGTTGGGGAGAAAAGTTTATCTTGAAACTATAAGTCCAATTGCAATATCAAAGGAAATATGTTTTGCTGTCAAAATTTTCCAGTACTCATGTGCATTGTAAGTGAACCTGCAGGTTGCCAGGAAGCAGTCAGGGTCCTGGTCTGACTTCTTAACTCTTTCAGTGACAACTGCCACTGAAGTCGAACCGCATGGAAGGAACTGCTCTTAATTATATAATAAGGATGCTATTTTTATACTCCTTGTGAAAAGACCTTTTATTCAAGTACCAGCATGCCTTTAGGTCCAGAGAATATAATGGTCCAGGTTAACAATTATCCTTGGCATGCTTTGGCACAAGGCACCCAAAGCGTGTGGAGGAATGCTGTTGACTCCCTCCAAAACTTGCAATGAAAGGGTTATACCAGTGGATGTTAAGTTGACAAAAACATGAATGAGTGCACAAAAGATGCTCCTGGAAGCAGTTCTAGTCCGACTTCCTTGTTCCTGTACCCATTCCCCATACAAATAGCTAGGAGCTGAGCAATGACATGAAAAAATATGAAGCATTACATATTTTATCTGACACCACCTCTTCTACCACACGATTCTCTTAACTCCAGTTCTTACACTAATCTGATAAGTCGCTTGAATGTATCAAAATGCCATCTATTTAGGTTCCTGATCTCCGAGTCACTCTCTCTCTGGGCTGCAGCCTCTGTGGCTGCACCTATCTGCACGCTATGACCTTTGTAAAGCTTAGTCACATAACCACAAAACCTGACCAGGGCTGCCAAGTTTTTTGTCCAGACAAGGACAAGAAGCTGCTACTCAGAGAGACATGTGCGGGCACAGGCTCTGAAATATATTCCGAGTAGTTACCCGCTGAAGACCCTTTACTAAATTTGGGATAATGCAGCCTATGTCAAAATTCTAGAGGAAAGTAAGTAATTTGTACAATAGTACTTTCATATTTATATAGGTTAGACAGTGACAGCTAGTTTAGCTTACAAATAGTATAGAGTTTGAACAACGGCATAGGGTAACAATGAATAGGAAGTGGTTCTAGACTAGAAGAGTATAAAAAAGTCCTTCTCATTACTGGCTCACGCCGTAATGTGAACAAGCTAGCACCTTCAAAATACCACACATCAAAGGTAATCTAAACTGTACTGTTTCAGACATGTTGCTTTTTCCCACTAACAATTTCAAAACCAGAAATACGTGGCTCTCATATCAATTTCCTGCCACAGTAAACTGCATACCTGGTTGTCTTAGTTACCATAGTCCTGCCCAGACAGCTGCCTGGAGATATGGGCAGCTGTCTGGGCAGGTAAGTGGAAAATTATTAATGTTTTGGAAATAAAGAATACTTAGTACAGACAGAGGGAAATTTATTCTTATGTATTATTTAGGAAGCACTAAATGAATATGACTTTGGCAATTGTAAACTTAAATTTCTCTACAAGACACTAATTTTGTGAGATAGGGGTATCTGGCCCTGTCTGTGACAGTGATATGCCCGCCTGTATCCTCCATGATTGACAGGCGTGAACCCTGTGGGGTCCTCACACCCAAAAAGCTTTCAAAACTTTCCAAGTACTCACAAAGGAGTGACACCAATTTTAAAATTCATATTGTGTGATCACAAGTACCCGGCTTACTTAAATTAAGTTTGTTCATTTGGTAAGGATATTCTATTTATTCACAGAGATTTGTGTCTTTGACGGTGGGTCATTGCATCAGTGTATATGTAAGTAACATTGCCTTATATTTGGGTAAATAATGGTTTTTCCAAGGTGCACATAGTTACTCATGAACATGCAAAGGAACACACCTATGGGGTTTCTTCTGTTGATGTTAATTTTAACCTTGAGCGACCATGACAGTACAGATTGAGAAGTTCGAGGGGTTTTTTTTGAGTGTTATGTCAGAAATTATGAAAACACCAGGCAAGTAAGCACTGGTAAGTGCTTGATAGCTGAGATGGTAAAATCTGAAAACAGTTTTCAGGACAGTCTTGCTTTGGGCAAAAAGTCTGATGAAGTTTTTGTTGTAACTGTACATGTGTCCCAAGATGCCTTGTACACTAAAGGATTATCAAGATCTTGATAACATGTTGTATCAGAGGTACCATGTTATTGTTGGTATTTGCGTGATCCTGGCTATAACCATTAAATTGATGTGTCAGCCTGACAGTCTGACTTCACGTGCAGATTCATGTGTCTCCGGGCTCGATCATTATGTTGGTTAAAACATGTTTTACTGACAAAAACAATTGGTCATCATGCAACGCGTAGATATTAACACCTGATGCATTGCTAATGAGGAAAGACATCCCCCTCCTCGTTAAGGAATTCTGGGAGCAAGCATGTTGTCTCTATGGACACCAGGGAATTTGCCAACATTCAAAGTGTCATTTCAGGGACAAGCAGTCAGAACCATCGGGCACACAAAATAATTATCAAAGAATATAGCAGCAAATACTCAATTTTGATGAGGGACACGTATCGTAAATTGAATAAAATTTTCAGCTAATTTCAGGGACTGTCTCTGATGATGAGGGACAGTTGGCATCTCTGGGACACATGGAGAGAGCTGGCCTAGGTCATCCACACAGGGACTGCAATTGTTACTTATATGCACCCTTGTAATGGAAGTGTCGTTATCAGATTTGACTAAAATGAACACTGACACCAGAAATTAATTGTATATTCAGCATGCATTGGGGCACAAAGGCAGACTTCATGCAGCCTGGATTTTCATGTTCCACCTTGACTTCACTTTTAACATGTGAATAACAGATGGTTATAAAGGTTTAATAAATTGCAAAAGCAAAGTTATATAGGTTTAATATATGCAAGACCAAACCCAACTAGATAACTTGATAGGTGTTAGAATGCCTTCATAGGCCCACTCCACCAGTTATGAGATACCAGTACCAACCCACCTTCTATCCATATGCTGTATTCCACACTGTGCATCTAATGAAAATTAAAATTTATGGGAATTCAAATCATGCTAATTTGGGACCCTTTAAAGTTTAAATCTTGAATACATTGGCACCTTCTATATTTTAAAGACCACCCTGTTAAGCACTAAAGTCTATCTGAAGTACATGTATTTCTCTAATAAATTTCCCTGTATTTCAATACCAGTGTCAGACACTTTTTGCTGGAGTTAAGGGTATGTCTTAAAGAGCAGGCACTACTGTATTTTCAAACCTGGATACCAGTACAGATGCCATTCTAACTTCCATGCATATAGGATATACCCACATCTCATGACTACTACCCTATACTGCCCACATTAATGGACCTTCTAAGTGGGCCCCTGTCCTACGTGGGCAGTGGGCACATGAAAAGGGCATTTTGCACACCGTCACTTGCTTTAGCAGGCAACATAATTAATATTTTATTTATTTGATTATTGATTGATTACTTATTTTTAACAAAAAACCCTACAGAAGAGGTCTCTAACAGTTTATCAGAATGCTGTTTTTCTTAACCAAAGCAACGGGCACAGATGCAGTACATGTATCCCTGCCTCTAACTTGAAATATTCAGGGAGCCTGGTAATTAATCCCACTGAGACCCATTCACCTGGCTAATGGACTCCTGGATGAGTGGTTTCACTCACACATTAGTATTCCCAGGGCTTATATTTTCACTTTATTCACTCACAGATTATTTATTCATAATATACCGTGATAGTCAATTATCAAAACATGTATGTACCTGTATCTGTATCTCATAATTAGAATCTATGTACTTACTTACACATTATATATTTTGACTTTACCTGTCAACATACATGTACATGTACGTTTGTTTTTTAATTTTCCCTTTCTGACACCTTCCACTTATTATCTACATTTTACCTGCATATTGCTATGTGTGTCTTGTAAATGTACATACAATAAGTGTGTAAATTTTGCACTGGAGATCTTGGGGAAACCCATTTATGGGAGCACAATGGTGATAAAGGAAGTTGTGCAACAGATAAAGCGCTGCAGACCTGGGTTTTATTGTGTCTGATGCACGTGCAGATGCGCTGAGCACTAATAGACCCATGTATAAGTGGGTTTCCCCAAGAACTTCTGTACTACTATTGTACACTATTAGGCAATCCAGAAATGATAAATATGTTGACATTGGAGGCACAAGATGTGTTTGTAAAACACAGATGTCCCTGTACCATCATTATGTTCACCCTCATGACTCTGTTGACAGTAAAAATGGGGCGCTCATGACTTAGGGAAGTGGATGCAGAAACCAAATTCACTGAAGTGACCTTGCTCTTATAGAAAGCTATATTCCTGTGCAATATGAAAGCCCTAGGTCAAAAACATCGTAAGTTATCATGCAGAAACCAAGTTCACAAATATAATAGGACTCTATGTGGTGACCTTGGGAATTTGGTCAAGGTCATCCATCTTCTGAGCTGACCAAGCCATAATTGAGGACTATTACCAAGTGCAATATACAGGTCCTATCATGAAAATGTTTCTACTTATCATGCAGAAATGAAAACTTACTAGAGTACATCTGTGTCCTTGGAAATAGGGTCACGGTCAACCACCTCTATACTTTTTCTAGCCTTTATATAAGAGTATATACATGAGCACTATCAAAGACCTATCTCAAAAACTTCTTGACTTATGGTGCAGAGACCACAGTTCCTCTACTGACTGGCCAAACAACCTGGTGACCGTGGAAATTTGGTCAAAGTCATCCATTTTTTAAGCTGATCAAGCCCTAATTGAGGACTATTACTATGTGCAATATTGAAGTCATAACTACAATTTTGAGATACACTGCAGAAACCAAGTTCACTAAAGTGACCTTGTGACCTCTGGATTTAGGTCAAGGTCACCTGTCTTCATAAGTGACCTAGCATTGGATAAGGTCTTTAATCCTGCAAAAGACACAGATCCTATCATGAAAACATTTTTAAGCTATTGTGTCGAAACCCAAACTTAATATAGTACCTCTGTGACCTTGGAAATGGAGTCAAGGTCAACCACCTTCATACTTAACCTAGCACTTATGTAGGAGTATATACCTATGCACTATCAAAGTGCTATCTCAAAAACTTCTTGAATTATGGTGAAGAAACCACAGTCTCTGTACCAACATACCAACCAACATGAGTAAAGCTGTATGCCCCGTCTTCTTTGAAGGGGGGATACAAAGGGGGGAGGGGGGGAACAAAAACAAAAACGTACGTATTATTAACACCTGTTGTGCTCATATGACTATGGTGGAATTGCATAACAATGCAACAGCAACTGTGTTTGTGCTTGATCTGATCACAAACTATAATGGTTTGTGAAAGGGATTGGGTAAAACAGTTTAACACCTATGTTAATCCTCTTTTTTATTGTTATTAATGACCCCCATTACTGTGGAAACATCAATATACATGTACAGGATTGTATTTTATTATTTGTCCCTAAAGTGCAATGGATAACTGATATATTGCAAGAGGGATTAATATAGGGCTTCGCCCTCTTTCCCAATTGCACATAATCATTGCTTCTGTATTATCTTTGTAAACTCCGCAAATAAAATATGTTTAAACCAACTGATATAATGGGTTTTCCAGACAAGGAGAGACACACATAAGTATATACAAAAAGTAAAAGACAGTACAAAAATAATGTTACCAATTGTTACCTAATATATGATATTGACAATAATAACACGTGGTGACATCATGACCTCCATACAGTTGAACTCAAAAATGACCCTGTAGAAATTTAAGTACAATGAAAGAAAAAACCAGTTATGATGGACCATATGGAGGGTCAAGAAAATAAAAATATGAATTGTCTGGCTTCAGTGATAAATTTCAGAACTGTATATATATATATATATATATATATATATATATATAGGATCATACAAACTGGGCAGTTCACTTACAATTTTACACAACGTACATTAATAAGACCTATACTTATAAACTTGGCAAAACAAAACTAAAAAAAAGCCCATATCATTTTTCACAGTCAACAGAACAAAGAAATACACACACCTTCAAAATAAATAATAAATAAATAAACAAAAAAACAAATAAAATCACTTTGTCAGTGAAACTGTAAACACGTACTCTTCAGTCCATGGAATAACAAAATTGTCATGTGCTGCTACAAAGTGCAGAGCGTCAACAACTCTGTTCTCTGGCAGTATACCAGAGGAGATATACAACTTGAAAAGGCCACTCTGGCAGTGAGAATAACCATATTCTACTATTGTATATATTGGGTTTTACACCTGTACTCATACGCATGTGGTGTTAAAAAAAGCAAGCAACAGAGTATGCATTTTAAAACTGTGTTGACAGAGAGATACAGTTTTGTGGAAATGTTTCTGCTATCCCCGGGGATGGTAGATGCTTTTGACTGTGAAAAGCGCATGGTGACACTGCATGCTTTCCGATATCAAGTCACTTTTGACTGAAGTGCCTTGAGCTGACCCCAGACCTTAAATACAAGCATTACACAGTGACAAAATCTAAAAAAAAAAATACTTATGAATAGGAGAGCATATCATTTCCCATTGAGAAGATTGCCTTAAATCCATAGAAACTTGGATGATATTTTGTGATTCTGTATATGCTTGTTGTGACCTTCCCGTTAGTTCCTCAAGCAGAACTATACACCAAGTACATCAACTTTCTCTTCTGCAGTATGTGAACCTAGGTTAACTGTACAGGTATAGTATGGAGTAACACAGTACCCATAACAACACACTTTGATTTTATAGGACTAAAATTAAATCTCCACTGCTAAAAATATTCAAGCATGTATCCATAGGTGTTTGTAAGTCTGACGTGGTAGAACTCGGCAAGGTGACGCCATCTCCATTTAAGCAAAAGCACAGTATAAATTGTTACCGAGGCGAAGGACAGTCCACTCAACACGCACAGTCTTTAACACATCATCTATTACACTACTGAAGAAATTAGGTGAAATTACACTACCCTGATGCACTTCTCTTGTCATACGAAAAAGTTAGCTTACATTACCGTTCCATCTGAGGGTATTTAAGAATGATGGAGTCCATTAAAACGCTCATTGCTTTTGTTGAGTACAATAACTATAAAGGTACAGCACTGAGAAGCTATTGTACTGCAGAAGACAAAGTAGATTCTCATGTTAACCCTTAAAGTGCTAATGCTTGATAAAGTCTTTTTTTTCCATTACTGTTGAAGACACAATGGTGAAAAGATTCAAATTCCTCATAACGATACCTTTCATTCAAACGCCAGCAAGTCTAGTCTAAAGCAAAAAGTAGTGTTAATTAACAGCTCTCCTAGGGACACATTGTGTGCAAAGTGCCCCAAAGAAAGCTGTTGACTCAGTCTTAAATCAGTACTTTAAGGGTTAAGAAATTGGCATCCTTTAATTTTACCAAGTGCAGTTTAAGTGCAAATATAATTTGTTCTTTTATATAAAACACAAAGTATAGATTCTACACAATGAGCATGAATGTTTAACTTTGTTGCATTTAACACTTGAAATTTTGACTCGGTTATAAATATACTTGCCTGCAAAGCGGACCAAGTTATGTGTTACTACACTTGGTCTGCCCTTCTTCGACAGGATTTTATTTATAGTAAGGGAAACAGAACTATACTGTGACCCTCCCCACTAGACTGAGACACCAATCAGGAAGTTCATCATTATTGCCTGAACCAGTAACAGCCTCTGGTCCCTAGTGTACTGAAGCCTGTTACCATAGTAACCATACTCAGCCAATTAGAAACTGAGTCACTTTTCCAATGCAGAACAGTGACCTTGTCAAAGAAGGGCAGACCCCTGCGGAGTAGACAAAATACGCAGCTTGGGTCTGCTGTGGAGGCAATAAATATACATTGTTGGTCATGACTGAAAAGACAATACGCAGCAAATGCGGCTCTACCCAATTGACAACAAACAGTGAAAAAAGAAAAGATTTATTGAGGTGGGCAGCAAATGTGACCCTTCCTAACAAACTGAACACTTGAAAATTGGTGATGGGCAGCATAGTGGCTGTATATATATATATATACCTAGTAACTTTAAATTCCAGACAAGAAGTTTCTGGTGTGGGCAGCAAATGCGGCCCTATCCAACACATAGACATAACATTTTCATTTCAGAATCGATACAGGACTGTTATCATGGTTATACCCAGAGTTAACTTACTATGTTAAAGAGAACAAAGATATGAATACACGTAAGGTGTTTGCGAAAAAAAAAAAAACAAAAACAAAAACAAAAAAACAAACAAACAAACAAACAAACAAAAAAACCCCAAAAGCAAAACAAATGTACAGGCTTTGCCCAATATATATATATATTGATATTGATGGTTTTTACTCATTTTCATTCAGTAGTTGCCAACATGTGATTAGATAACAAACACCTAAAAATTAATGGTTTGACAAGATATTGTTCTTGATTTATTATACCTGAATACTCATATAGCTCTGAAGTATATAACCTCATTGTATATAACCCAGTGAGTTGACCCTATACAATTCTTCTTTTCCAACTTCTAACCTAGTTATCCATTCGTGCATGAGTGGGTAAAATGTCTATTGTAATTACCCCATGACAATGGAAACCAACTGGCACAACTTTTAAAACGTCACATGATGCTTGGCAACTCAGGTCATTCATGGCTTCACTTTTAGAAACTAAGAAGGCACAATAAACAATGAGGTATGTAAATTTGTACTGGGAAACCCCTTCAAAATATTCTGGGCTTTGTTGTGTCTAAAAAAGGATTTAAAGGACTGGCGTAAATGCAGACAATGCACAATAATCCTTGGTTCAAAACACAGCACGCTCTGACTTGGAATTGTAATATTACATGTCCAATTATTTTTTACTGTGTTTTGATGTATGTCTGGCATCTATATATTGACCTGTACATGTAACTGTTCTCCAGTAAACGGTCATATTCATATGCATCCAAAAGACGACACAAACCTCCCCATCCCCCCTCCCCCCATAGCCATTCCACTTCCTCACCATTTTAAAGTTTTTCTGGCCAGCTCAGTTAACAGCTATTCTGATATGCCACAAACATCAGCTCTGGCACACAGTACTTCAGCTATGCTCAGACTTAAAAGATATATTTCATGGAAGCTTTAGAAGTCTTCAAGCTGACACTATAGTTTTGTAAACATTTACATGTATACGTGCTGGTGCCATACAAAAATTCCTCTTGGTTGGCTGGGGCATTTACTGTATGCTAATTGGATATGTCTGAAAATTCTTGCAATGGAGTTCAGAGTCTTGCCTGCTCAGGTGACTCACTGGGCTGTTGAATTTTTGCCAACTCTCCAGTATGGGCAGCTGTCAGTTTGCCCTCCAATAAAATTGGAGGCACCTAATTTTAAGGTCTGGCTCAGCAGGCAATTCTTAGTCAGTGCATGTATAGACACTGTATGCTACCATCATCTCTACTAATCATGATAATAATCCATACCAAGACATGCAAAGCAACTTTAATTTGAGGCACACCCTTTAAATTACCAGGAGAAACAGGAATTGACATTACCGATTGCACGCAATGAGTAAAACAAAAAAAACGATGACAGTGCTGGACATGCAATGAAATCTTATCAAGCCCTAAAAAAGCATGGAATGTGTACAATGACAGATGGAAATCAAAGGTTCATTTCAAGCAGTGGACCAAACACCTGTAATATGCTGTGACATAATTTGCTATTTCCCTGTTTCACGTGTATTATGATTGTACGTTGGTCTTTCTCTGTAGACTGCTGAGACCGTGTCCAAAAAGCGCAGTCCTTTATTTTAATCACACTATGTGGCCTCTCAATGAGGCATATATAGGTGGCACTGCAAGTAACTTCTCCCTCTCCCTATCCTTGGTTTCCACCTGTTGCAGGGGGAGACACTTGGGGCATAAACAAAGCCTACTTCATTCAGTGGCTGCATCTGTCATGTGACACAGGAAGTAGGTGCTGCCACCATGCAGAATAATGTATCTGATGTGCCCCACAGACAGATAGAACAACACAAAGAGACATCATCAGCAACATAGCAAAACATCTGCTGAGGGTGATGGTCATCCATTGACCTGAGGTATTTCTTAAAGGAGATACTATTTTACACAACTGAACTAAAACCTATGATGAAAGACCACTTTAAAGTAGGTATGATATCAGTTTTTTATTTCCATTGTTTGCTCAAGTTTGACGATTAACATTCAAGGGCCCTTAGATGACATGACATCTAGGGGAGGTGTATCCCTCACAGGAAGTCTTTCCAAACTTTATCACTGTGTTGCAGTTTCTGGCCACTCTAACTTTTATTTACCTTGATGAACATGGGTCGACATATAATTGCCCAAAACCTATCTGTGGTGGACCATCAAACCGGTTTATTAAACTGCATACGGATCGGTAGATAGTTTTGAGATACATGTACAGAAGCGTTGTTACTGGTCATCCACCTCGGTGTCTTATCCACTGAGGGTACCACCAAAGGGTGCTTTAACAAGTACATGTATCTATCAGGGTTAAGTTAACCCCCTTTTTTTCTGGTTAGAATGCTAAAATTGGATCGAAAGCTTTCTTTGTGTGCCCTGCTCACTTATCAATCCTCTATTTACGAAAGCTGCCAATCTGTGGTGTGCCATACCTCCTTACAAGTCTAATCAACTCCCTATACACAGTATGTTTTCTGTCAGTGAGACACCCGACTCTTCTATGAATAACACAATCAAACTTGTTGATAGTTGTCATAATTTGACATGATCACGAGCAGGTGCTTTGGGGTACCTTGAATTAGAAAGGGTTATTTATAAACCAAAGTGATGAGCAAATGACACCACTGACATGTGTAACCTGGCCGGCTCTTTGATCTTGGTTGATAATACTGTACCCTGTTATAGATGAGGACACGTGCACAGCCCCCGGGGGTTTCTAGAACCCTGAAGAATTTAATGTGAAAAGGTGGTGGCCGTCTTCGCCAATGTGCCATCTGATGTTACCTTGGGAGTAGTTTGAAATCAACAATGCATTACGAGGATAGCAAGTGCTTTAGTTTTGTTTGAAACTTAGCGGAGAATCAGGTACACATAGATATATGTTACGTGTCTGCTGACAATATACTTCCATTGTAAGTGCAGTGTTCTGAAGGAGATCTGACACTATGTATAGCTTCGATCCATTTCCTTCCAAATAATAGCATACTGTATATCTAAATGAACTGAAACATCTCAGATATCATACAGACTAAAACACATACATTATGGGCATTAGTAGGGATTTTACAGTGCAGAAGGAAGCAACTTGAAATATCAGAAACATGAGGAATATAGAGGGATTTCTGTTTACAAGGTCACATTGTTTGAAGAGCCTGCATGAGCAGTGCAATATGGGAGCTGGACACCATGACATTTCGTAAGGCTGAATGGAGGTGTTTACCAAGATTATCACACAGTATATCAATATATAACATGGTATTCTGTGCATTATAGTGGTACCTCTCTTGTAAGGCCAATTACAATCTCACGAGAGAACTCCCTCTTTAAGTCCCAGGAACAAATTTTATGGCACTGGCACTGAAATATCATCACCTTCAAGATTTTTTTTTTCTTTCTTCTGTAAATGTTCATGATTTTTACAAACTTGACACATTTCAGAAATCATAATGCAGATTTTACCCTAGACATACTTGTACATGTATGAGCTCTTTGTTTAGCTGATTCTTATGCATATTGAAGCGTGTTAGTGTGTGCAATTTCACTTGATAATCGTCTGTTTTGAGGGGGAAACATAACAACAAAACTAAAAAAAAAAACACCTCAGAAAAAATCACAACTCAGACCTACTCAAGGTATACCCCCACAAAATTTAAAAAAGAATCTGGCAAACAGTTTTGGAGAAGATGGAAATGTAAAGGGATGATGATGACGTAATGGATGGATAGCTGGATGGACGACTGATCATCCTACATGCTTAGCTGACTGACAAGTCAGCTGAGCTAAAAATTTTCACCAAGCTCTATCAGAATTTGCCTGCTAGTGCTGAACAGATTGATCTTTGTTTTCTCCACTCCACTTGGTCTGCTGTTTAGATACATGTTCACTGTTCCAGCACTGAAAAGGCAACTCAGTTTTCCATTGGTCTACTTTGGTTACCATGGTAACACACTACAGTGCAACAGGGGCATACATACTCCCAATGGCCAAGATGAGGACAAAGGTCAGTATCCTGATTGGTTTATCAGTTCAGGGGAATTAAAGTGACAGTGCACTTTTATTCCACTGACCATAAAAAAAAAATCTTGTAGCCCCGGAACAGACCAAGTGTGGTCCAGATAACATTGAGCCTAATCTGCCTTGGAGGCGATGCCAGACTGAAAAGATTCATGTTCAATTCAATTTTCAACCTTTTCCTGCCCCAAGCATCCATAGACATGTGGATGCAAAAAGCTGCTTGCTTAAATATTTTTTTCTTTAAATTATATTTCTCGCTTACAAAAACACCCTCCCCCCAACCCCAACCCTCAACATTTTAATAGTATGGCGTGTCCTATATCAACAGCTTTCTGTTTGATCCACATCAAGGGGAGTTAATCTTACGCTATTAATCAAAACAGAGCTGCTAACAGTGTTGTACCCAGCTTTTCAAGACAGCACTAGTAGGGCACCTTTCATCTAGAAGGCAATCTTTAACCACACAATGACAATCAAAAAGGGCATCCAAAGGTAGCAGTCCAAAAAAACCCAGGCATTTTTGTTGTTGTTTTTATGTAAATAGTTCTGAATTTGTATCTTATGCTTATAGTCAATAGATTGATTGACAAGTTTTTTTTCGTCATTAGTCTCTCTCTCTCTCTGTTTCCCCCCCACCCCCAATGAATTTGTACAACACTTTTCTCCGACACTATTATACATAGTAAATCCAAACTTGGCATGATTGTACCTCAATACAAGAAGTTTGACCGTTTCATACAGAGGAATGAAGATGTTAAAAATTATGCAAATTAGGGGCATTTGAAATTTTCAATCTTGAATATCTTTAAAAGTATAATAGATAGAAATGTCATTCCAACTCTACCAGAGGGTCATTGACAATAGTGCATCCAATGAATTTAAAAAAAAGTTGCAGCAATTTAAATTTTGCTTATCAGCAGCATTTGATAATCTTAAATCTTGAATTTCTTCAAAACTATTATAGATAAAGATGTCATTTCAACTTCTACTAGGGGGTTACTGACCCTTGTGCATCCAATGAATCCAAAACAAAAGTTGTAGCAATTTAAATTATGCTTATTAGCAGCATTTGAAATTTTAAAACTTGAATATCTTCAAAACTATTATAGATAGAGATGTCATTTCAACTTCTATTAGGGGGTTATTGACCATTTCGGATGTAATGAATCTAAAACAAAAGTTGTAGCAACTTAGATTATGTTAAGTAGCACCATTAAAAATTTTAAATCTTTAATAACTTCAAAGCTATAATAGATAGAGATGCCATTCCAACTTTTATTCCTGTGTTGTGGAATAGTTGTACATTGCCATGCCAATATTCTTTGAAGACATACACACTGATTTGCTCAGCAGCAAATCATCTTTTCTAGTTTATATTGAATCTTTATGTCAGAAAGAAGGTTTCCAAATATGGAAAAACAAGAGAAAAGGACGAGGAGTGGAAAAAAAAAAAAACAGGGCAAATCTCCCTTGTATTTTAAGCTGCAGACATCATTGGGTAACCGGTTTTACCCTTTGATTGTTTGGTTTGTGTATGACATTCCAAAACAAATTAAGTAATCTTGAATTAAAGAGGGTGTCAATCTAACCTGATTTATATGTCTTTTGCACAAATGTTTCCATAGATGCATAGCATTTTTCTTGAAATGAAGACACATTAAGTACAAATTAAATGCCATTCATGAATCAGCATGAGCATTCAATGAATTCTGGTCTAATATAATTAGAAAACAGTGGTGTTCTTGTGGACAGCAGTGCAACTTCATTGGATCATGCTTGTCATTAAGGCCTCTGTGAATCAACATATGGCTTGCAACACAAAAACAATGTAAAAAGGAAATTAGATGCGTCATACCCACTTTCATTTTCGTTTTTTTTCCTTCAAAATCTCATAATGAAAGCATTAATGAAATAGAACATTATTCTTTCAGCGTTATCAACAAACACATTTTTTTTTTCACTGTTCACCATGTACTTTGTCTGTATCAATCATATCACTGAGTGACAAGAGTATGTAGTTAATTCAACTCTACAGACAGGAAATGACACCTGTTTACACACAGATGTAAAAAGCCTAACGAGCAATTGCCGCTACCCTGAAATGGTGTGGGAGACAATTGGAAGTTGCTTTCATGTTACGCTGTCTAAAAATTATGGCACAGTGGAACCCATTACTGATTAAGTGGTTAACCTTTCAGGTGCTTAATTTTAGCCTCAGTCCCCAGCTCTCTGGAACACACGGTGGGTACACTCTTCAAGGAATGATGTTGGCCTAAAGCTCTTACTTTTCCTTGAGCTCTACAAAATTTTGAATAGGCATGCCAGCTTTTGAAGAAGTCTTTGTATGAGGCATTTCAAAAGAAAGTACAGACCCATATCTTTTACATGGATTGTGAAGCAGGCCAAGGCTATATCAATCACTCGATATCTCCATGGCAGAGATGTTAGCGTATACATGTACTTTCCAACCCAATTGTTTGGTGGAGGAAACCGAAGGACTCCGTCTGAGAAAACCACCGTGCACAGTCTGAGTGGTAGGAACTTGTTCCACTTGCATCCCGGGTAGTGTATCAAACCTGGGCTGCAGAGGTGAAAGGTGAGCGTGTTGGGGCTCTGCCAACCACGCACTCAATGAGGCATTTACAGATGGAATTGTTATAATAACTCAGATATATGTGACTATTGTCACAACCACACTGATGAAAGAGTTAGCAAATTTGCCCCTTACCATTGAAACTGACCTGATAACCTGTAGCATCGATCAAGCTGCAGTGTTTTTCATGGAAATAAAAAAAACAAAAACAAACCCAGTTAAGTGTCTGGGGGGACACAATAGCTACCTTAATTGTCGGTCTCATACCAGTTCTCGAATTAAGCCAGACTAGTTTGGTTTCGTCCTCTCTTGGACTCATAGCTAAAAGATAATGGATGATTACATTGTCTTACATAGACAGGGTAACACTGGCCTTTGTCATGAGAGTTACTTGAGTCACTGGATGCTGAGGTTTTTCCTTCTTGTCATGATGGCTGTCAAAATCAACATGCTACCTTAATCTTGGATGCACGTGATAAATGCACAGTCAAATGCAGTGTGTGGTTGGTTTGGAGCTATGAGACTTCCATGCATGTGTTTTAAACCATGGGGTATAATTCTTTTTGTAGAATAAAACTCCTCAAATTAACAGGGGAAATTATTAATATATTTTATTTGATATGTTGTTACATTTCATGGGAAGCTTTACTCTTCATGTGATGTTTTATGTGCTGACTAATGTGAAGATCCTTAACCATTTCCCCTTAAAGTGGCCCAAACCAGCTGATGGTCAAATGTCGTCTGCTTCAGTGTCTTCAACAGTTATGAAAAACAGTTTGACTGAAAATTATTGCAGAGGAGACCTATCGAGATCACAAGCCCCAGGTCAACAACTTTCCTTGGCATGGGTCGGGCACTTAGTGGCTAACCCATGCCAAGGAAAGCTGTTGACTATCTTTGATTCAAGGGGGAAAGGGTTAATAATGGCAGCCCACTTAAACCATATCTACACTAGTCACCACAACTGGTTTCAAGCATTGTGGACACATGGTGGACATAATATATCCTTGTGCATGATGATTTATTGCTCTGATATGTATGTCTCAAATGTTAGTTTACATGAAACAAGGGGTCAACACCTAGGGTTGTTTATTTATCTTGCATCAGTCGATAGACCCTTTTAGGACCCCAGATGGCAGCACTTGAGGGTGTCCATTTGCCTAACAACAAATCCCTTTGAAGCTTTGTTAGGGCAATATCCAAATTTATGCAAATGGACACCCTCAAGCGCTGCCACCTGGGGTTCTAAATTCCATTATCGGGCCAGCTTTAGGCCTTAGAAATATGTTTGTTGCAGAGGATGCGATGTGTAAAATTTCGTTGGGAAACAAGAGAGAGAAGCCGGGCTTGACATTAAGGACTTTCTACTTGTCCCAAGGACAACCATACTTTGAAATTTACTTGTCTCACACAAATTTTGCTTGTCCAAGGACCACCCAATTTGAAACTTACTTGCCCCAAATTCATCCTATCTGAGGGCATTTTTTGTATTTGGTGCAAAAATGTCACGCGTGATTCATGTGGATTTTTGTTGTGTCTTTTGAGAAACATTATTTCAAATGTTGGAATATAATGGTCCGAACTACCTTAAGACCTTTTCAGCTTGGATAAAATGTGATCACTGTGACTCAGACCCCTGGTGACCTTGAAAATAGGTCAAGGTTGCTAAATGTCAAACTGAGGCAAGCTTTTTATAAGCTTCTGCAGTACAAGTTTCATGATAGCAATTTTTGTATCTGCAAGTGTGATGGACACACAGACACACACACATACCAGGGTGACAACACCCCATCAGCCAAAAGGGTCACAATACACAACTTTGGAAATATCACAATAATTTCTTAATAATTCATGCAGTAACAAACAAAGCAAAAAATCTGGTTATAACAATGCTTCAAACAAGGAAAGAACACCCATCAAGAGACAATCCAGGCCTAAGGATAGATCACAATGTTGATGTATGTATTAGATTTGAGTCCCTGTTTTAAAATTGTGGTGCAAAATTTTCCAGTATGTGGAGGTAGAATCATGGGAACTGCATATGACTCCATACTTTCATAAAAGAGCTTCCACTCAGGTTCCAGATGCCCAAAATGATGTCAGTATCTAGCAATGCACAAACCACTGCTTCAGTGCCTTTTCAGTCCTGGGAAGTCTTGCTGTGATAAGTAGCCACAGTCATCTTCAGAGCATAAAATGTGTAAAACACTTGCTCTATACAAATTGATGATTCTTCCACATGTTCATCCTGATTTGAGACAGTGATTGCATGTATAGTTATCCTTCATGAGAATACATTTTGTTCAAGTGCCAATGTGCCTGTAAAATCAGCACCTCTGGTCCAGCAACACAGAGGCCACTGATCGAGACATTTGAATAGCATTGTGTTTTCAAGGAGTTGAACAGATGGCTGTGTAATGTCTCATCCTTCAATCTCTATACGGAAATACACAGTACTATTCAATGTGTGCTTTACATGGCTCATGCTGGATCCCAACATGCTGTGACATCATTAGCCAGAGGTTGTCAGTTATGTCTACCTCTTCTGTCAACCACGACACACACATGCACTTGCATTATAGGTGCTCCTTAATTAAAGGTTAAGATACAGTGATCTCCCTATTTTGACGGTCCTCTCATACATACCTGTCAACATTCCATACCTCAAAATACGGAGATTTTTGTAAATTTGAGAAATCCATGGGGGATATGTGTATTTTAACAAAGAATATAATAGAAAATACTAAATTTTCAAGGGGGAAATTCTGCCAAATTTGCAAAATTTTGCACGTAAAACAAACAAACAAACAAACAAAAAAAAAGTAGGTGAAAAAGTGGGAGACTCCCACCTTCAGACTTGACAGGTATGTCTCAAGAAAAGCCTCATCTACAAAAGGCCACTTTTTCTTGCAGGAAGTTTGGGATTTTCATTCTTTTTTTTACCCCCTGAGAGAGGCCACCTCTCTTTCAATGCAACAATTTTTGGTGCATTTTAGGTGGCCTTTTAGTGGGGGACGACTGTCTACATATGGAATCAGGTGTGTTCAACGGTATTCTACTTTCTTTTTTAACAAAATTTGAAGCCAGGACAGTTACTTCTCAGGAGAGACAATCTTTTTGGTCAGTGCCAGTGCATGACTTATTCTCATAGCAGCCGCAATATGCTGCATGTTGCCTTTAACATGTTCAACTCAAAAAGTATAGGCCTGTATTACTTGGCACAACCAGTGTCAACATGGTAAAGGCAGGCTAAGAACCATCGGCCTCTATACTCCCAATCAATAATTACACAAATATTTATACACATTATTCATTAGTTTTCTTTCGGCAGGGTAGTTCAGAACCACAGTTTATATACTCCGCTGTGGACCACTCAATAAAAATTGGATTTATTTATCCAGGTAATGAATAGTCCCCCAAACATGTGCTTAGAACTTAACCGCTGGAGCCGACTGGGAATTTTACGAACCACCAAGCATTCAAGTGTCCCCACAAGCCCATAATCACACATTAACTCTTTCTTGGACGATTTGCACAAAAGTCAATTGGCTCAGAATATACATGACCATGCCAGATTAATATTCTTTGTAAGCCAACTATTCATTCAAGTAGCAGCATGTCTTCAGTTCCATGGACCATAAAAACAGTCTAGGTCAACAGTTCTGCTTGGCACCTTTTGGGTGCACTGATCAAAGCTGGCTGTCGACGCAGTCAACACTTGGCACTGTCCAAGTTAACAGGTGGAGTTCATAATTTAGGAAGCAATGGTTCTTACCATAAATGACCTTTGACCTGTTGCATTGGCAGCTTCAATAGTCAGTTGTAATTTTTTTTATGTTTCTCGACTCTTGAATGTTGTGTAACATCAGCGAAACTGCCGTGTCTGTGATGTTTGAAAAACATACCATATGGCCGTATAAGCTGACCCAGCCCACAGAAGTCCCCAGTGTTTATACATCCGCACATAAAAAACTGGTGTTGGTTATTCTACTGTATGACTAGTATTCTTATAGGAGCTGATGCCCTGACAGAAGTTCACCCCCACCTTTTGATTCAGGTGGTCTTTCTTGAGACCCACATATTTCAGTAAATTGATGTTTATTGCCGATGATGATGATGATGATGATGATGATGATGATGATAATAATAATAATACATATTACAAAATGATACATTTCTAAAAAAAAAACAAAAAAACAAAAAAAAAAAAAAACAAATGATGAATTAATTAACATTTAAAACAAATACTACCCTTTTCCACATTAACATGTGTTATAAGACCTTGGATACCCTAGCTGTTGCTTTTGTTATGCCATCAAATTTAGCCTGACCCAAAGTCTTTGCATTAGTATGGAGTGCTAAATATTTTCCTGGAAAGAAAATATGGTATGTCCATTGAAACAGCTTCAAACCCCCAATTCAATATCAACAAAGTGGATACTGAACAATGAACAGGATGACTTTAAATGTCAGCATTAGTGTTGTTGTCCTGTCTTAGCATTTGATGCCATTAACAGAAAATAGTGTTCAGAGAACTGATTACCCTCAGTGACCACAACCCCCCCCCTTTTTTTTTTCTCTCACAATTCTGCATTTTTGAGACTTTGCAGTAGAATACTTTACATACAATTTCAATATTGTTGTTGATACGATGAAAGAGCACTTTTGGATGTGTTCTTGGGGCAAGTTCAGAGACCACTGTACTATGAGTCACTTACACAGCCATCAAATAAATACTTCAAAAGTTTTATAACAACATTAAAAATAGTAACATGAAGCTGGTTTTCAATAGGAATGTGGTCCATCTCTGAAAAAAATTTGGTGAAGCTGCAGTGGATCCCTGTTGAGACATTATGGTAATGCCATCCAGTTGTGCACCACTCAGACGGCCTTGAAGATAAATACTTTAAAGTTTCATAAAAAGTTAATAAATATAAAGCACAAACTGGTTTTAATTAGGAACCTTGTCCATCATAATATGCATCTCTGACAAAAATTTGGTAAAGCTGTGGTCAATAGTTTTTGAGATATTGTGATAATGTCGGCAGGGTAGATGCCACTCGACGGTTTTCAAATAAATACATTAAGTTTCATAAAAAGTTTAAAAATAATCAGAGGAAGCTGGTTTTAAATAGCCACCTGGTCCATTATAAGATATATTTCTGATAAAAATTTGCTTAAGCTCTGGTCAATATTTTTTTAATTATGTCGCGGTAATGTCATCAGGGTTGATGCCACTCAAATGGTTTTCAAATAAATATAATAAGTTTCATAAAAAGGTAAAAATAATCAGAAGAAGCTGGTTTTAAATATTTTTGGAGATATTGCAGTTAGGTCAACAAGATGGACGGGAAATGACAATACCCTCCAGAACTTTATGTACTGCGGGTTACAAAACCATTTAAACATTTCATCTGAATTTTCACATTTCATAATTTTTGGACAAAATTTGTGAAATGTCAGCTTAATGATAAATTACAGGAAGGTAAGTTGTTATCAGATGAGAAAAATGGTCAAGGGTTTAGTTGGTAGATGTGATGGCAGTACACAAATTTGTTCATACATAACATACAAAGCTCACAGCCTCTATGCAAACACAACTGCTTGAAATATATAATGAAGTTAAACTCCGCATTTGAATGGCACGGGCTCAACAGAATTAAACAATAAAATGGCTTTCTGCACAAACACTGTTGCATTTAAAGCTCGCATGAAGAAATAGGTCATACTTAACATTTACATTGCAGTGTATGTCAAGTAAATGTGTGTGTAAGTAAACAGAAAGCACAATTATGGCTTACTGCGAGAATGGTCCTGTTGGCTTTAATTGTGTAGTTGTCTGGCCTGATCTTCACTCTCTATGTTACACGCATGTGTCCTCGAATTGCTCATTCTGTCCACCTGACTATACCCTCAAATTCACCTAGAGATGGGCAGAAAATGCAAAGATTTGTGTGCAGGTCTTAATATGAGGGTTAACTCTTTGGCCTTTAACCCTGATAATCTAACATAGATGTAGCAGCACACAACTTTTGCCCATTAAAAAGTACCAGCAACCATCTGATGCAGTAAATATATGTTTTATGCTCCTATTTTTCATTTCTTCCTTGAATTAAAACTGAATCAATATCTTTCTTTGGATCATGTTATCCTGATAGGCCTTGTATCATTTCTCACTCCAACTGTTTTTCATTACTGTTGAAATCAGTCCAAAACTTTGAAACAGATGACATTTGACCACTAGCTAGCCTGTACATGTTATGGAATATTTCCTCTACTTAATATTTGTTTCCCCCTCCCCCAGCATTAAGAAGTTCTGAACGAAAATATCCCATATACTTTCACTTGCTTCAACTTCAGAGACCAACTGGATTGACAGCCCTGCAGTTTCCAGAAAGTTCTTGCCGTTATCTTTTCCATATTACGGTATCTCATATTTAGGCCACCTATGATCCAACACCTGTTTTCTCTTGTTTGCCTGTTGAAGTCTTTCTCCAAACTGGCCCCTTTCCTAGTTTTCTGGCCATTTTGTAGCACACCTGACAAGGCCATGGAGGGCTAATTTGGCCGAGAAATACATTATGTTTTATCAAATGGCAATTTACAATGGTGCTTCAAGTCACTAATAATTAATAATTTAAAAAAAAAAAAAAAATTATGAACAGCAAATGATTACTTCAAATATTTGAAACCTGCATCATAAATTTCAATGAATAAGATCAAACTGCTTCATACACCATGAAGCACTACACTACAAGCCAGCAATATATATTTTTTTCCTGTTAGCTGTTGTCTATTTAGAATTCATGTTCACAACAATTACTGTTATACCATACTATCCCTTTCAAGCACTCTCCTAGTTTTCTGGCAGAAAAGGTTCTGACATGTTGGAAATTTATGTGTAAATATGTATGTATATTTATCTTTTGATGATTTACCTGTTGAAACAGCTAAAATGTTCCAAAATTGGAACTTATTTCAACTAAATTTCCGAAGTGCCCTGGGCATTTACAAGGGATGATACGGTAAATGCAGTTACATGACCTTGCAATCATGAGGACGTTTCCCATCATTCAATCATCAGTTTTTTTTACGGGGGTTAATAGATCAACAACTGAAATTCGCAGAAGGGTAACATGTAAGGGGGGGAGGGGGGCATATTCTTAACAGGACCAAATATTCCCAAATATGTGTTGGAGATTGATGAAGATAGGGAATATTCCTTCCAGGTGGGATGAATATTTGGAAGTGGGGGGAATATCCTCTGACACCAGGAACAGGGTCAAGAATTGGAGGTATTCATATTAACTGGGATCCTGTGCTGCCACCTAGGGCTGCAACAAGGAACATGACAGGAAGGAGGGCAGGCAGTCAAATGAGCTTCTATTATGTCATCAGTCATCACACATCTTTCCTTGGCACACTCTGGGTGCAAGGTGACCACCATGTGCTCTGGAAAGGATTAAAAAAATTGAAGAATTTATCGATGTCAGATATTATCTGCTTCAATGTTTTTCAATGTCTTGAATTCACTTCAAAACATTTCAAGCAAAATGTAGACGAGACCTGCCAAAATAGTACGCTCTAGGTCAACAGCTTAAATGCACAGTTCATAATCCAGGGACAGGTTAAATTACACAATGTTCCATGCACCTGATGTTTGCTGTCAATACATGTCAAATCCTCTCTTGCTAATTTATTAGTGTTTTCCAAAGGTTTGTGTTGTTTTCTTACAGAGAAAAATTATTAAGCCATTCCTAACTTATGCCTCGGACAACTTGAACTGTCTGTTACCTTTTTTCTTGTTTTATTGTCAACTCACCCAGGGACTGTCCTGACGTTAGGAAATTACCCAAATGCTAATGTTACCTGAATTCAGCTAAAGATAATGTGAAAATGGCCAAAAATGATTTATTACAGGACCAAAACTGAATTTTTTCAAATAGTGCCAGTATTTCCAATTTGGCAACAGATTTCCAACCCTCGATCTGTCTCTTCATGATGTTAATGCAACATAAATGCTTGTGTGTCCACTATGAAATTAAAAAAAGTCTTTCACATTGAACTTCATTTTTATTATCATTTTGCTTGTGGATTAACACAGCTCTAATGTCTCCCTTCTTTCCGTGTCCTTTTTTTAAGACGAGAAATCAGAACAGCACATCGCTTCCAAGAATCACTTCCCACATCCTACCTCTCATGTTTCACTTTTTTTTTTCCCGATGTAAATTGAGACAGCATACACAAGAGTGTTTGTCTGCAAGGTATACGAAATGACAAAACTGTTGTACCGTTATGCCTGGCTGTCTGTGACTATTTGTACAACACAAGCACACCAGGTACTCTGGAAGGACTAAGTGCTGACACTACATGACTGTTCCTGGTTACTGATGCTGCAGTGTTTACCGAGGATTCTCCTGCAGTCCCACACATACGTGTAATACCTGTCTACATTGATCCCGTCACCAAACACCCCATTTGTTTTCCAAGAGCTCATCACATTAGTGGCAGTCTAAACTCATATCCGTTTCATGTGGGATCACTAACGGGATTAAACATAAGTGGGCTCTGGGGGTATCAGCTACATCTGTATCTCTGTAACAAAAGTAGTATTTATTGTGACTCTCTGTCTCTGTCTCTCTCTTTTTTTTTTCAAGGTAGTGCAACTTTGAAACAATTAAGATGCTCACAAATTTCTGTATACTTGTTTCAGTAGATTCTGGGACCAGTTTTCCAATCTCCAGCCAATACTTGAATTTTTAAACACTGTATTCATTCAGGACAGAGAGGAATAAAATGTACATCATTGAGGAACAAAGTTTATGACTACTTCTTGTAACAGCACAATGAATGCATGCTGAAAACAGCTACCTTGAAGTACTGTCTGGCAAGTCAAGGTTCCTTTTGTGAACCTGTCATCTCATATAAATAGTAATTGTAAACACTGATTGACTGAAAAAAGTCCCTTCCATAGTGACAACAAAGGAAACTACTTTCTCTTCAAGATAAAATCAAAGTACCAGCCACAACACCTGGTGCTAATTACTCACCTTATCAGAAAAACTAGCACAAACAAACACTTAGGGATACATCTAAGATTATGCCCAACCCTAGATTTTCCCTCTTATCCATGGTTGGAGCCCAGTCAATGTTTCAAGCATATAAAATTCGCCATATGAATTTTTTTTTAAAAAGATGAAGACATAATAGGTTCAGCCTTCAGAGATCAGCAATTATTGGTTTTTGACAAATTATCCACAGATAAAAAGAACAATTTGAATTTTTCAGTAATATGTGGCAAAACAATGTTGTGCATGAAATTTTGATGTGGGGAGGCACCAGGTTTTCACAAGACACAAAATGGCAATGAATTTTTGTAGTTGCTATTAAAGTTGTGAAATACATATTTTTCCAATTTTCATTATTGCTGCATGTTCAATTGATTGTTTTCAATCTTTCAATTGCTTTGCAAAGTAACACATGTACAGGATTCAGGATTGGTTATGAAAATTTAATCTTTTAAGATTTTTTTTATTGGTCATAAAAAACCCTCTTGAGAAATCCAGTCATTCTGAACGTGCAGCAGCATGTTTTTGAAATTTCATTGAATGACAAAATAAATCAGACATTCCAAATTCTCTTTATCATTCTGGACTCTAAAAAACTTGAAACATTAAAAAAAATAAAGTGAAAAAACACTTATATCAAGTGCTACCTGCTGTTTCAGTCCATGCGAAAAGTACCAGTCTATCAGTTTTTACCAAAATTTGAGCAAAATGACAGACAAGAGAAAAAACTTTTCACACAGACTGCTGTTTGCAGCCTCTGCCGTGACAGGTCCCCTGCTCTTTGTAACGACAATGGGAGGCATGCTTATTAATTTCACGCCACAATTGCATACCCGCTTGTCTCAGTAACTTAAGTCTTGCCTGGCGAGATACGGGCCACTGCCTGTGCGGGAAAACGGGTTATTACTAGTATTTTGAAAATGATGAACACTTAACACAGTTAGATGGAAATTTATTGTTGTAACCCACTTGGGAAGCACTAAATAAATTTGACTTTGGTATTTGTAAACCAAAATTTCTATAAAAGACACTAATTTTGTGAGAAACAAGTGTCTAGCCATGCCCATGACAGTGATATGCCTGTGTGTCCTCCGTGATTGACAGACGTGAACGCTGTGCTTTGTGGTGGGAAATGAATATGCATATCTCATATTCTCCAGCCATAAGAGTCCATCTCTTTGTTAATGCTCCATGTGGCCTTTTTTTTAAGTTGTAAATGGGTTCAAGGCCACATGCAGCAGACAGCAATGTATTGACTCTTCATTTGCAAATCAAAAGCTCGAATCTTTCACTCATCCAGATTTGACCAAATGTGGTCACCCAAACCACCACCTGGGAGTGCTGTCTTTATAAGGGTACTCTTTACTCTAAGATGATCCCTGTGTGTATAAATAAAAACATTCACAAAAACCTGTTAATGATGCAAAATGAATAAATCCATGGCAAAGGAATCAAATTCTATCATGAGCAGCAGGCAACAGCCAATCAGATGGCTGCATTTTAATCTTTGACGAGTGTTAGTATTAGCACTTACCACGGCTCCATCAAGCAATTTATAATGAACTTTTTTTTTTGGTTTTATGAGGATGAATAACATTTATCTACCAAAAAGAAACTATAATTTTGTATGTCTATGCTTTAAATTTGATGCAAACAGTTTGGGGTGTTCAAATTTTTCAAGGGAGGCCTGAACACTTTGTTTACATGCATGCAGCGCCGTCTGTTGACAGAATTGCAAACTTCCATTTGAAACAGTTGACCTACCGTTTCCAATATTTGGCATTCCTAATCGATTCCAAAATGTAATGTTAAAGTTGAACACAGTGTTTACTCCCAGTCCAAGTGTTTGTATGTGTGTGTTACTAGAATCAATGGAACTCTCTGCTTGCATTGACTTACTTAAATTCATTGCGATAATTTGGCGCTACGCATAGTGATTGCAATGATGTGCCACTTTACGCGGAGATCAGCTGGGTGGCTGGTAGACCTGTGTAGGCCAACTATGCGAAAAGTGCTGCATAGGGGGTAATCATTAGAGTTAGATTAAGTGTAACCATGATAGAATAGACTTTAATACTCCCCATCCAGTGACTGTGTGGATTTTATGACCTCCGTGGGATGTCATGACATCAGCGCCACGCGCTTCGGTCATGATATCGGACGTCGGTCATAGAATCCAGACAATCACTGGATGGGGAGTATTTAAGTCTATATCTAATTGAATTTGTGCTGACAACTAACATCCTCTGCCCACTTATAAATGGCCTCCAAGTGAACCAAGTGATTGGGTTGTTCATGATAAAGTATTTGCAGTTCTAGGGCATTAAATTGACTTTTTGCAGTACATGCATTTCCTGACTGTTTAACTGTATTTTTTTCTGCAAAGTAAGCAATGAATTGATGTAACAGTCACTGTCAACTGCTTTACCAATCTAATGCAGAATAAGCTAAAGATTATCAGCACCTCTCTATCAAATGCACCTTTCATGACAGAACAACGAGTACTGTATGTATCATGCAACTGACCAAAGGTCAAGTCACTGAACTGGTATTATGTGTATGAATTACAATTCACCCGTCCATTAAGAGACCACTCTAGCAAGAGATCATATTTATCAGGTTCACACTGTCATCTTTTCCATATTATTTGACCTTCATTGAGAGGCCACCTGCCTTTATGTGGCCACTTTTGGATGTGCCTTGGGGTGGTCTCTCAAAGGAGATCTACTGTGCACACTGTACAATCATGGTTGGACTCTCTGTGTAATTCAATAACAAGCATACCCTACGGATGCAGTCCTTGATTATATAGGTTCTGTACATAAAGCACACTTAATTGTACTCAGGTGCTTTAAGCAGAAATATTAATCAACGCGGTTCTCTCCAGTGAAACATTTAGCGTGTATCTCCAGTTTTGGAGTACCTAGCAGTTATTGATACAGATGTTTGGAGAAAACCTTCCATCACCTGTTCAAAGCAGACTTAAGACATTTGGGCCAGTGCTGAGCAACAATGGTTGGCACCAGTTCTGTTTGGAGGTCTGGACATAATATGTTTTCCCCAACATTCACATCACAGATTTTCAGTAGGTACCTGCAGATGGGTGATTTATTGTTCCATCTTTGTTCTTTGGTTACATCAAAATTGTTCTTTGCACATGTGTCTAATACTATGACATATGATCGTGTGGTGATCGTCATAGCACTGCTTTCAAATTTAATTCAACTGAGATCGAGAGAGAGAGTCTTAAATGTTTTTTCAGTACTATTTCATGTTCTTATATTCTAGGCTTTTCTCGTGGGTTGTCTTGGTCAACGGTTAAGTTGATATGCTCTTGAGCATGCATTCTGATAGTTACCCCATCAAGACCCATTACTACATTTAAATGTCTCACTTGAGAGAGTGATTAACATAGGCTTGGCCTGCTTTGCAATCCATGTAAAAGATATGGGTCTATACTTTTTCATATTTTAATGTATCTTTCAGGTTTACATAGCCTTGTTTCTCAAAAAATATCTGTTGAATGTATTTTGGTGAAAAAATTAAAAAATAAAATTCTTCAATGTTACTGTATAAATTATATTTAGAAACAGACTGTGACAGGAACAGACACGGAGAGTACAGAACTTAACTGGCCAAGATATTTCTAGCATTGACCTAATGCAGGATGTCTAACTTTCAGAAAAAAATAATTGTATCTTGAAAGGCAGAAAACTAAATGGAATCATATACATAATCATATACCTTGCTGTTCAGCATTGGAGGCATAGGAGTACCTCTGTATTTTACTCTTGCATGAGAAAGTTTCAGATATGGCATTGCAGTGTGACTGATCGACTGTGCCACTCTTCCTTCCATCTGGCACACACCCAGTTCACTCCTGTTGCAGGATCCAGCACACACCCAGTACTCTCCTACTGCATAACCCAGCACACATCCAGAACACTCCTGTTGCAGTCTCCAGCACACAACCAGTACATTCGTGTTGCAGTGAATATTTGATCACATACAATAGTAGGCCTATCATTCAGATAAACTGAACTCCTCAAACAATGGAGATTTTAAAATTTGCCATTTTTGTATACAAATACAAAATGGACTCAAATATAGCTTCTTACCTTTATTTTTCCTGGTCGCCACAGGCTGTATGAGGATTCTGGGGTCAAATGCATCTGTGCATATGTGCACACAGACCCAATGTATTCCTGTGGTCAATGCCACTCACGAAAAACAAGTCCATTTCTTAATTGCAGTAATCAGTCAAACTCTCTCACATGTAGGAGAACTTGTCCTGCATTATGGCATACAGTTCTCATTGATATACTTCAGAGCACCAACAAAGCATGCTAAAATATACATATTATAAGAGTAGTCCCCCTCTTGTACGGGTACCCCATGCGCAGTGACAGAAATGTGGCCTCAAAGAAGGGTGTCCTCTGTTGAGGGGTGAAACAGAATGGCAATACAATACTTGCTGCATGGAGAAGTGGCTTCTGTGGAGGAGTGGTCTCTCTCCAGGGCAGGGTCTTATAAGAGGAAGAACACTGTCCATATACACGTATGACAGAGTAAGACAAAGAACACAGTATATCATATATATAAATATACATGTATGACAGTATAAGAGGGAGAACACTGTACATATGCATGTATGACAGTTTAAGAGGAAAAACACTGTACATATACATGTATGACAGTATAAGAGGAAAACACTACACATATACATGTATGACAGTATAAGAGGAAAAACACTATGCAAGTACATGTATGACTGTATAAGAGGAAAAACACTATACCTATACATGTATGACAGTAAAAGAGGAAAAACACTATACATGTACATATACGTGTATGAGAGTATAAGAGCAAGAACAGTGTAGATATATATGTACATGTATGACAGTATAAGTCAGGGAGAACACTGTACATATCCCCGTATGACAGTAAAAGAGGGAGAACACTGTACATACACATGTATGACAGTATAAGAGGGAGAACACTGTACATACATTACATATGTATGAGAGTACATTTAACCCTTTCCCACTCATATTGCCCCAAAGCACCCAGATGTAAATTATTGTCTGCCTCAATCTTTTCACATAAGATTCTTGTCAACACGAAAAGTTTTTGCTGAGAATTGTGGAAGACACCTACATGTTTAATGACAGAATGCTCAGGTCACATTTTTCCTTGGCATGGGTTGGGTGTAATGTGCCCAACCCGTGCAAAGGAAAGTTGTTCACCCAATGCTATGCTGACCAGGAAAGAGTTAATATATAAATTTATTTGCCAAAGTAGTGAACATTGATTGCTCTGATTTAAGATTGTACCAATCAGACACTTGATGCATTGCAATCAATGGTCATAAAAATGAGTAAAATTTTATAACTTGAAAAAAAATTACAGTTTATTTTTAACTCTCTTTTTTTCTTTGACTTTGAAGATTATATTTCCATGGCTACTCTGTGGAAATGGTCAATAATTACACCTGCCCACAAAAAGAACTTACATGGCATGACAATTTATTATCTTTCCTTCACGTCTGTTTAAAACCCTTGCAAACTTTTCTATGCACGCAATGCATTGGTTTTAAAAATGAAAATGTTGAGTTTGAAGCAACTTGCACTGTTCCACTCAGTTGAGGTATATAAAAGATTGAACCAGTGTCTGGGGACAAAAATATTGATTAGTTGTGGTCTAACTCTGTTGTCACGTGGTATTTTTATACTGGATTTTAAGTTCCTTCGTATGTAACAATGATTATACATGGCCATTTGTACAAGCCACTTTTTAACATGCACTGGGAGGGCTTTTAAATTATTCATACCTATGTGCTCAAAGGCTGTTATCCAGGTGACATGTGAACTAGGAATAAAATGTGCCTGTGTCCTGTAACATAATGTGCGTAAATAAAATGGCATTGTGTGTCAACATTCTAGAATTACAAGAAAGTTAAACAGTTTTGTACACATTATGTGCCACAGGAACTTAGCGGTGTGTCCATGAAACTTTAGCAATGGACAATGAGATTCGGCCACTTTTAATTCATAGATGAGAGCAGAGAAGTAAAGGAAATTTAATTTCTGAAACTCCAGCAATGTAATCTGTCACTGAGGCTTGTGCTGTCAGACTGATGGCAAAGATATCTGTCTGAATGGCACAAAAATTGGCAGTATGAAGTCATCAAATTATGCACCATACTTTTGGAGAGCGTAAATGAATAAAACAATATTAGAATGTCTTGACATTTTTTCTTGTTCTTGGGGAAAAAAAAAATCCTGCTAACAATACCCTGCTTTTTTAATATTCTTGCAACAGTTCTTTCCTAGGCCCACATGAAAATAAATTTTATGGTATAGTTTAAGCTACAACTTATGAAGCATACATGAACAATAACTCTATCCCTGTATCAACAGGTTGGTCCATGGTTTTCACCATCATTCCTCAACAAGTACATTCTCTGACTGAGTGAGCATGAATGGTTTCCATGAAGGTTGTGCTGGCAGCTCTCTATTTTTTCCATTTGTTGCCCCTATACCATTTATTAATAAAAAAAAGGGTCCTTTTATCATTGAAATGTCCTTTTCGTCATTCATAGTCCAGTCTTAGTAATTTGGTTATGGGAGTGACCTGCCCAACTTCAAGTTCTGAAAGGACACCCAGTAACTATAAATGACAAAACACCACTATGCTGCCCTTTCTTTGATTTACATTGAACATGAGGCAGTAATACACTGTTGAAAGAAATAAAAGTTGCAGCTGATGCTAGCTAAATCCCAAGCCCATAGTTTTGATATTGGGTATGTTAATATGCACAAGGTTTTGTCAAAAAATGGAATAAAAAATTCACAAAAAAATCAAATATCACTTAAGCATCACCTATTGAATATACCTGATAAAGACTTACCAAAGGTACATTCTCACCAACTTTGAGGTGGATCTGTCCAACAGTTTTGGAGAAAACCATTTAAACATGTATGCAATCAGCATTCCTACATATGACCATATTTACACGCACTCTTACCAATGATCATCAATTTATGTAATTTTACAAACTTGTCAAAAATCAGAAAATAACAGTACTGCCACCTAGTGAATACTGCTCATGGAGACCAAGTCAAGCTACATCCCCATTAATCAATTTTGTGGAGAATCCAGCCAGTGACATGGAGAAAAAGTTACAATGTAAAAGTGAAAGGATGACATATGACAATGGACAAATGAGAGCTGATCCTATAAGCTCAGCTTACTGAGAAGTCATCTGAGTTAAAAATAGTAAACCCAGTGATAAAGGTATATATCATGTGCTTGCTGGGCATCTTTAAAGAAGAAGTAAAAGACAATAAAATAAAATTACTTGAAAATTACTTCAGAGACCAGCTCCACAGAAAAAAGCCAGGGCCTAACCATACTGGCTAATTCATTACTGATATGGGATAATCAAGAAACTGAAACAATACCACAGCATATCAAGCATACAAGGTTTATTTATAAAGGTTTTATTGCACTTTTCTTGTATCTGTCAATTTAGAACATAATTCTGTACACAGAAGCATGCATTTCACAATAATAGGTTGCTTAATGATCCCTGGTAATTAATTAATGAAGTAGAATGTAGGATAAACGAAAAGTAAAATAATACTGTATCTAATGAACCATGCAAGATTTCTTTGTCATGAAATCCTGACCGCTGCCTGCTTTGTACAAAAGTCTAAAAAAAAAAAAAAAAAAAAAAAAAAACCTGGTGGCATTGAACTGTTCAAATGTTTCTGATTAATTAGCAAAAAGGATATCCTGATAAAATGGCAAAAGGCACCCCTACTGGGTACGATCTATCTGGCATTAATATCTCGCGAGACTGGGTGTGAAAGATTTCAAGCCACCCCCGCAAAATTATCTAAATGGAAGGTCATCATGGCCATATCCTCTGCCCGCACTGAGCGTGTGTGTGGGTGGGTGGGATAATTCATGATAAAAATTCTTTCTTCATAGATACTGCAAATAGACCTACACAGAAAAGACAGCTTCTGATGGAGAACATTATGCTCTTATTCAGAATATACTAGTCAAACATGGGACAAAACACATTGATACATGCTAATCTTTGAATACTGGTTCAGCATATTCTGTAATTCTAGTAACTTCTGTAAAAAGCCCAGTCATCTTTGTACAATTTTTGATGCAGCTAACAGGATTTGATTCCTTACCTTATGTATGTAAGTATATATATATATATATATATATATATATATATATATATATATATATATATATATATATATATATATACATACACATCTATATATAATTGAAAGGCTGGTGAGATATGTCAGGATGAAATAACCCATGATTAGGTCTATACATGAAAGGGGATTCAGATCATGTAACATGCAGTGTTATTAGTTGACTGACGGTGTTGAGCCCATGCAGCACTTCTTCATTCTCTTGTCAGTTTCATATTTTATATCTATGAAAGGGAAAGCTCTGCCTCACATTTATGGAAAAAAATTACAGCATTCCAAGTTACTGCTTTTGCTTTTCTCCTGTATGCAGGTTATAGGATTGAATGCATACAAGCACATGTCAAAGAAACATCAAAGAGCATCAATGCCCCTTATAATATGTGCTAAGGCTCTTTTGGAACATAAATTCATTATTGAAGCAAATATGTACATAAATAATCCCAAAACAAATAAACAAGGGTTTAAACAAGTTTATTTGACCAGATATGTACATGAACATTTTTTTCAAAACATAGAAGTAGCTGAAAATTAGCTGAAGTTTCAATTCAATAGCTCAAATATTTTGCTTTGGGAGACACACATTGCAACCTTTGATAGGTCGCTAGCATGTGTGCCACTGGGAATGCCATACAATAACAATATGAAAGTGACAGTGTTACATGCACAAAAATTAATCACAAACTGAATAAAATAAATATCTTTACATTCAGTTCAAATTACACACATAACATTTTGGACTATAACAAGAATCTTCATATTTTTAACAAAATATTTTTTTTATGTACTGTGAGAAGCTAGAATAACTATGAGTGTGTACATTTGCCACAATCGCTTCAGGTGTGTCATTTACAATACGAATAAGTTCGTGTCTTAAAACAATTTTTGGCAGCGTATGTTGGGTGAGTGCAAGTGGGTAAGCAAGGAACTAAGTAAATACATTAATGAGTGAGGGAGTGAACAAACAAAAAGCTATATCGAGATTAATTACAAGCATACTTTTCACACACACACATATGTGTACATGTATTTATATGGGCATGGGCTTGTTTGCTGCTATCATCCAATGAAATGCACGTGCTTTAATACATTTACTCATAGGCAGGCAGATATTGATGTGTAACTTTTTACTATTTTATACAGAAATGGATGAGAATGTCATGCTTTCTTGTGAATCTAAATCGGCAAAAAAATACAATTATTTGACTCTCCTGAAGCATTCAGAATTCATAAGGATTCTCATGATGATTCCACTTGACCAGCATTTTGCAAGAGTCCTTACTTTTCCATCTGCATTTATAACAAGAGAATGCACGCACTGCAGAACTGGTAAAGACTGGTACATGGAAAACCACAAAGTACTAACTATAGGACATCTTGTGTTTTAAATATTTACTTAACAGCAAATTTGTTCATTGTTAAACTATGTAAACTGATGTCAGAATATACTGTATATTGATTGAATAAAATTATTCCTGTTTTCTGATTTGTCTGTGACTCTACGGAGTAGAACTTGGAAGAAGTTGGAGTGGGATAATCTCTACATACCAAATATTTTGAGGATATTCAAAAGATAAATTTTATGCACCTCATTCAAATACAACAATTTTTGTTCAATATTCAATGTTTACATATAAAAAGGCCAACAGTGTATACATAAAAGTGAAATTATTGTTATATTTTCAATGATGTAGAAGAAAAAAAATTGTTTAACATGCCTCAAATCAGCATTATCTAAAAGCCACATGCAACTTTATGTCCCATATCCATTGGATGAGCAATGGGAATAATGAGTGTGGAAACTGGAATGGTGTCTCTCTACTATATGCTTCAAGACATTCAGGATTTAAGATTTGAAAAACCCTGAATGTACACAAATTAGAATGCTACAACTTTTGTGTATTTTAACTTAGATGCACAATGATCAATGACATGTAATTTTGAAAATATCCATGCTTAAATTTTGAAATGCTCCTAATTTAGCACTATAATGTACTTCAACAGTTCATAAAATATTTAAGTAACTTGGAATGGCATCTCTGTATTTTATTGTTTTGAAGGTCTCCTAGATTAAGAAAATTGAAATGCCCCTTATTAACATAAATTACTCAACTTTTTTGTACAATTTTAGTTGGAATGCCGAATGGCATTTCTAACTGTCATGTTGAAGATGTTCAAGATTTCAAAATGCCATTAATTTGTATACTTCTCAACATCTTTTATTCCACGTAATTTCGTAAAGAGTGAAAAAAAAAAACCTAGGAAAATTTAAGGTAAATATCTGTGGTCACAGGCAGCTCACCTACCTTCCCTCCTCCCTCCTGCCCCCCCCTCCCCCCAACAAAACGCGCGGCAGAACTTAGAAGCCATACAGGCATACTAATATATAACGTTAGGACGGTGCTATTTTCACCGTACGGTGAGAATAGCATTTGGTCTATTTTCACCATGCGGTGAGAATAGCTTTTGGAAGGAGTTTTGTCTATTTTCACCGTACGGTAAGGATAGACTTTTGTCTATTTTCACCGTACGGTGAGAATAGCGTTTGGTCTATTTTCACCGTGCGGTGAGAATAGCTTTTGGAAGGAGTTTTGTCTATTTTCACCGTACGGTAAGGATAGACTTTTGTCTATTTTCACCGTATGGTGAGAATAGCGTTTGGTCTATTTTCACCGTGCGGTGAGAATAGCGTTTGGAAGGGGTTTGGTCTATTTTCACCGTACGGTTAGGATAGATTTTTGTCTATTTTCACCGTATGGTGAGGATACCGTTTGGTCTAACTTCACCGCATGGGGATGATGGTACAGCTTGGTATATTTTCACGGTGATGATAGAGGCGGCTCTATTTTCACCATCTGGAAATTAAAATTAAGAGCCTTTTCCCAAATTTATGGTTATGGCTTGTCACATAGAACTGAGGAAAATTAAGATTGGAGAAATGCTTACTTTAGGGGGATAGCTAGTTTTATAGTATAGTCAATAGGAAACTGGACCAAAGCAAAGTGCCCACTTACTGAGGGTTTACTGTAAAGCAATTACCTTGGCACCGTGACAGCATAATGCCATTAAATGTTGGGCTTTTTAACATCTCAAATTAATGTATATGAATTTACTGTACCCACCCATCAGTCTTTCATTTTTTTTCCTTCGTGGATTTCTTTTTAATGCGATCCTTAACCAAAGTCATAACAAGATAGATCTATAAGTTACCGTTAAGTTCCGTAACTTCCATCCGTGACAATATTAGAAAAAGTTCCTACCTTGTCTTGTTACCTAAAATTTTGCCTTTTCACATAAAAAATACAGTGTTGGCTCTTTAAAAACTATTAGATAATAAAAGCTGAAATAACACCTCAACAGATCTCATAAACCATGCTCAAACTGGGATGTTAGGCCTTTTTATTATTTCAGCAAATGTTTGTTCCAATTCTCTTTGTGTGCAATATCATGACACAATGCTTTTCCAAAATATTCTTCCCTGGTTGACTTCTTTTCATCGCCGCGTACGTTAGGAATAGAGCAGCCCCTATTCTCACCATACGATGATTTTGACCAAACTCGATCATCACCGTACAGTGAAAATAGACAAAACACTATTCTCACCGTACGGTGAAAATAGACAAAACACTATTCTCACCGTACGGTGAAAATAGTCACTCCGATAACGTTATTATGATCAGCCATGTGGAATAGCTGGGTCAAATTCTGTGATAGTCTGAATCGGTGCAGATACATTGTTGCTGAGGCAAAAAGTGAATGCAACACATCGTATCTCAGCGATTTTGGCTCGAGCGAAAGAAAAATTGCTTTCCACAACTTCACAATCCCACCAAAGCAAAGACAAGGGTCACGTGTATTGCGCTTTGTAACGATTGGTGCCAATAACAGACCCACAGTGGCACCGGCGATCAGTGAGTGACTGCTAAAAGTCAGAGCCTTTGGCTTTGTTGTTCCGGGATTGCGTTGACCAAAAAACATTACGACGCGACAATAATGTTTGTGAGCCCATAGCAACATGTCAAAAGTGATCAACTCACCTGAAGTCTTTCTCGAACACTTCCAGCTCCACCGCGCCGATTCCAGCGGTGGTGTTACTCTCTCCCGATACCCCTTGCTTCTTGGCATTTACCGTGCGAGTTTCCTGTCCGACCATGCCGACATCCTCCTGAATTGTTGACAAAATGTCTGGTTTCCCATGTTTGTGCACAGTAGCTTGAAGCACTGACTTGAGTTTATTCACTTCTTCTTTGAGGCGACTTATATCAGCTTCTTTCTCGCGCAATTTTCGTTTGGTATCTTCCAGCTCAATCTGATATTCCTGTAGTCGAACATCCTTTTGTTTCAGTTCTTGTTTCATCTCGGGGAGGAGAGCCTTGACTTTCACCAGGTCGAACGGCTCTCCATCTATCACAATTTGTGTGGCACTTGCTCCGTTCCCCATTGTCGTGCGTGGCCCCGGCCCTGGGGAGCCGGTCTCCGCGGTGTTTGCTTCAGATAGGCTCGGTTTGGAGTCCGACAACGACGTATTGGGCACCGGTTCATGTGCTGAACTGAGCGCCAGTGGTGTATCTTTCTGAGGCAACGGCATGGAGATATTTTCGACGTCACGAGTTACTGCTGAGCTGATTGGTTAAAGGTAAATCCGAGGTGATAAATAGCCTTTTTACCAGGTAAACACTCGCACCTGCGATCTCCTTTGATTAACTGTGATTGTGTGTGGAAACGTATTTAACTGAAAATAGCACTTTGACACACGTGCTTAGCCTGTTAGTCTTCGAATTGATACATGAAGAATATTCCGCAATGTGGTCAGGACCATGTCCGCAGACACACTAGTAAACAAGATCCGCGAGCGATAATAGAGATACAGTGGGCGTGGCAGGTACATTTAAATCCAACCGATTGTTCCACAGAAAGCAACCTGGAAGCATAAAATCAAAACTAATGTGCTTGGGCTGGAAGTCAGTCGCCTATGTATGTATGTATGTATGTATGTATGTATGTATGTATGTATGTATGTATGTATGTATGTATATGCAATGCCCAAAAGTAGTTTTCTTTGAACAATAAAGGTGACTAAATCGTCTGAACAGAGAATTCATTTTGTTGTTTGTTGCCTGAGTGATGGTATTTAGAGGGTGAAAATACTTGTCTCCGTCTTTTCATGTTTTAAATCTGTCAGACGACTGATCCAAACGATATGTATCTATGAAAATGCAGAACGCGCTAAACGAGGCGATTTGATTAAAGTGTCTGTGTCAACACACTCTTTTTTTGTTTTTAATGTCTGTGTGCCAACATAGCCATTCTTTCTTTCTTTCTTTCTTTCTTTCTTTCTTTCTTTCTTTCTTTCTTTCTTTCTTTCTTTCTTTCTTTCTTTCTTTCTTTCTTTCTTTCTTTACAGGCAAATTTGTCCGACAATTCATTTGAAAAGTATTATACATAGAAACTCCAAACTTGGCTTGATTATACTTCCATACATGAAGCCTGGACTTTTTGTAAAATGGATCAACGCTTTTGAACATTATGCAAATGAGGGCCATTTGAAAATTTAAATCTTAAATATCTACAAAAATATTATAGGTACAGGTAATTAATCCAACTTCAATTAATATGTTGGTAACACTGCACATTTTTGTAATTTACATGTGACCTCTAAAGGTCAAAGGTCAATGTCATTTTCACATTTGAAATTTTCATCTAGCCATAACTCAGTCAATTTTCATCCAATTTTAACCATGTTGGACCCAACCTGTAGGTATTGCAACACTGCATATTTTTGTAATATACATGCAATGCCTAAAGATCAAAGGTCAAGGTCATTCAGGTCTTTTTTTAACCTAGCCATAAGCGTAATGAAATGTGAAGTACCAATTAAAGGCTTTGAAGATTGTATCAGTCAAGATTCTGGGGCCCGTTTTGGTAATTGATACTTTTAGCCAAGATAAGAGAGCTTGGGTTTGATATCAGGATACTGGCAGCATGCTTGTCTGTATGTGTGTCCAACTCTATGTGTGTCCCTGAGTAGCACACAGAATGCTGTGTGTAATTGCTTTTGCCATGTTTACACAAGACAGACAAGGTGTAACTTAGAAAATTACAACAACACATAATTAATTAATAGGGTAAGACATAACAGATTCAACTGAAAGCCACAGGAAGCTGTAGTTTTCATTGCAGTGAGGTTGCCAGGTTAGGAACCGTACAAGCCACAGGTAGCCAGGTCAGTGTTGAATGTAAACAAAGCATGCACAAATATGAATAGACTGACATCTACAAGTTGTATCATGCTTAGAAGACTACTTGGTTCATGAAAATAAAATGGAAAAGAATGATCACATAGACTGTGGTAGTTTATATATCATTACATACTGTCAAAAATATTTTCTTTCTTTCTTTCTTTCTTTCTTTCTTTCTTTCTTTCTTTCTTTCTTTCTTTCTTTCTTTCTCTTTCTCTCTCTCTCTCTCTCTCTCTCTCTCTCTCTCTCTCTCTCTCTCTCTTTCTTTCTTTCTTTCTTTCTTTCCAAGCAAATTTGTCCGAAAAATTTTATTTTAAAAGTATTACATGTAGAAACTCCAAACTTGGCACAATTATACTTCTATAGATGAAGTCTTGCCTTTTTATAATGAGAGGTCAACCTTTCAACATTATGCAAATGAGGGCTAATTAAAGTTTTGAATCTTCAATATCTTATATACTATAGTACATGTGGTTCCGAGTGTATAGGAGTTTCATCATAGCAAGGTAAAGGTCATCTCAAATGTCAAGGTCATGTCAAGGTCAAAAGTCAGTTTTAGGCCAAAATATCACTTCTGAGGTTAAGGTTCACTTCTGGTAGAGGTCATCTCAAGGCCAAAGGCCACCTTCGATGGTGGCTTTCTTGTAGCCATAACTTGGTCAATTTTTATCCAATTTTGATCATGTTGGGCTCAAATTGTAGCTATAGTAACACTGCACATTTTAGAAATTTACATGTGACCTCTAAAGGTCAAAGGTCATTTGGACCTTTGAAAGTTTCACCCAGTCATAACTTGGCCAATCATGTTGGACTCAAATTGTAGGTATTGCAACATTGCACATTTTTATAAGAACATATAACCTCAAAAGGGCAAAGGTCAAGGTCATTTGGCCCTTTGAACCATAACTTGGTCAGTTTTCATCCGATTTGGTTCATGTTGAGCTTAAATTGTGGGTATTGTAACACTGTATAATTCACATGTGACCTGTAAAGGTCAAAGGTCAAGGTCATTTTGACTTTGAAAATGCATCCAGCCATAAGCTTAATGTAATGTGAAGTACCAAAGGATAAAAGTTGTAGCATTTAATATTTACAATTTTTGAAGGCACACAGACAGATTTGCTTTGAAGCAAATCTTCTTTTCTATTTTCTTTCTTTCTTTCTTTCTTTCTTTCTTTCTTTCTTTCTTTCTTTCTTTCTTTTTTTCTTTCTTTCTTTCTTTCTTTCGTTTGTGTGCCAACACATTGTTTCTCTTTCTTTCTTTCTTTCTCTCTTTACAGGCAAATTTGTCAGACATTTCATTTGAAAGGTATTACACGTGGAAACTACAAACTTGGCACAATTATACTTCTATAGATGAAGTTTGGCCTTTTTATAATGAGAGGTCATGCTTTTCAAAATTATGCAAATGACAGCTAATTAAAGTTTTAAATCTTCAATATCTTATATAATATAGTAGATGTGGTTCCGAGTGTATAGGAGTTCAATCAAAGCAAGGTAAAGGTTATCTCAAATGTCAAGGTCATGTCAACGTCAAAGGTCATGTCAAAGCCAAAGGTCAATTTTAGGCCTACATGTCATTTTTGAGGTCAAGGTTCACTTCAAGTAGAGGTCATCTTCAGGTCAAAGGCCACTTTTGATGGTGGCTTTCTTGTAGCCATAACTTGGTCAGTTTTATCCAACTTTGATGATGTTGGGCTCAAATTGTAGTGATTGTAACACTGCACATTTTACATGTGACTTCTAGAGGTCAAAGGTCAAGGTCATTTAGACCTATGAAAGTTTCATCCAGTCATAACTTGGCCAATTTTGATCCAATTCTAATCATGTTGGACTCAAATTGTAACACTACACATTTTTATAAGAACATGTAACCTCAAAAGGGCAAAGGTCAAGGTCATTTGGACTTTGAAAAATGCATCCAGCCATAAGCTTAATGTAATGTGAAGTACCAAAGGATAAAAGTTGTAGCATTTAATATTTAACACTTTTGAAGCCACAGACAGATTTGCTTTGAAGCAAATCTTCTTTTTTAGTTAAAGTGTGTGTCAACTCACACTTTTCTGTTATTCTCGAGTTCTTTCTTTCTTTCTTTCTTTCTTTCTTTCTTTCTTTCTTTCTTTCTTTCTTCTTTCTTTACCAGCAAATTTGTCCGACACTTTTCTCCGACACTATTATACATAGAAACTCCAAACTTGGCATGATTGTACCTCCATACATGGAGTTTGACCGTTTTATTCAGAGGAATGAAGATGTTTAAAATTATGCAAATTAGGGGCATTTGAAATTTTAAATCTTGAATATCTTCAAAAGTATAATAGATAGAGATGGCATTCCAACTTCTACTAGGGGGTTATTGACCAGTACACATCCAATGAATTTAAAACAAAAGTTGTAACAATTTAATTATGCTAATTAGCAGCATTTGAAATTTTAAAACTTCAATATCTTCAAAACTATGAAAGATACAGATCTAATTTGAACTTCTACTAGGGGGTTATTGACCAGTGCGCATCAAATGAATCTAATGCAAAAGTTGCCATTTAAATTATGCTAATTAGCAGTATTTGAAAATTTAAAACTTGAATATCTTCAAAACTATTATGGATAGAGATGTCATTTCAACTTTTACGAGGGGGTTGTTGACCACTGCACATGTAATGAATATAAAACAAAAGTTGAAGCAATTTAAATTATGCTAATTAACATTTTTTGAAATTTTCAATCCTGAATATCTTTAACACTATAATAGATAGAGATGTCATTCCAACTTCTTGTAGGGGGTTGTTGACCATTGCACACCTAATGAATTAAAAATAGAAGTTGTAGCAATTTAAATTATGCTAAATAGCACCATTAGAAATTTTAAAACCTGAATAACTTCTAAGCAATATAAGATAGAGATGCCATTCCAACTTCTACCCCTGTGTTATGGAATAGTTGTACATTGACATACCACACGCACTCATTTGCTACGCATCAAATCATATTTCCTCGTTTCTTTCTTTCTTCTCTACCAGCAGATTTGTCCCACACTTCTTTTCGGACACTATTATACATTGAAACACCAGCAAATTTGTCCGACACTTTTTTTCGGACACTATTATACATTGAAACCCCAAACTTGGCATGATTGTACCTCCATACAAGGAGTTTGACTGTTTTATACAGAAGAATGACGATGTTAAAAATTATGCAAATTAGGGGCATTTGAAATTTTAAACCTTGAATATCTTCAAAAGTATAATAGATAGAGATGTCATTCCAACTTCTACTAGAGGGTTATTGACCAGTGTGCATCTAATGAATCTAAAGCAAATCTTGTAGCCATTTAAATTATGCTAATTAGCAGCATTTGACATTTTAAAATTTGAATATCTTCAAAACTATTCTTGATAGAGATGTCATTTCAACTTCTACTAGGGAGTTGTTGACCATTGCACTTGTGATGAATTTAAAACAAAAGTTGTAATAATTTAAATTATGCTAATTAGCATTTTTTGAAATTTTCAATCTTGAATATCTTCAATACTATAATAGATAGAGATTTCAACCCAACTTCTACTAGGGGGTTGTTGACTGTGCACCTAGTGAATTAAAAATAACAGTTGAAGCAATTTAAATTATGCTAAATAGCACCATTATAAATTTTAAATCTTGAATAACTTCAAAGCTATAATAGATAGAGATGCCATTCCAACTTCTTCTCCTGTATTATGGAACAGTTGCACATTGCCATACCAATATGCTTTGAAGACACACACACTGATTTGCTATGCAGCAAATCATCCTCTCTCTTTTTTCCAGCGTATATTAAGCACCACCATGACAACACATTTTGTGCTTAAAAACATTTTCCTTTTTAAATTTTAGTCAAGAATAAATGCAAAAATGTCACTCTGTAACGTGAAATTAAGTTTAAGAACCAGGCGGATGAGTTAAAAAAAAAAAAAACCCGAAAATATTGTCATCATTCTCAGTTTCACAAACAAAACGTTTTTTCAACCGTTTTTTTTTTTTTTTAAATCCGTATACTTTCACCTTTGAAGTTCATTCTTCTGAAGATGTTGGGCCACTGAACAGTTCTAATCAGCAATTAAATACAAAATTCAAAATATGGGTGCGCGACACGCATCGGTCATAATAGTCATGCCCTTGCTCAAAGTTTGGCCCATTATGACACACTTACCTTTTGGAAACAATTGAAAACTACAAAAGAAGATTTGCATCAAAGCAAATCTGTCTGTGTGCCTTCAAAAGTTGTAAATATTAAACGGTACCTCTGTCCTTTGGTACTTCACATTTCATTCAGCTTATGGCTGGATGAAAATTCCAAAGTCCAAATGACCTTGACCTTTGACCTTTACAGGTCACATGTAAATAGCAAAAAATGTACAGTGTTACAATACCCACAATTTAAGGCCAACATGATTAGAATTGGATGGAAATTGGCCAAGTTATGGCTGGGTGAAACTTTCAAAGGTCCAAATGACGTTGACCTTTGACCTTCAGGGGTCACAAGTAGGTTTCAAAATGGGCAGTATTACAATACCTACAATTTGAGCCCAACATGATCAAAATTGGATAAAATTGACTAAGTTATGGCTACAAGAAAGCAACCATTGAAAGTGGCCATTGACTTTGAAATGACCTTTGACCTTGAGATGACCTCTACTTGAAGTGGACCTTGACCTTTAAAATGACATTTTGACCTAAAATTGACCTTTGACCTTGACATGACCTTGACTTTTGAGATGTCCTCTGCCTTGCTATGATCAAACTCCTATACACTCGGAACCACATCTACTATAGTATATAAGATATTGAAGATTTAAATTTTAATTAGCTCTCATTTGCATAATTTGGAAAAGCATGACCTCTCATTATAAAAAGGCGAGACTTAGTTTATAGAAGTATCATTGTGCCAAGTTTGGTGTTTCTACGTATAATACTTTTCAAATGAAATGTCGGACAAATTTGCCTGTAAAGAAAGAAAGAAAGAATTCCTAGAAAAACAATATGTCTGTGTTGGCACACAGACATTACTATAATTAATAGGAAATTGCCCTTCACTGCTAGTATTGACGGCTTTACTGGACTTGATAACAAAGCAAAGTTGTGGTTTGAACACTATCAAAAGTTGTTAAATTTAGTTGAAAATAGCTCTGCCAAAGATATGACCTGTTATGGTTTTTATGCTGATGGAATGCGGGTGACCGAGGGGGGAGATTCAAGATGCTATTGAATATCTTTCATTAAACAAGCCATCAGGGAAAGAGAACTTGTGCAGCGTAAATCTGAAGTTCTGTAGTAAACGTATACTGTATCTTTTATCTATATTTCATGTTCGGAACGAGCGGGACTCGAATCTGCAACCTTTAGCACTAGTCGCTGAGCTGAAATGGGAAAGGCACATATCCACTCGACCAAATCCCCATTCTGAAAGCTATGTTGTACACCAGCGTGCTTATCCACGGTTATTTGCCTCAGTAATTGATGGGTACTATTTTCATTCCAGTATAATAAAGGCCTGGTAATGTTGTTTCAGCATTCGCACAGAGCACTTAATCCGTCGATCACTTGAGTCAACCCAACACACCCTGAACAATAGGGGCGAGTCTGTGGTATATCCATCTCTTTCCAAATCCCTGCTCTGTCCTTCTGCTAAAGGTCTACGAAAGATAATCAAAGCATGCAGTGATTTTGCAATTGCTAATGACATCCCATTTAATGCTGATAAAAGTTGTTCTTTGATTTTCCAGTCTTTTACTTTTAAATTAAGTAAAATACCCAAGCTGTATTTAGATGAGAAGATACTCAAATATTTTGATGCACATAAGTATGTGGGTGATTTTTTTGTCGCCAGTGCAAAGATGATGACGATATTCAACGTCAAACACGTATTTTTTTTTTTACATGCAAGCTAATATTCTGTTAAGCAAGTTCTATCATTGTTCATCCGATGTTAAGCTCATGCTGTTTAATTCTTACTGTTCTTCCATGTTTTGCGGCTCCGAGTGGACTCGGTATGGCAAAAGACCCATATTTAAAAATGCATGCCAGCTAGTATAATAATGCTTTCGGCATACTTTTTGGCTATGCACTGGACAGCAGCGCTAGCAATTTGCTTGTATCTAACCATGTAAATACGTTTGACCCCATGTGGAGAAGGCAAATCTTTAATCTGCATACCAGGCTTGGACAGTGTAAAAATGTCAATAACTAAAGTGTTATCGTCTGATATATTTAGTACTTTTGCTATCCATAGGCACTGGCATAACATGTTATACCTGTTATGAATAGTAAAGATGCAGTTTGTGGTTTACCCAACTGTTATTACCATCATTTATGCTATGAAAATAGTAACTATTTTGGTTTCTGATGCAGGTGTTTTCATCAGAATTTACGGATATGTCAGTATTATAATCCTTTTCCTCTCTCCTTTTCCCCCCCTTATGTCATGTCAAATTAATTTCCACTATAATGTGTCTGAAATCAAACAATATAACATATTTACAATTTTGAGGCCCCTGCACGCCGAAGCGACGCACTGCAACGTGACGCAACTGAGACAAACTGCAACCGTGGGGTTGAATCGGCGACTATGGCCAACTCCCGGGGTGGGGATGTGTGGGGTGGCACACATCTTGCTTCTCGTAAACGTCTATGCACTTTGCGAGAAAAATAACGCGTTACAAATTCGCTGGCATACCCTTTTGTATTGACAGTGACATGTGGCCTACTTTGGTGGCAGCCTGCAGCTCTTAGGCCTTGGATTACAGTGATTGGTATGCGCCTTCCACTCACTTAGGGAAAAAGCGATCGTTGAGAAAAAACTTGTCCCGCGGCCACGATTCCATTTCTTTAACCGCTCCCATTTCGCAACAACCTTAATTTATTACATGTAATAGTTTGATGTTGATCTACATTAAGCTGTTGTAACGGTGAGCAATCATAGAGAATATTTTTTTTTAACAGCCAAAGGATCCTGATCTTTCATTTTTTCAGATACAGTATAACTGTAGAAAAGAAAGGATATACCTTGAGCGAGGCTATCCATAGGACTCAAGATTATAAAAATCCGTCGATTCCCTTTTTAGTTATGCACAAAAAGTGTTTCGTTAGTAGGTCATGGCTGAAGAAAAATAGGTCGCAAACAATAACACACAAAAGAGTCTACCTGTGTCATCTTAATGTAAACTATTCTTATGTGAAAACGTTACAATAGTTTACAAAGTCTACCATCTCTAAAACGTGTCACGTTAAAATTGACAAAAGCAACTGTGCAGATTAGTGGCATAATACTGTTTTTTCAAATTACCATCTGACAGTGAGCTTAATTTTTTTATACATAACGGTGAAAATTACCCCCCCCCCCAAAAACAACAAAACTTATACATTTGAGCTGTCCATAGAGCTCATCAGCACTCAAATCGGTTAACATTGTGAGTTATCGCCAAGAAGTATTAATAATGGAATCACAATCAGAAACAAGAGGCCCATGGGCCTCATGCTCTGCTGGCACGGTGGCTATATTGTACCTACATCTTTATTTCAAAGTTGGGAGGCCTCGAGTGGCTTCTGAACATATCAATATAACGTGATTCTAGTGTATATTGGTCCATCAGATGGCACTTTGCTCCACATGTAATCATAGCTTATTTGTGCAATTCCTGTGATGGATATTGTTACATGTGCCAAGACAACAAGTCACTTTACGTCCTCAGTGACCTTGGGACAGAAGATCAAGGTCACCCAAATTATGTAATACAAGAGGCCCATGGGCCTGGTGCTGTGCTGACATTGCCATCGATGTCAAGGCTACACCCAACTATTACAAAATCACCTTGCAACTTTACAGGCATGGTGACCTCAATAATAGGTCAGGGTCACTGATATAACATAACATTTTAGCATTGGACATGGTCTATATATCCTATAAATTTGGCAAGACAAATCTCATTGCTTTTCAAGATATGGAATTTTTATCTTAAAACACATTTTGGCCCGTAATTTCCGTCAAATTTTAGATGGCACCACTAGTATCACTAGCAACTTAGATATAAAGCTTCCCCACAATCCCAATAAATTTGGTGAAGATCTGCCAAAAATTAAAGATGGTAGAGTGTTCACAAGATTTTCACATTCTGACCCCCATATTGCATAATATTGTAGGTGGCGCTACCAATATCAAAATAGACCTAGGTTTGTATACACGCTATAAGTCCTGAAAGTTATATTGGGCTTGAGAACTATGGACAGTATTGTGGTCACAATATTTTCACATTTTGACCTATATATTACATAATACCTTAATGTCGACAAAGATTTTTTTACACTTTATAACTTCTAAATGTTACATGGGCCTAACTAAACAAATGTGGGATGCAGGGCATTCACAAGATGACCTCTATATTCAAACTGGCCATTTGACCTTTACTTTCAACTCGGATTAAAACATTGTTATGTTCAGAATATGCGGCTTACATCCAGCTTTCCATACATTGTCTGTTCGTTCAAATCGGGTTATAAATCTTCGAGTTATAGAAGAAAAAAAAATTGGACAACCGCCAAACTCCATAATTACTGGGTCATGGTGACGCAAAAGGTAGGTCACCAAGCACAGCTTTATGTACAACGTATTCAAGTGCAATTTTGTTCTGGAGGCTCAATTCTCTTTGTCATTGATGTCCAACCTACCCCCTGCCACTACAAAATCAACTCTTTCAGCTTGAAAAGCATGGTGACCTGACAAAAATACGTGAAGGTCACCGATAACACACAACATTGTAGCATTGGACATGGTCTATATATCCTGTAAATTTGGGAAGTCTAATCTAGTTACTTTTTCAAATATGTAATTTTATATCTTTAATGCACACTTTGGCTCATAATTGCCGTCAGATTATAGATGGCGCCACTGGTATCTCTAGCAACTGAGACTTTGACCGCTCCCACAATCCAAACAAATTCGGTGAAGATCCACCAAAATTAAAGATGCTAGAGTGTTCACAAGATTTTCACATTTTGACCCCTATATTACATAAAATTGTGGGTTGCACTACCAATATCAAAAGGGGCACACCTCCTATAAGTCCTGAAAGTTACATTGGGCTAACCTGAAAACTGTGGACGATATCACACTGACGAGTAAAAGTTTATGGACATACGGACAGACAGGCATGAGCGGTCCCATAAGCTCTGCAATCTTTGGACGGCAGTTAAAACCAGATTTACAACTTCCGCAATAATAAAGCACTGTATGGTTCATTGTCATCATGGAGGGCCTTGTGATTAGCGAGATTCCGTGATTACAGAAAAAATCATGTTTTTCAGAAAAAGTATTCATGTGGCCGTATGACGTAGACCTTCAGATCGGATTTTAAGCGAACAAGGAATCAAGCAGGCAGGCAGGCAAGCAAGCAAACGAGCAGCTTTGTATAAGATTAAAGTGTTACTGAAATCAAGCTTTAGGTACGTGGTCTGGCCTAGTTACGCACATTAAATAACTTTTCGAGTTCCTTGGAAAAAACCCCGTAAATTTGAGAGAGAGAGAGAGAGAGAGAGAGAGAGAGAGAGAGAGAGAGAGAGAGAGAGAGAGAGAGAGAGAGAGAGAGAGAGAGAGAGAGAGAGAGATGAATGACTGACAAGAAGCTGAGGGTTTTTTTTCAGTACTGTTTCAGGTTCTTATAGTCTTTGCTTTTTCACGTGGGTTATCTTGGTCAAAGGTTAAGCTGACAGAAACTGCTGCAATTATGTGCGGGTACTGCAGGCTCTTGAGCATTGCTATTCTGACAGTTACCCCCTCAAGACTCATTAATATATTTAAATGTATCTTTCAGGCTTAGGTAGCCTTGTTTCTAAAAAAAATATCCATTGAAAGTGTTTTTGCGAAAAAAAAAATAGAAATAAAATTCTTCAATGTTTCTGTAGAAATTATATTTAGAAACAGACTGTTACAGGAATAGACACAGAGAGTACAGAGCTTAACTGGCCAAGATATTTTTAGCATTGATGCAATGCAGGATGTTTAATTTTAAATGCTTTCTTAGGGATGGGAAACACTGTCACTCTAGCAAAATTATGCGTACAGGATAGGTGGTGTGCTGTCTTTGCCGATTAACTATCACATGAACTTAAGCAATACTGTCTGGAAACATCGCGCACAGCACAGTACCAGAAACCCTTCAAATTATTCCATTTATATACTCTGCAATAGAAGAGGTGACAACCACCAATTATCTCTGTATTCAGCTGAATACACAATCCAATACCTAGAATTCATGAGGGCTAGAGATGTGTATTCCTATTGGGTTGCATGTTAAATTAAATCAAATTAAAAGACTGCTTTTAAAGCTGCAAGAATAAAATTTATGTGAACATTCCAGCTATGTACACAATTTTACAATGCAAATTTTGCTGTTTCTGCAAGGAGTGGTTTTAAAGTTATAAAAGTTGTAAATTACAACGAAAAGTAATGGGAATACACAACTCTAGCCCTGAATGACTGATATGCCCTCCACAAGAGAGCAGTAGAAGTTTCTGTTCTTGCTCTCCACTATTCTGTTCCGGTCACTAACTATGCAAAACTTATCTCTGAGAATTCATTCTTGTGTCAAAATTCTTTACTTATTTTCCAGAAGATTTTTTTTTGAACCATCGTCAAAATGGCAGAACCACACAAGATACTTCAACGGTTGCTGCAAGTCTTCTCCAAGGGTTCCTCTACCAGTGTTGTGTCCAAGATTGAAGAAGAGAAGATTTCAACTCTCACAATCCAATAAGCCCAGACCAGGACGGTGATCCACGTGATTAAGATTCATAACCAATGCAAGAACAACATATGACCAGGAAGAAGAGACATATATCTGAAAGAAAAGGGGTTTTGACAATTGTTCTGTGCTCCAAGGGGCAGGTCCCAGTCAGAACGAGACTCTATTAACTGTATATGCAGAATGTAGGCATTTTTGTGCAATTGCATAGTTAACCGAAAAAGTTCTCGAGCATTTTTAAAAAACTCCTACTGCGTCATTATCATCATAAACAAGTTTCAGACCCCAAACAAGTCTGGTCCAGTGACATCTTATCTGCCACCATCATAGTGGCATTAGAACCTCGAGAATGAACAACCTCTATTGTTCTTAAAGACATCTCAATATTCTGAGAATACAACCTTCCTGCAAGGTGCCGTGCTTCAAAATTACACGACAGTGTCTTTCAACAGTGAGAGCCTGTTGAAGTCTGTAGCTTATGAAAAATATTGCCAAGGCTTGAGAGGACTGCTTTAAAACCACTAGTTTTCGTTTATTGGTGACTGCCTGTCTCATTTCAGCAGTGAAAGTTATTTCTGCACATTGGTATTGGAAGATGAATGTTTTAGGGTATTTTAGTAGTTCTTTATTTCTTTTTTGTGCAATACAAAGAAATACAAATATTAGGTATCAACAAACATAAAAAATCAAGTTACAATCTGAAATAACTGCATACATATTTGTGGTATCATAAGTCTAGATACATCAACTCTGAGTCAGGAAATACTATTGAAAATAACAAACCACCTTTTCTAAAAAACAATCGGAATACAAACATGTTGCTCTACTGATATTTTGAATTTGAGGTATGTAAGAAAACTTTCAAATGGCACTTGACATTTATTACACAGAGGTTCATGTATGATTTGTTTGACTTGAAGAAGAATGTTGATGTTTCGATAATTGTTGAATCATTGCCTTCTGCTGTATTTAACTTTGCTCTTTTGGTTGAAATTTATGAATATGGCTAATGTTTTTTCTGAACTATTTGCTTGGCCATGTAATTGCCCAACTAATGTTCACCCATTAGCTGATAGCCCAAGAGTTATCTTTCAATTTTAATATTTTGCTACACAAAATACATAATTGCGACCGGATGATTTTTGGGGGGCGTGGGAAGTGGGGTTTGTCTGCTGCTGTAAGTTTCACAGATTTGAGGGAACAACTTTATAAGTAATTCCTTTACTCTGCCTTATTTTTAGGCTTTTTTTCACAGATCAGTTAGGGCTATGCTGGCCTTTTCAAATTACTCCATGCCAGCTTTTCATGTCACATGGATGTATGCTACTGGGAGCTATAAATGTTTTAACAGTTGTCTGGTTAAAGTTTTTGCTAATGGCTGGCATATCTAGTAAATGATTGGTATGTCTATAAAGCCTTGTCTGAAGGTAGCCCTTTCATTAAGCTCACAGACACTTAACAAGAAACTTCCCCAGAGTGCGTTCCAGACAGCAAAGTTTCCTGTAGAGGAATGGACACAAAGGCAAAGCAACAAAAATGAAGGTGACGGAGGACAAAACCGAGAGGGTGTCCTTCTGGCAGAGTCTGATTCGGAGGTGTTTCCTGATAAGGAACTAGAACAATTGAGCTTCCAGGTTAAAAGGCAAAAGCAAAAAAAAAAAAAAAAAAAAAAAAAAAAGACTCACAGAGAAAACATTTGAAAGTAAAACTGGAAAAGTTGGAGGACCAATTGGATGATTGCAGCAGAGATTTGATGTCAAAGCATGGCCAAGTGTTCAGCATGGCAAGCCCTCCAAAGCACCAAGAAAAAAATTCAAAGTTAGGCATGAAAAAGTGAATCTGGTCCCCTAGTTCTGTCAGTTCAGAAAGAGTCAGTGTCACTTAATGATTTGAGGACGTTTGAGGACTTGCAATGCAGAACAGATGCTCAGACAAAGAGACTGGGTATTTTATATGATGGATATACAGGGCTTTTAAGGCACAAGAATCACAGTGATTGCATCTATCAGGTTGCTACTGAGTCCAGTGGTGATGACGACAGCAGAGACTTTGACCCCCAGGAGTCAGAGAGCAGCAATGTGTCAGACTTCACTGATAGACAAGTGAGAAGCATAAATCAAGGAGAACCCAAAAGCTGGGCAATAATGTGTTGAAACCAGAAGTTTGGTCTCGTGAAGCTGAGCTTACAGCATGTCTCCAAGGAGTTAAAAAATGAGAAGCTTAGCATACCTTTGTAACTATTTGCTCTATGAATAAAAAAGTGCATTGTCCTTATCCAGAGTCGGGCAATTGAGGGCTGATTTTATGGAAAACTGTCTGGAGAGATTAAGGGCCTAATGCAGAAGAATGACCATATGGTAGCATTCACCCACAAGGCAGAACCTGTGTTTTGCTTGCATTTGATCACACACATACAGGGTATTCACAACTGCTTTTGAAAATGTGGCAGATGAGAACACCTGTGTAGTTACTAGTCAGAAGACACTGCCCAACAAATTGGACAATTATGGGTCTCAGTGTAAGTGTGACAGTGGTCATATTGATACACATGTGTATAACAATTGCAACAAATCATCACCCAGTAAATAGGGTATGGTTAACTCTGAAAAGTCAGAGATGGGAGTGGTGACCATGGATGTGATGATTAATGACCACAATTGTACAATGCCTAATTGTGTTATAGTGCTACAGCTAGTCAAAATACTATCCACACTAGCACTGGCATGATGACAGCCATTCACATCCTTTAAACACAGTAAAGCAGACAGTAAGAAGGACAATGATGCTAAAAATTTTCTAAAACCAGAAAGGAAATGTGAACAGTCCTCATCATTGGTGGTACAAGAAGTATTAAGCAATAATGTAGTAAAAAAGGGGGGTGGGTGGGGTGGGGGCTCTCAAAGATTCCAACATAACCAAAGGTTATGAAGTCGCGTCATTTCAGCTGTTGGGTCACAGCATGTCCAGTGTGATTAAGTAGTAAATGTGGTAAAAATCGATGGCAGGACTTGTTCCCCACAGAAGTAAAAATGTGTAATGTAGTGTGTGGCAAATGCAAACATTGGGCCAATACAGCTATTGAATTATTAGTCAATAAACATGAAGTGTGTTCATTTGACCCAAGGAAAAATAGGAGGGGCTCATAAAAAGTCAATATATCAGGGGTCCCTGATTTTATGTGTTGTTATATACCTGTTCCATCTGGGTGGAAAATAGATACATAGAAAGCACTCTTAAGCTCTCACACTTAACAAGACCAAGAGTTATGTGACTTCCTAGAGTTCAGGTTTCCAGTGGGTTACAATTCCCCAGTGTTGCGATGTGCTTCTATCAAAAACCATGCTAAAGCCTATGCATTTGCTGGTCATACAGACAACTTCATTGCTGGAGTGGTCAGACAGGGTACTACCTTCAGCCCAATGAAAGTAGAGTCACTCATGTTACCTATTGGCACCTTGCTGGTAAGTACAGCTGAGAAAAAAGATTGTCAGAGCAGATGAATTATTTTAGATTTGTCATGTTTGGCAGGCAGATTGGTCGATGAAGGCATTCCTAGAGATACAGGTTTAATCTAACTGTAAAAATAGGTGTTCCCCTCCACTAATGTCTTAATGGACAGAATGATGGGGCTTGGACCAGGGTGCCTGCTTTATAAGTGAGACCTGGCCAGCCCCTACAGAAAAATACCCATAGATGTCCCTATAGAAAGGGACATCATCTGCTGGGTTTTTGCTGGCAGGGAAATTTTTTGCAGACAGAATGTTACCTTTTTAGCTGTTGATCAGTGGTCGTGTCCTGCCAGTGAGCTACAAATGCAGTAGCTGCAGAGTAGTGCAGATTTGTCCGGAAAAATTACCTGGAAGACTTTGGAGGTGTTGAAGAGGGGGATTCCACACTACCGGCATTTCACAACTGGGAGCCATTGTTTTATGAGCTGGGACTCATGGAGTCAGCAAGCAAGGTGGTTCTACCCAAACATCAACAAGGACGATCTTCTCGAGCTTTCTCTTTGACTCTGAGCAAATGACCGTGTCAGTCCCAGAAGATAAGAAGCAGGAGATTAAGCTGGCACTGTAGGCCTGGCAAAGAAAGGTCCAGGCTTCTAGGAGAGAAATGGAGGTTACCATGGGAAAGCTTCAGTTTGCTGCCAGGTGCGGGAAACCAGGAAGGGTAATCATCATGAGAATGCTTCAACATTTATGGTCAGTTGCAAAACTGCCATTGGATAAAAGACATGATCTCCTAACCTCTTTCTATGAAAGATACTTTGGTGGCAAAAGTTTATGAAAACCTACAATGGCATCTCAATCATCTGACAAGAGGGATGGTCAGAGCCAGATGAGGTGTTTGCTACCAATGCTTGTTTAGAAGCACGCAGAGGACATATGGCAGACTCTTTCTTTGAATTCTCACACCCACCAGAGATCAAGAGTGTAGCACTCCACATTAATGCCAAAGACATGCTGACTGTGGTGGTATACTTTTAAAGGGAAATGGTTCAGAATCTTTTTTGTTAACAAGACCTTGGTAATGTGATCAGGGAGGGCTAAGGACTCTTTCCTCTCAGCATGTGCTGGAGAAATTACATATCTGGTTGTAAAGAACAAGTTTGTACTTAGATTTTCAAACTTCAGTTTAGATGAGAACCAGCTGACAGACTTCTTGTCCATGTGTAAATTTGATCCTGGGAACCCGCAAAAATGACAGCTTGAAGTTGAAATGCCAACATCCTATTTCCAGTTTGTAGGCAATTGTTAGATTGTGGTTATTTTCTGTTTTCAGATGAGTAGTTCACGCAACAAGAATGGGATGTCAAGATGTTTCAGCAAAGTGCCTTTGCAACAGGTACAAGAACGATGGCGTTCATGTCTTGTGCCTTTGCCTGTATCATTGCAGAGCATAATGTTTGTTTACTCAATTTCTTATCAGATCGTTTCAGCATGTCTGCCATAAAGAACTATGTCAATGGTATCAGAGTTTTGTACCATTAATTAGACCTTAAGTTTGATGTAATATTAGAATTCTTATGTAGCTGCTTATGAGTAGCTCGACTCAATCTGCATTACACCTGGAGAGCTCACCCAATCACCCCAGACCTGTTGATGGGCATCTACACACTGGATTTCAGATAACCACTGCAGATAGCTTGCTAGGTCGCTTTCCTGGTGGTCTTCTTTTTGACAGATAGAAAGTCAAATATTGTTTCACCCATACATTCAGGTCATGACGTCTCAAAGTATCTTACTTGAGGAGGCATCTTCTGGGGGAGATTAGTTAGTCTATATTAAATGGTCCAAAACTATACAAACAGGGCAGAAGAAACTAATCATTTCTCTGATTGAAATGCCGGGCCCCATTTTTTGACCAGTTCAAGCTTACACAGTGTTACTTAGAGCTAAACCAGTAGAATTGAATGGCCCTGCCTTTAATTATGTTCCAACCAGCACCTAAGATGCAATGTGTTACACAGTAAACCTCTGGTCAAGTATTAAGAGAAGCCATTAATGAAATACAACCTGTGCAAAACACTGAGGCCAAGGTTTGAGACAAGTGTGGAAATATGATCATATAATGCCATTTCTACGGAGCCTACACTGGCTTCCTGTGCAGATGCATATCAAATACAAAGTTTTACTGAGTATTTACAAAAAGTATCATGATACGGCCCCCTCTTACCTTTGTGAACTTGCAGACAGAAAAATCGTTGGTGCTTATAAAGCTGGACAGTTACTACTCCGACTTCCCTGCTCGAATATGACTCATTATGGGGAGAGAGCATTCTCCGTAGCTGACACTTAGCTACAGAATAACCTTCAGTATTCAATCTGTTCCAGCCTGTACATGACCTTGCCTAAAACCACACTGAAGATATACTTGTTTAACCGGTATTACAATCCCTAAAACAATGTGGTTCATTTACAGAAGCTCATCCAGTTCCAGAGTGACTAAGCTTTGGATGCCTACCTCCAGCACTTGGGCATGTATTTACACTCAAAATTATTAGTAGAGTCCATGATGCAGAGCCAGATTCTTAAGGTATCTTACCATAGAGCCTTTTGTTTTTAAAAAAAGGTGCTTAGATGTGTAAGATTTTCGTGATTTTCCTTGGCTGTCAAATGGTTATCAGGAGGTTAGCAATTCAGTCATGTTCATTATAGCAAGTTCTACTCTCATCAAGATATTTGTTTGTGAACCCTAAGGCCATTCAATTGTGGGGATTTATCCCAAAACTGAATGAAAGAAATGAAACATGTTCGTTTGACTCCTTAAGTTTTTCTATTTTGGGTCTGTCTGGTAAGAGACAGTGGGGTTAACTGCAAAACCTTTTCATGAAAAGTTAATTGCAAGGTTATGTCACGTTACGTTCACTGCAAGGTTCACTCATGACGAGCATATGATCTTGCAAGGTTCAAATCATGATCAGTTATTTCAGGCTTGCACAAATTCCAAGGTCTTACAATTTGAGAACTTCCACTATGCAATTGCCGCTGCCAAACTGATCTCATGCACTCAGTGGCAGTAATTGGAGCCAATCATCTCAAGAAGGGCTCCCAAAGACACATGTGTCTGGATTAATAGTTACCTGGATAAAATTCAAAATAGGTGGAACGAAGCAAAGAGTGAAATTAAACAATTTAACAAGATAATATAATATAATATAATAAAACAAACTTATCAAATAGTTGGCATTACATACGTAGTTATCATTGACAATCGACAAAATATGAAGCTTTTGCATACTTAACTGAAAATGTGGCATCTTATTAAAGAACAGATACTTGTTACGTGTTAGTGAGATTCAAGATGGCGTACAGCATGATACCATCCACACAAAGAGAAAATCCAAGGTGTAAAAACTCAGAACACAGCGATAGGAGAATTAGTCAGTTGCAATTAACCAGAGAAAACCAGCTTCATATTTAATGGATGACACTAAGTTTCTTTTTTGATGCCTAGAGTCTCCAGAAAACAACTGTTAATATTTTAAAGCGTTGTAGTTTCTGAGATATTATGGCCTGCTATGTATTTCCTCATTTTTAAAAAATACGTTCCACCCAAATACCTATGATAGCAGTCTTCTGAAATGTTATTATTGCACAGAGTAAAGTGCTCTTCTCTATGTGTCAACCCCCCGACCAAGGTCAGTGACAACCGGTAACTTGTGATCTAAACATCTAAATTCTTATCGAAGTGGATCCTTCAGACAAGTTTGACAAGTTTATATGCAATCCAAATTCAATTAGGCACTGTTGAGGCTTGCATGTGATAAACAATAAAATATAGAAATACGCATGTCAAATAAAATAAAACGAATCAAAGCGCTAGATGCGCATCAGAACAGAAATTAGATCATAGACATTCCGGAGAATCCCCTAGGGCATTCTCCTGTATAAAAGGAAATTATGCATAATATCAAGTGTATCTGTATTGCTAAATATATATTCAAGCGACCCTTTTTTAAACTTATACAGAGAACGCACACTGTGAGCACCTCCCACGTGCTATTGACCACTACATGTATGCACCTTAATATTGAAAAAAGGTTAACGCATTATAATTTACGTTACATAAATTATGGGCAATAAAATCTTTAAAATCTTCTAAAGTATGATACAGATGCCATTAAAATTTTATCTGTGCATGTCATTGACCATCCATAGAATATGAAACAAAACATTGTAGCCATTAATTGCCTGTGAACTCGGGTAAAATAAGGTCGTGACGTCATAAAACGGACTCCATGTGACAAAATGTTTATTCTACATCTCGGGATCACCGGCTCAATGGAACATGTGTGTTGCAAATTGCGCCACTGGTAACAAGTAACGGCACCTTATTGGTAAACAAATCCTGCCTCATTGAATGGCTGCTGGTTATCAACCGGAACACATGTATTTTAGCTCAACAGGAAGTAGTATCAATATGAAATTTACCTCCCAAGCATCTTCCATTATGTGTGCTTTTATTTATTTATTTATTTATCATCATCATCATCATCATCATCATCATCATCATCATCATCATCATCATCATCATCATCATCATCATCATCATCATCATCATCATCATCATCATTATTGCTGCACTGCATTGTCAGGACGATTATGAAAATATTCGCTTCTGAATTTTACTTTGTTCCCCAAACGTCTCCACACTCTAGCAGACTACTCGCAGCACAAATACATATCGCACCTAAGCAAACCACATCCCGGGTATTTGCAAGAAGCCTACAGTGGCCGCTGTTAGGGCCTTGGTATTCAAGTAAACGGACATGTAGTCACAAATGTTCAGCTCAGCTGACAAGGCAACTAAAGAATTTCCAAGCGAAAAGTCACCTAGAATATGGTTCATTTCTACAAAGCGGAACAACTGGCCAAAATTCAATGCAGCTCGAACCCGTGCAACGTGAAGCCACAAGGAATGTCCTCAGAGTAACACAGAGTTATTCGTACAAATCTGGAGTGCAAAGATGCAAGCTTTATTCCTTTCCTATGGTGAGGGGAATACTGGATCGTGTCTTCCTTTAAAAAAGTCTGAACAGCAAACGAGCACTTAATCATCAAGCTATTTTCCCTGCACGCAATCATGGTTGTTTCGTGTCTTATGTGGAGAATATTCAGTTAGAAATTGATCGTTGCAACCCTGAAATGCTCCGTCATTCTTTTCTAAAGAGAGTGACTTTTCTCAGTTTCTCTAAAACAATCTGATTCCTGCAAAACTGAATATGTGTTTTTTGTTTTTTGTTATTTTGTTTTCTAATCTTTACCGCCCATTTTGACAATCTTTTCCGTGAATTGTTTGATGCAGTCAGCGGATGTCCAACATGCAGTTCATAAATGATCTTGTTTCTATCTATAACAATTTACACTTTAAAAAACCGGTTTTATTATTTCAGTATTGTGCCTTCAAATTTTTTAAAGAGCCATAATCTCATTTCATTTTTAAGGTCAACTTGTATGGGTGTGTCACCCCTTTCTACCTAATCAGCATGCATTTCAGTTGTATTAGATCCCGCGGTGCATATATTATGCTGACCTAAGCTTAAGAAATAATTATGTTAATTAGAGCTACCATTCAAACTTTCTGCCATATGTCATTGATCATTGTGCGTTTGTTAAATGCAGAATTTTAATTTTATGTTAATTAGGTTCATTTATATTTTAACTCTTTGCATAAATTTAAAAGTATAATGGAGATGCTATTGCAACTTTCAAACATGTCTTGTTCATTGCGCATCCAAGGATATTGGACAAAAAATTCCGGCAATTTGATTATGATAATCAGAAGGATTTAAGATTTTATTTATACAAAATGTTTTGATGTATAAAGTACAAAAATGTCCCTCTAACCGTTATGTATCCGCTGTTGGTCCGTTCACATGTACTGAATCTTCAACAAGGGTTAAATTGTTGCATCTTAATCAGGCAAATCACATTAAAAAAAAATAATATCCCCGAAATTATACTGGACAGAGATCATTCCGTTCCAACTTGTGCTACTTTGCAGACAGACATATGTACTGCGAAGCAAATGATCTTTTTATCATTTGATATTTAAATCTATGCTTCCCTCTCGATATCTCGACACCAGGTGAGTCTGTCCGTTGGAGGCAACTCCCAACTTTGCAGAATTGAGCACTAATTCGAGCTGTTGTAGGTAGACGTCACTACTGTCTAGAATAGTATTTGATGACTTTATTTCCTGCTTGCTGATGGATGCCCGTCACGCGTGGTACGGGCACTACACTATGATCGTTTGTGCGCTGCCGGGGTGGCGGAGATTTTCATTCCCCGCATATTCGTGTAGGAAGACTTCAGCCAGGACATGAAATACTACAGTGGCTCATACGTGTCAACCTAACGTTTATTTTTACGAGAAAAAAAAATGTCCGTGTAACGACGTTTTAATTGCGTTATAACGAATTTTTATCTCGTTATAACAAATGCTTTTATCTTGTAATAACGATTTTTCATCTCATTATAACGTGTTTTTAATCTTGTTATAACGGTTGCTCTTGTCGTTATAACGATTTTTTTTATCTCGTTAAGACTTACATTCTGTGATCTCGGTATAACGACTCTCTCTCGCTATAACGACTGCTTATACATAACGACTTTTCATGTCCTTATACCGTGTTTTTAATCTTGTTATCACGGCTGCTTATGGCGTTACAACAATTTTTTATATCTCGTTAAGACTTACATTCTATTATCTCAGTATAAGGACTGTATCTCGCTATATCGACTGCTATTATAAACGTCCCTGCCATATTTGGAACACCACTTCCCTCTGGTGGTAGAAACGAGAATGAGGCTGGGGTGGAAACCAAATCAAGTCCCCATGCACTTACATGTTAAATTTGCTTGCTCTTCTAGATCATATCTATCATTTAAAAACACTTTTGAATACACGCACTATGTAATCCTGTTAGGACATTTCTAGGACTACAACGGGGGGGGGGGGGGGGGGGGAGACAAAAACAAAACAAGTCTTCAGTGTTTGATCCATTGTTGCAAAAGTTACTGTGCTGTCTGTTAATGTAAACAAGTTTTCATGGCAACACGTTTTATATCATCTTATCACAAAACACAATCTGTTGAATTCATATTTTAGGACCAGTAAATAAACAACATGATCCAATGTTCACGTTTAGTGAGAATGTAGTCCTGATAAGAAAGTTAGGTCTGCACTGATAAGTTGCTCCATTAGCAAGTCAGCTGAGCTTTAGAAAAAAATACCTGTGACAGCTAATTATATAGCCCCAAAACCCCATATTTTTAAAAAAATTGTTGCTGCTTGAAATTCCAAGAATGTATAGAGAGTCAACTCAGTTGTTTTGGCTTTGGGTCCAACTGTACAGGGTATCAAAATCACAGTGAGATGTATATCAGCAGCAATTAGGAAAAGTAAAAACACTGAAGATTTTCCCCTTATGTTGTAGACCGAGATTTTTCCTAACAGAGAAACAAAATGGTTATATTCAAAAATGTTTTTATAATAGATATGAGGTAGCAAAGTAAGCAAATTTAACATATAAGTGAATGGGGACTTCAATTGGTGTCCTCCACAGACCCATACTGGTTTCTGTCACCAGAGGTCAGCAGTGTTCCAAATATGTCCGAGACTTTTGAATAGGCAGTATCTCCTTAAAATGAGATAATTCCATAACATTTTCGATGGCATTCAATTATTATTTCCTTTATTTGCCCAATAAACATGATTCATGTTTCTGCACATCTTTACTATTCCTTTGATCACTGTCACACCCCCCTTTTTTAGCCTGAGGGTGACTTCAGTGTCTGATACAATACCCCTATTCTTTGGCCTACAACTGGTAACTGTTTGTCCCGGTATTTACATTTTCAGGTATGCCCACTTTGGAAAAGCCCCACTGCATATTGTAAATTACATTCATTCGACAAATTGATCTTCCCTTAACACTAATCACACATATAGTTTGGATACTATCTCTTCAAAATAACAAATCCGCTTGGCTGCCATTTTGAAAATACTGAATTCCGCAACCAATGGTTTGTAAATAAGCAGTGGAACGATCTTAGGGGTGGGAAGAAGGTTATAATATATGAAACCAGAAGTATATATTTAGCAGATGTTTCAGAGCGTCAATAATAATATGATATGTGCTGTGGCCACGATTCACTTTGATATCCAAATCAAGTGAATTTTTGTGCGACTGTCCCGTGATTAATGTATTGATTGCGCAATGTTCAAAATGGCGCTCACCACGTGGCACCTGGGTGTCCTGTCGCATTTGGATTTGTAACTAACGTTGATAACTGCTTCAGACACAACCGAGTGGGCAGATTAAAGTTAAGATAGTAAGTCACGTTTTAAAAGTATTTTAACGACCGTTTGCCCTGGTACCTCGCAGAACGGACATCTGAAACCTTGCGAAAGATTATGCCTTATTGAACTTTCTGTGACTACGCTGTTTCCCCGGCCAAAGTTAACCCTCCAGACAAGTTGAAATAAATGCTGTGTTTGAGTTGACTTTACTGCAAAATAACGGCACACGATGGCCACTTTCTCGACAAAATCTTTTATCATTGCTATTTGCAAACAGTGCTGAAAACACGTGGCCGCGATCCACTGTGATGTCCAAATAAAATTTTCCTCTTCAACAACGCACTGCGCCATGTTTAAAAATGCCGCTCACCGTGCGAGCATGCATGCCATGGTATCGTTTTGTATTTGGATTTATAATTATCGATGATAATTGCTCCAGACACAACAGAGCGGGCAGATTAAAGTTGAGATAGTAAGTCATCTTTTAAGAATAAGTTGACGACCGTTTCTCCTGTTAACTCGGAGAAAGGACAGCTGGAAACTGGAGAATATTTGATACCGATCACCGCGTCACTGTGGCTATCCTTTTTTTCCCGGCCCAAGTTACCGCCCAGACAATTTGGAATAAAATACTGTGTTTCGAGTTGACTTTACTCTAAAATAACGACACACGTTGGCCAGTTTTTCTATTAACTTACAACTTGATTACGATTGATTGGAACGACCGCTTTTTTTTTTTTTGTACGGTTGGGTGTTGCAGGTGGTCCAGGGCTGTCCGACAGAACTGGAGTATTGTATCATTTAACATTGTAAAAACGCCCGTGCCAAGGATTTATTGGTTGAAATTAACCCTCCAACCCATAGGGTAGGGATATCAGTCTTCTTAATTTTCTCTTAAAAGCAGACTAAGTTGGGGCAGATGCCACGTCTTCAGGCAAATGGTCTGCAAACTCTCTCTTTTAAGAGGTAAACATGCTATGAGGGGAGATGAAAATATATCAAAGACAGTGAATATAAGAACATTTTCAAAAATAAGGTGAAATCATTCATGATGCAGGAGATGGGAGTACTGGAGAGGGACCGCTTTATTCAGTATCTTAGTGTTTTAAAAATTATGCCTTTGGTGTTTATATCTATTTATATATATTAATTTATCAAAAATTTAGATCTATCTTTTAATTCATAAATTATTAAAGCATTTCAGCTGCCAAGCTGTGCAAAGGAACTTAACATTTTTCTGACTTCACACTTGCTATTTTGATGCTGTGGTCCACCATAAAAATAAGCCAAGACAAGATTCCCTAGGCTTTTGGTGCTCCCGTTTAATGAATCATAGTTTGGTGTACTTTCAGCAATTATATTGCACCATGCTGGCATATGTGTCCTTATACACATGTATTTTATAGATTTTTGGTATTTTAGTATGTCAATATTGTACACTCTTTTCATGTGCATGAATAAAATCTTATGAATCAATCACTCAACATTCAGTTATGAAAGTTTAGTACATTTAGGCCCAGTCTTATCTTAATGCATTTTTTCATGTTGCTTTTGTAGAGAAAATACACAACTTACTAATTGCAGGATATTTTATCTGTTAATTTTCTGTGAATTATAAATATGATGAATATATGTGCAAAAATTCTTTAAAGCGTTACATGTATTAACCATAAACAAAAATTGTCTTATCTTAATTAATAACATGGCAATAGTCTTTTAAAAATATATTTTTTACTAATTTTGGCTAATTTCCATCAGATTTTAGTACAAAATATGGGGAAATTGCCAAAGCAGTACAATAATGACTAAAATGTTGTGATTTCTTTAACCATGCCAAGGTAAGATTTTCCAGTCAAAAATCATCCGAATGCATCATTTTACCTGCTCAAATTCAAAATGTTCCGGGAAAAGGGGGGAGGGGAGGGGGGTGTCCCCAGACCCCCCCCCCAGCTTGCCTTCGGGCGCTCGCTTTGGCCCTTTGGGCCACTAAAAAAAATATGTATTTTTTGGGGCCACTTGGGTCTCAAAATGAGTTTCTACCACTGACCTGGGCCGATCAATTTTTATTAGGGAAGGACGGCTTGAAAATACCTTTTTTTTCGGTTCCATTGATTTTAAGATTGTGCATTTTTAGTAGGGTCTGTCAGGTTAGCGAAACCACTCATATATTTTTGTCAGGCCTCATGTAGCTTGGACATATGTTGAAACATGTTTGAAATGGATGTTTTTTTCCCTTTTACACATTACCTCTTTTGACGTCAGTTTAATTTGTTACCTGGGCATAGCCGGAGGCACTTGTATATAGTTAAAATACTTGTACCTAGTTGTAAAAATAGTTACATAAATTTGATAAGTTTTACTGCAAAAATAAATGTTTATTTTTACATCTAAGGAGGACGTTCTCTAGTAGATTAATATAGAATCTTACATGGCAGTGAGTGAGTTACGATTTTTCTCTCACGAGGGATCGTTGTTGGTGGGGAAAATCACGAGTGACCGCAGGTCACGAGTGATTTTCCCCACCAACAACGATCCCGAGTGAGAGAAAAATCGTCACTCACTCACTGCCATGTAAGATTTTATTTATTCTATGTTTAATCGAGTATTTACTGCAAAAATTGTCGCTCTTGTTGCTTAGGTGTCGCCATTTTGAAGCGGAGACTTTTCACTTGGAAATGTCAAATCACATATACATGCACCGCGGGTGTAAACACAATGTACCATTGCGCGCTTTAAATAGATCCGCATGTTCGAAATGTAAGACACTCAAAATGAAAATAACAAGACAATTCCACACCAGCAACGATCCCGAGTGAGAGAAAAATAGTAACTGGTGCCGTGTAAGATTTTGTGTATTCTGTGTTTGATTGGGTATTCATCGCGGAAAATTATACCCCAGGCCTACTTTCAACGCCGAACTCTGGTGTGCCAGGTTTGTTTACGTTCGTCGTGGTTTGTCCACGCCACGCATTCACGTATGATACTATGATCAAACCTCGCTCGTGCACATTTGATTTTGTCTAAATGTCAATTGATGCATCACGTCACAATTTACCTGTAACAATGTTTAGGTCACGCGATCTACAGTGAGTTACAATTTCTGGATTTCACTCCAGAAAATGATAACTCACTGCCAAACATAGAATAAATTCTATTTTGCTCACACGGCAAAACCCCGTAACACTATGCGCTACCCGTTCGACCCATGTGCTAATGCATTAACGGCCTGCTACTTTTGCCAGAAGTAGGCCTACTTTAATAACAGTAATAACATGATTTTGTCGGGTTTAACACTTTTTCACTGGCTCGACATCAATCAATGATTTACAGCCCGACACTGTCATTAGCACCTTTCGCTCGGGCGCTTATGACAGTGTAGGGCTGCCAATCATTGATGTCGGGCCAGTGAAAAAGTGTAACGCCCTCCAAAATCATGTTATTGTTATAGTCACACGTAGCTAATTACACAGACGCAAATGGGATTAGTTTAGCTGCCCTCCCAGTGACGTACAATGACGTAATCACTTCAAGTTGCAATATGAAAATGGCGGACATTGGCTTCGCATCGGTGATCGATTCTCACATAAATATCACAATGTGATTATGTCTGATGTATTCAAGCGGCATCATGGATAAGCTTATGAGGACAGTTATCTTTCAAAGGAAAACATTAATTCAGGGCATGAATTGCTATTCCAAGTGTAAAAAGTAAGATCCGCACCGATAATCAATGATCGTTCTTGAATCCTAGACAAGTGCATGGCATGGGGTCATGTCTTTAGGTATGTAATACTAATAGATCGAAAAATTGCCATCCGTCGTCAAGGTTACTGAGTCATGGTGCCACATCGAATGTCACACGGCTGATAACCGATCAGATTACTCCATTCTTACTTTAAGTGCAATAAAGACTATTGAGTATTGGGTTCCCCATGTTCCTTCGAGCGGTGAAATCATTTTTCTCCCGTTATTCACTGTAAAAAAAAGGTAGGCCTATTTATTTGCTGCCGAAACATGCAATAACCTAAATTTCTGGGTCCTCTGATGTGTGTGCTACAACACTAACATATAAATGAAAGTTATTTAAAGCTCTTGAAAGTATTCAACACTTACAAATGTCCTTTATTAGCATAACTAAGTGCACATCTGTTCATCTTGAAGTACGTTCATTTCTGACATCTGACAGCTAGCTGCTCGATACAAGATTCTATGTTGAAGTGACATTCAATAAGTTCATTAGTTTTGCAACAGAAGTTATCAAATTTACACGAGTAATTATATTTACCACAAGAAATTTGGTGTTTACAGATAAGGTGGCTTTATTGTTATTTCGGTGTAAATTATAAGGGAAACTAAGGGGAAAATATACTTATCCAGCCCATCTGTCTATAGAGCCCTCTACTTAGAACCCACATGAACCAGTTGATTTTGACCTTGCCTTTTAGGGAAACATAGGCCTACAGAATTAAAAAACAAAAAACAAAAAAAAACCCCAAAACAACAAACAAACAAACAAAAACAAAAAAGCAAAAAAAAAAACAAAAAAACAAAAACCAAAAAAAAAAAACCAAAAAAAAACCCCAACAAAAAAAAAAAAAAAAAAAAAAAAAAACAACAACAAAAAAACAAAAACAAAAACACCCCCCCGTACCTTCAACTTTTTAAAGACAGAAATGCCATTCAAACTTCAATTTTCATGTTTTTGAGACAGGCTCACACAGGGAACAGTATACAAGATGTGCATAAATTATGCTCATTGGGCAAATAAAGGAAATTACAATGTTAAATACCATTGAAACTGCTATGGAAGTATTTCATTATAACTAGACAAAAAGTTTTACTAGACAAAAAAGTTTTCATTATAAAGAGATTAAAAAAAAGTCGTTATAACGAGATAAAAAGTCATCACAACGACACAAAAAGTCGCCATAACGAGATGAAATGTCGTTATAAGTAGACAAATGTTATATAGCAACATAACGAGATTAAAAAGTCGTTATAAGAATATTTTGTCTCGCTGAAATAAACGTTAGGTTGACACATATGAACTACCGTAAACTACAGATTCCGATAGAACATATTGTTTTCTTGACAGCAAATCTGCCTGTGTGCCTTCAAAATATGAATATTTTGAAATGCTCTGAATATTTCCCTTTGTATTTGTATCACAAATGCAGTTTTGATGGAGAGACAGGAGGGAAACCAAGCACACGATGAAATGGCATTGGGGGTTGCAGGGGACAGTTTTCTGTTTTCTAGACATAATTGTGAACGGGTTTCATGCCAAGAAAATATTTCTAGCATAGGAAATCAAATAGGCTATCGACAGGCAATTTTAACAACCATGCAGCTAAAGTTGAGATGAAGGTGTTAAAAATTCGATAAAAAAGATTTATTGATCATATTAAATATCATGGACATGGCAACTGTAGTACCGTAAACATATTAGTATCAGGCGAGCTTCACTGTCACTGAAATGAGGAAAGTTTAAAGAACCAGTCTCCAGACACTAGTTGGGTGCCTTGCCCGCCAGGCTGAAGCAATACTTGCACTATATGTGACCCACCCTAGAATGCTCTGCTACAACGTCCCCATAGCTACACAAAGAAACTGCAAACCGGTTGATCTGGTTGTACTTGCAGTTGCACCCCCTTCCCCATCTAGTTTTGAAGATATTCAAAATTTAAAATTTGAATTGCTCCTAATTAGCGTTTCTTAAAATGCAACAACCCATGTTCTGTGTTCATTAAATGTGCAATGGTTGATAACGCGCACAACTTGGAAACGCATCGCTATCAAAGTCTTGAAGATTTTCAAGATTTAAATTTTGAATTGCTGCTAATTAGCATAAATTAACGTGCAGCAACACACATTTCGTATTCATTAGATACACAACGGTCAATAAGAGGCGTAAAACTTTGAACCGCATCTCTATCACAGTCTTTAAGATATTCAAGATTGAAAATCTCAAATGGCCCTAATTAGCATAAATTAGATTTGCAGCAACTTTCACACCGTATTCATAACATCCACAATGGTCAATAATATAGGGGTAACAGTTGGAATTACTTCCATAACTGTAATAGTTTTGACAATATTCAAGATTAAACATTTCAAATGCCCCTAATTTTTATCATTTTAAATGCATTCAACCATCTTAATAAAACGACACGACTCCATGTATGGATCTATAATGATAACAAGTTTGGAGTGTCTAAGTGTAATAGTGTCCGAGAGAATTGTCTTGCTAGTAAAAAGGAAGAGGAAGAAGAAGAGCAGGATGAAGAGGAGGTGGAGGAAGGAGAAAAGAAACCCAACAAAAACAGAAGGTCTTGAGAGAGAGAGAGAGAGAGAGAGAGAGAGAGAGAGAGAGAGAGAGAGAGAGAGAGAGAGAGAGAGAGAGAGAGAGAGAGAGAGAGAGAGAGAGAGAGAGAGAGAGAGAGAGAGAGAGAGAGAGAGAGAGAGAGAGAGAGAGAGAGAGAGAGAGAGAGAGCGCGTTTTGAATATCCCAGCATATAGTTTCACGCATGAACTCCCTGCAGGGAATTAAAAACTCATTATAAAGAAATAAAAATTCCTTCTCTTTCGAGAGTTTTGTGCAGGAACTCTCCATAGAGAAATAAAAACTATAAAAAAACTAAAAGAAACTCTCTACAGGCTTTTGTAAATAAACTCCCTGCAGAGAAATAAAAACTCGCTGCAGAGAAAATATACAGGTCTTGTTTGCCATATTGAAAGCTAAACCTGCAAATATTCAAGACTTATTTCCTTCTAGAAAGTTTTTAATTCTGTACAGCAAGCTCTTAATTCTTTGCCAGGTGGTTGATATGCACAAAGCTGTCCGCAGAGAATTCTTAATGTTGTGCAGACAGTCGTGAATTCTCGTTAGATTATTGACGAGAAAGGATGCAGGGAGTTAAACTGTCTGCAAAAAGTTTATCAGATTTGTCAGCAGAAAATGAGACACTCTCAATAGAGAATTAATGAATATTGCAGGTTTAGCTTGCCACATTGCAAGCAAAACGTGCAAATATTCATGAGTAATTTTTAGCACACAGTTATCAATTCTGTGCAGCAAGTTTTAAATTCTCTGCAGGTAGTTATGCACATAACTCTCAAGAGTGAATTCTTAAATCTGTGCAGAGAATTTTCAATTCTTAGCACAGAGTTTATTGACAAAACAACCTGCAGACAGTTTTATATTCTGTGCAGAGAATTTTAAACCTATCTGTAGGGTGTTTTAGATTTCGTGCAGAAAATTATTAATTCTCTGCATGAAGTTTACACACGAAACTCCTTACACAGAATTGAAAAGCATCTGCAAATAGTTTTGTGCATAAACTCTCTGTAGTGAATTTATGAATATTTGCAAGTATTGTTTCCACGTTTGAAGGTTTGGCTTACCTTAAGTCTCGCTGCGGAAATTAATAGTTGTGTCTGCTTCGTTATCCTCCGGACGCTAAGTAAAATAGTAGCGTCTTCGGGAGCTGACTGTTTTAATATAAATTGGGGGATCTTGGAGAGATGACTTCGTTGAGACGCTGGCGTCTCATGCAGAGGATTCTGTTGAAAACAGTTTTGTTTTTTAATCAGGGAAAAGGCAGTTCCGATCTGTATCGTAACATATAGGGATAATGGCCACCCGCCAGGTTCTGTGACAAGTAGACTATCGCGTCTTTCGTGTTGAGTGACTTTAATTGCAAGGTTGGTACAGGACAAGTCAGATAGACTATTTTGCATGGAGGCAGCGTCTCATTCTTGTGTCACTTGACATTTTACACTAATGAATGAAGCAAGCTTTGTTTATGCTCCAGGGGTCTCCACCCGCAACAGGCGGATACCAGGAGGAAGGTACCTACAGCGCGACCTACAGGTGACACGAAACAACTTTTCTCGATGAAGAAAAACAACAGAACCTGGTCCTAGCATGACTCCAACCGGCCCAAGTAACATCTCACGCAGCTGTGACTTCAATAGCAGATTTTGCCATGTCAACACCGCATGTCCCAGCAGTGAAAAGAGCAACATGAGGTCGATGTTACTCTGGAAACGCATGTGGATGCACATTGAAGTTGTGTCTGGAGACCCAGAGGGATTTGGCAAACACGACTTCATGCAAATACATCTTATCTTTTGCCAACCGTGATGAAAATTGACTGCTTCGCATGGCTTGCTTTCATCTCTCCCCATGCACACGTGAATATTTAAAGTGTGTGAACACACACTTTTCTTTTTCTTTCTTTCTTTCTTTCTTTCTTATTTTCTTTCTTTCTTTCTTTCTTTCTTTCTTTCTTTCTTTCTTTCTTTCTCTCTCTCTCTCTCTCTCTCTCTCTCTCTCTCTCTCTTTCTTTCTTTCTTTCTTTCTTTCTTTCTTTCTTTCTTTCTTTCTTTCTTTCTTTCTTTCTTTCCTTCTTTACCAACCAGTGAATTTGTCCGACACTTTTCTCGGACACTATTATACATAGAAACTCCAAACTTGGCATGATTGTACTTCCATACAAGGAGTTGGGCCTTTTTATGCAGAGGAATCAAGGTGTTTATAATTATGCAAATTAGGGGCATTTGAAATTTTCAATTTTGAATATCTTCAAAAGTATAATAGAAAGAGATGTCATTCTAAAATCTACCAGTGGGTTATTGACAATTGCGCATCGAATGGATTTAAAACGACAGTTGTAGCAATTTGAATTATACTAATTAGCAGCATTTGAAACTTTGAATCTTGAATAGCTTCAAAATTATTATAGATAGAAATGTCATTTCAACTTCTACTACGGGGTTATTGACCAATGCACATGTAATGAATCTAAAACAACTGTTGTAGCAATTTAAATTATGCTAATTAGCAGTATTCGAAATTTTTAATCTTGAATATCTGCAACACTATGCAAGATAGAAATGTCATTCCAACTTCTACTAGGGGGTTGTTGGCCATTGCACACCTAATGAATTAATAAAAAAGTTGTAGCAGTTTAAATTATGCTAATTAGCAGTATTTGAAATTTTCAATCTTGATTATCTTCAACACTGAAAAAGATAGAAATGTCATTCCAACTTCTACGGGGGGGGGGGGGGGGTGAACATTGCTCACCTAATGAATTAAAAACAAAAATGTTGTGGTAATTTAAATTATGCTAAGTGGCACCATTAGAAATTTTAAATCTTAAATAACTTCAAAGCTACAATAGATAGAGATGCCATTCCAACTTCTACTCCTATGTTATGGACTAGTTGTCCATTGTCATACCAATATGCTTTGAAGACACTGATTTGCTATGCAGCAAATCATCTTTTCTAGTTTGTAATTGATTGTCCCTACTTTTCATTGAAAAATACAAGACAAAAATGCATGCCAGGACCGCAAAAACATACACAGATTGTCGATCTTGCAATATTTGCAGATTGGTAGAGAGCATATAAATGTACAGTTTTGATTAGAAGTTAAAAAGATGTGGCACTAACACACCAGTTATGACCAATGGTGAAAATTAACCCCTAAATAACTACCAAAAGACAATCTTTCAGTCGGTTTTCAATAACACGGAGAGTTAATTAGAAGTTCCAATACAAGTAAAAAAAAAAAAAAAAAGGAAAAGGAAAAAGAAAAAAATACTAGCATTTGCACTTGCGATCGAAGAGTAGGATAATATGTTTGCATTTAATATGCAAGTTATAAACATGTTAAATCTGGACTCTTGTACAAACACAGACACTTGGTCGCAAAACGATGCTTTTTCCGCGTAAGGTATGTGCGTGAAATATAATGATAATCGGATTTACAATTTTGAACTATTTTGATCTGCCTGCCTTTTTTAGAACCTCGTAATGATTTTTCCGGCAGCGACAATGGCAACACAGGTTCAGAAAAATAACAAGGCTGTTAAACACTTGGTAATGCGATCAAAAAGGGCTGGCCATTGTTTTTTTTTTTTTGAGAGTGTGACCGTAATAAACCTATTTTCTGGATGAGGATTCGTGGCTACAGTATTTTTCTCCATATAAAAATATTACAATTTGTATTGTATAAGATACTATATCTAATATTTCAGCTGCATTGTTTGTTAAATGGATCTACCTCCGAACAATAAAATAGTGGTATATCAATTGATTAATATATGACAGAGCCAATCATGCATTGCTGCACTCGTATGCTGACGATAAATAAGCCTATATATTTTATTTGTTTGTTTGCCAAATTACAAAGCTTCACAGAGATGCCAACTGTCCCTCATCATCAGGGACAATCCCTAAAATTAGCTGAATTTGACCGATTTACGGTGTGTGTCCCTCATCAAAATTGAGTATTTGTTGCTATATTCTTTGTTAATTGTTTTGCGTCCCTGATGGCCGTGATAACTTGCCCCTGAAATGACACTTCGAATGTTGGCATCCCTAGCTTCGTTAAGTAAAAGCGGTGTTCAAACATGTCATCTCAAGTTCTTGACGTCGATATTGATTCGGAGAAACGTTATCCCATGCCCATTTAGGAGAAACAATCTTAAGTATTGCGAGCTCGTTCATTTAGAGCATTTCTTTTCGCATAGATGCCGTCCTCAGTAAACTACTGTAAATTGCTTTATTTTCGCGTGTATAAATTTTCACGTTTTTGTATTTTTGACATTTCACTGTAGTTTCAATTTCACTGTTTTGGACATAATTCCGATTCAAACAATGTTAAAATACCATTTCACTGTGTTTTTATTTTCACGGTTTTGTGCCATCAGCGAAATAAGGCAAAATAAGAATACAGCGAAATTAAAGCATTTAACAGTAAATATGCAGCGCAGTAGCACAAACAGTTTGACGACATATGATGCCACTTCAATTTCAGCAAATCCCATACGATTATTATTGTCACGTATGTCGCAGCTTTAGTGACACTGCCAACCTGGCTTAATGATACGGTACCCGATAAACTCCATGCGGTTTATCCCATTTTAATGGAACATTTTGCGGTTAAATGGTACTTTTTTATAGATCACACTTCGCATGCACCTACAAACATTACGCATATCTGGCATAGAAGTAATAATAGTATAGATAATTGTCATACAAAGATATTACCGCAGTACTTGTTCAGAATATTTTGCCTTTAACCCAACTTTTGTGCTCATACTGAACTCAAGTTATTGCTTCCATTTATAGATCATGCACCATGCCAGGGCTCAAATACCATGTTTACTTTGGAACATTGCAATTTACCCTGTCGGTATTTGGACAAATAAATGGCAAATTTGTTTGCGCCAAAGCTTTCTTGTGCATGTACAGAACACAGAATGGTGCAAGACATCTATAATATATTCTATTGCCTGTCAGAAAGTCAGTTAAGAAAGTCAACTGCTGCCAATGTAAAAAGAAGCGCAAAAAAAGAAAGAAGGAAGGAAAGAAAGAAAGAAAGAAAGAAAGAAAGAAAGAAAGAAAGAAAGAAAGAAAGAAAGAAAGAAAAAGAAAAGGGTGTGTGTGTGGGGAGGTTATTTATTCATTAAAAGTCAAGGGTTCTACAACACCTGCATATCATCAACGCCTGGCATCCGTTAGCCAAGTTCTATACTCTTCGTGTCCGTCCCTGTCATTGCCTGCCTACATGAATACAGAAACAGGTATTTTTAAAAGTCGTTATGCGCTACATTTTCTCTGTCCCCACAGCTGCGCCAAGCGTGATCATGAAATAAGCAAATTTCGCTGTGTTTGATAGTTCGGTCTTAAACCATCATGTACAATGTTTAATGTCGAACAGTTTGTTGTGTTAATATACAATTGTATTGTTCATAGATTTTGACAAGTTTAGCATGTAGCTTGGCCTATGAAAAGTGCTGAAATATCGATAGACATTTGTCAACATGCGTGCCATTGTGCATGCACGCTGTGTAGTGTGTCTGTCGGGTTTTTCGCATGAACAGATGCACATGTAGGTGTAGGTCTACAGATATTCCCCTCAATGCATAATTCCAGTTTTCATCATCGGTAGCCCCTGATAGACCATTTCTTCAGTTGTTACTAAAAGCACTTTAGACAGAAAACGTGCTTTTTATGAGCATATCTGTAAAGACAAGCTTTTTAGTTCCATCTATCTTCTTGTGCATCAGCAAATTATTTAAAATTTACCATCAAACTTATACAACAGGCTTTGGAGTCACAAGGTGTTTTACGACCTGATTGCCGTGCCTTATCTGTTTTGCACACTGTACGTTTGGTAAATACTCTTTGAACGTTGTCACTTTGTATGTGTAGATATGCAAGGATTTATGTTCTCGTCGTAAACAGCCTTGTGTGACCTGTGGCAAATGGAAATGGTCTATGTACGCACTGCGGACTTACTTTGCGGTTAACCTACATAAGTTAACCGATTTTACATTAATACGTCTTTGCGTGTCCACCTGGGGTCGTCAGTGGTATATGTTAAAATATTCAGCAATTAATTTCAAGGGAAGTGTCAGATAAAACCATCAGAGATAACTCAGAATATTGTACACCATATGCGGCCATATGGTGCATGTCGATTGCTTCTGTGGTTCTATGTCATTTTGGTCATTTCTATAACATAATATTATATTCAACCTCATAAACAATCTGAACATCATACCATAAACACAATGTTAGTCAAAGCAATGGTGCTTAAAACGCGAGGGAGTAAACAATGGTGCCCAACAGCTTTATCTTGGCTCTTGAGACTATGGTGCAACGGTAATATAATTACGTAGTATCCTCTCAAGACAAAACGTCACACAGATCTCGGTTAATTTTCAGCTGAAATGTAAAAGTGCCAATTCATATCAGTCCGTGTAGTTAGACAAAAATACATTTTCATTGTAAACTTGTGCTTTTCAATTTATACTCATGCAATTCTAAGAATATTTTCAAGATACATGTACTTACACCTAAGAGGCGGAGCATTACGCACCACTGTCGTATTATAGGGCATATTTTAGACAAAGTGACATATGACCTCCGTTACATCTGTGTGTCAACTGTGACACTGAGTGAAAAAATATAAACAAACTAGGAAAGATGATTTGCTGCATAGCAAATCAGAGTGTGTGTCTGCAAAGCATATTGGTATGGCAATGTACAACTGGTCCATAACACAGGAGTAGAAGTTGGAATGGCATCTCTATCTATCATAGCTTTGAAGTTATTCAAGATTTAAAATTTTTAATGGTGCTATTTAGCATTATTTAAATGGCTACAACTTTTGCTTTAGATTCATTATGTGAAATGGTCAATAATGCCCTAGTAGAAGTTGAAATGACATCTCTATCTATAATAGTTTTGAATATATTCAAGTTTTAAAACTTCCAATGCTGCTAATTAGCATAATTTAAATGGCTACAACTTTTCCTTTAGATTCATTACATGCGAAATGGTCAACAACCCCCAGTAGAAGTTAAAACGACATCTCTATCTATAATAGTTTGGAAGATATTCAAGTTTTAAAATTTCAAATGCTGCTAATTAGCATAATTTAAATGGCTACAACTTTTCCTTTAGATTCATTACATGGAAAATGGTCAACAACCCCCAGTAGAAGTTAAAACGACATCTCTATCTATAATATTTTGGAAGATATTCAAGTTTTAAAATTTCAAATGCTGCGAATTAGCATTATTTAAATTGCTACAACTTTTGTTTTAAATTCATGAGATGCGAACTGGTCAATAACCCCCTAATAGAAGTTGGAATGACATCTCTATCTGTTATACTTTGAAGATATTCAAGATTTAAAATTTCAATAACCCCTGATTTGCATAATTTGAAACATCTTCATCCGTCTATATAAAACAGTCAAACTCCTTGTATGGAGGTACAATCATGCCAAGTTTGGAGTTTCTATGTATGATAGTGTCCGAGAAGAGTGTCGGACAAATTTGCTGATAAAGAAGAAAGAAGAAAGAAAGAATGAAAATAGGAAAGATGATTTGCTGCATAGCTAATCAGGGTGTGTGTCTTCAAAGCATATTGGTATGGCAATGTTCAACTATTCCATAACACAGGAGTAGAAGTAGGAAAGATATTTCTATCTATTATAGCTTTGGAGTTATTCAAGATTTAGAAATTCTAATGGTGATATTTAGCATAATTTAAATTGCTACAACTTTTTTTAAATTCATAAGGTGCGCAGTGGTCAACAACCCCCTAGTAGAAGTGGGAATGACATCTTTATCTATTATAGTGTTGAAGATATTGAAGATTGAAAATTTCGAATACTGCTAATTAGCATAATTTAAATTGCTACAACTTTTGTTTTAGATTCATTACAAGTGCAATGGTCAATAACCCCCAAGTAAAAGTTGAAATGACATCTCTATCTACAATAGTGTTGAAGATATTCAAGTTTTAAAATTTCAAATGCTGCTAGTTAGCATAATGTAAATTGCTACATCTTTTGCTTTAGATTCATTCGATGCGCAATGGTCAATAACCCCCTCGTAGAAAGTAAAAAACTAAAATGGCATCTCCATCTATAATTGTTTGGAAGATATTCAAGTTTTAAAATTTCAAATGCTGCCAATTAGCATAATTTATATTGCTAATTAGCATAATTTAAATTGCAGAGAGAGAGAGAGAGAGAGAGAGAGAGAGAGAGAATTTCAGAAAAAACAACACAGAAAAGTGTGTGTTGACACACACATTTTAATAAAGAATTTTAGGAAAAACAGAAAAGTGTGTGTTTACACACACACACACACTTTAATGACCTACTTAACAAAACATATGCATTACAAAATTAATGGATAAAAACGAAATAACAAATCACATTACTAGCAACCATAGACAAACACGTTATGAAGGTTAGCAATCAGACTGTGAAAGATAAACTGTCTACAGACAATAGCGCTGCAGAGCGGTTCTAGGAGGTGCTGCAGATTGAAAAGGACAAAGACTTTTAAGATTTTGTACAATTTCTTATCAAACGCTGGTAGTTTTTCATGCAATAAATTTCTTTGATTTGTCTGTATGTATTAAAATTTGCCCACTCCTTAGTCTGATTTGCATCATGTTTAGATTTGTGCATGTTTATTTTAATTGGAAATCCATCATGTAAACCCAGAATTTGTTGGTTGTACCTTACCTAAAAATTATGCATATTGACAGCGCCCATTTCCTGCTTACAGCAAAGAGCTGCTTGCCTCCACTATAGGTATTGCACAGGCAAAAGTCCATGCTTATTATGCTTGTAAAAGGAAAAAAAGTTTGGTTTCTCTTACTACTATGACTTAAAGACGTTATATCCATAGCAACCTAATTTGGAAGCTACATTTATTCTATAACTGAGGGCTTCAACATTGATGCCATAAACGTTGATCAATGCTGTGATGCAGAATATGTGGTAAACGCTTCCGTAATTTTGCAATGGGTACGTATATGTGCATATAATGTTTCACGTTAACTTCAACACAAATTGCCCAATACAAAGGCTCACTTAGGAAAGCAAATATTAGTGAAAGAATAGCCACCTTGACCTCTTGGCTAGGAAAGGTTTTGTTGCAAATATTAGTCCATTAGGCAGAGAATCAATGGTCTGTCTGACAGGGAAGGCTGCGGAGGAGTCTGCGTCCACATCAACCGCTTATTATCACGCAAGCAAGACTCTCTCTCCGCATACATATGGCTGTTTCAGAGGGCGTGACCTCTATCAGTTCTTTTTAATATTTATTATTGACGGCACAGTACTGATGGTTCGGAGTCTTTGCAGAATCTTGGTAAAGTTACCTGGCATTGTATTTTGTGAAGTCTTTCTGCATAATTTCATGCGCATACTGTCCGTGATGGAATTTAAGGTCTCGCAAACAGTTTGACCCATCCACATTGATACGCAATTTCATATCCAGTCCGCGGCCTGCAAGATTCGATTCTGCCCTTGTCTTTGTGTCACCGCTAGCTGCCTATTATCGTTTCATGCCCTGCAAATAAATGAAGGTCCCAGTGCAGGATGCAACGGAGAGGCCGGAAAAAGCCCATGGCGTTAAGCTAAATATTTCTGTAAAATATGGAATATTAAATCAGACCAACGACACCCTTATAAACCTGTACTCGACACCAAGTGTGCCTTTTACTGCAATAATCAGAATACGTATACATTGTTAATTTTGGCAAATTCCGATGCCTCATGTTTAAAATTTTAAAGACACTCTATTTTTTGGCGTTTCACGATGGATCATACAAAACTCTCAAGCACGGGACCATACGATGGGATAATAAAGTGTCAATGTCAATTTTGTCGCAAATCAATTTATTTCTAAAGGTCCTGGTGATACAATAACACGGTGTAACACGCCCACCTTTCACCTCTGCGGCCCGGGTTCGGTTCACGGGCAGGGAAAGCAAGTGGAGAGAGTTCCAATACCATTCTGACTGTGCACGGTGGTTTTGTCCGTGTCCTTCGGTTTCCTCCACCAAACAATCAGGTAGAAAGGATACTCCAACATATGTGCCGTGGAGAGAAATTAATAGAGGCTCCGCCTGTTTCGCAATCCATGTAAAAGATATGGGTCTATACTATACTTTTTGTGACCTAGGCCTGCCAGAGTACCATTGGCTGAGATGTTATGCACTTTTTCAGTTGACAAGAGATTCTGTACACTCGTTTGCCACATGTTTATAATTACCACATAATTAGCCACCTGGTTGTAGCAGCACCTCTTCTCCTTCCCTTAAAAAGGCAGGAGAAATGCTATTGCCAGTGGATGGTATTAAAAATATATTCAACACACACACACACACACACACACACACACACACACACACACACACACACACACACACACACACACACATATATATATATATGTATATTTATCTCATGTTCGGGTCGATTTTAGTACTATAACAGGCTTGTATAAATACCGTACCATAGGCCTAAAAGCTACAGTCCCGCGATATGATGTATCGGTACTCTTGCGGTGGTATCGGTACTCTTCCGGTTTCATCTGTAATTGTGTTGATGAGGAGTAAAACTTTCTGCAAACGTCGTTCTTATTTTTGCTTTGTGTATTGAAATGTACAAATCGACCCAAACATGAGATAAAAATTTTATAGCATACTTTGAGGCGACATGAAATAATCACCTCGCTCCGGATACCATATAGCAGACCTCGTTCGCTTCGCTCACTCGTTCTGCTGTTTGGCATCCAGGGCCCCTGGCTGAAGCAGCACAATGTCTGAGGCACCTGAACTGAACAGCCATCTTACTTGAAGGGCTCGGGGCAGGGTGTCCCCATATGGTAATACAGGTCACGATTTTGTGCTAGAACAAGGTACGTGAAAACTTAGAGAAAAAAATCAGGTTCGAAGTGTCGAAAATAGAGGGGTTTCCAGTACACAAGCAAGGTGAATAAAAATGCCCATTACGCCAGTAGCTAGGGATGGGTCGATATGAAATCGTCCGATAGCTATATCCGATATTTTGAGTCACTCGATATCGATTAGAATATCCGATACCGATATAGAATCTAAAAGAATATCCGATACCGATATAGAATGTAAAAGATAGACAGTTACTGAAATCTATGAAGCACACACTTCATGCAAACTTCGAGTCAACAAAATAACAAAGTTTCAATATGTAAACTTTCAGTTCTAATCTAAAAAAAGTGCATTTTTACACACTCATGAATGTCTCAATGATACTTCAGAAAAATCAAGTTTTCATGCGTGTCCAACTGTCTGTTACATGTTCAGTACTTGAATTTCTGGAAACGCACTTCTATCAAAGAAAAAATCAGTGCTAAAAAACCCCTTTACCCCCCCCCCCCCCCCATTGGTTGCCCGTACAAGATAGGTCCGCAGGATTGTGTCTGTTGCCAGTCAGTGGTCAGTGTTCTGTTTGCCTAGTTGTCCACACATGGTCAGACCAAGCTTTGTCATACTTGACTGTTAAAACCCGCACATATCATGTCAATATGGTTTCCAATGCTCACATTACGGTGCACAATGGGTGTCTCTGAGGAAAACGCGTCTGAGGGATAGAGCTCTGGCATGTTGACACTGATATGTCCTGGGTATTGTAGGTCCCGTGTACTGACTGTCATTGCGAGTTAATGTCTGACAAGGTAGTTGTCCGATCCAGCAGTCTGAAATAACAGCTGCCAGTTTGGATGAAGATAGCTTCATCTGGGTGTGCAAACCTTCCAGAAAATGTTTAAGATGGACAAATCCATGTTTGGTATCCGAGTCCTGCTCAAATACATACCCAAAGGAAGATACAATCCATTTCTTTCTTTCCTTTGCACTTCATGAACTACCTTGACTCAAACTACTGAGATATGTTTCAGGTGTGCTTGCCACAGGTGTACATTATAGTTTGCTATTAAAATCGTCGCAGGCAAACTCTTGGAAATTACGGCGTTAGCTGGTAGTTCTGATCTTTCAGATGAATGCAACACTGAGATATTTATTGCAGGAAACTGTACATTACCGAGTCAAGGCGATATGTCATTGAGTATGACGTATGCTTGTAAATGTATGCATGTTTTGTACTCTTACTCTCAGACACAATTTACTGTACTCTCCAGTATATCTAGCAAAATGTCCGTCTGTATGCCTGAAGAACCCTTCGATTAGGTACTTTGTAGCTAATGGGTAGTCCATGTTTTTGAAAAAATGTTTACAATACAATCAATGTCTAGCATAGGCTATCAGCGTCTGCCTGCTTCGTGTATAAAGAATAAGTCCAAACAAAAATTCAGAGTTAAGGATTTCAATCTCTCACTGAGCTCTATTATCCAGGAACTTGCTATCTTCTCCATCCTGGATCGGACTTTAATACCTAATAGCCAACATGCGTAAAGGCGAGAACACAAGAGAGCCACATGTAAAGATTTGAAAAATTATATCATGTGGGAGAAGTAATGTCCATAAAAGAAGCGTCCAGCATGAGCTACCGATGCTGTTCATTCACCCACACATGGGAAGCAGCAATGAAATTCTATGTACTGTTATATATAGAAAGTCTGAAAGTTTATTTTCCAAATTCAAGCTGTTATCTAAAATTTTAATTATTTGCATTTCTGAAAATTCTAGATTGCTGCATGGATCTGTGGGACTGTTGAATACTATTATTTTATGCAGGATAAAAACAGGCAGTGATAGTAGTCAAAGGAATGTGAGATTTTGGTCAGTTAACTTATCCCCCCCCCCACCTCGTCCTCCTAAATATGCACTTCAGAAACATTTGAGTTAGTTTCAATTTACTTTCGGCATGTTTCATGTCTGAACAACATCATCATATTTGATGCAGTGGTCAGTCCATGTTTGACGTAATGTTTTTTCCAAGCCCTCGGGGGCTCCTTTATTTGGGAGCGGTCACTCAAGATAAGGAGCCGTTCTGCTGACCAGTCCTCACACCACCGCCTTGTATTGGTGTGGAATAAACACCGAAGCTCACGACTCATGAGAAGATTCATTCTGGTAACTTGGGCTAACTTGTCTGCATGCACTATACATGTTTGTACTTTTGATTGGGCGTGCCAAAAAATTGGAACTGCCTGTGGACTGTTTACATCACTCAACAGTATAAAAGTTTGGTCGAAAAAAGTTGGCTTCGCAGCTACCTCTCACCAGCATTTCTGTCTTCAACATCTTCATCTGCGCAGGGATATTCGACTAATATCCCTGGTCTGCCCATATGGAGGGCCTAGCTACCGCCGCATATTGATGGGACTCCCTGTTTTATTTATTCTGAGGCGATTTGCCGGACTTACAGTACAGACACATGCTCTGTGAGTATTGCTGTCAAGATTTACGTACTCTTTCAATCCATTTGAAAGTTACATGCATTCCGTTTGTTGTTCGGGCCTGCACAAAGTACTTGCTTCCACTCCTCTGAAGCTCCACCCGTCGGTGGACCAGAAATAGCCACAAGAAACAGATGAAATGTCGCAGCTACTCCTAATTACCCAACCCTTCAAAGGCACCTCTGAGGAGGATAGCTCTTGCGTCCCTTCTCAATACGCAGTATGCTATTAATTTACCGCCGCAAAGCACGGGTTTGACGCCTGGCGATCACGGGGGATGTTCGGGTCGCATCACTGTCACAGACAGGCCATATGCTCATTTCTCACAAAATTAGCATTTTTTTAGAAATTCAAGTGCACAAATGCCAAACCTGTATTCTTCTAGTACTTCCCGAGCCATATATAAGAAAAATTTTTATATGCCTTTAATAAGTGTTCTGTATTTCAAAAATATTAGAAATATCCCGCTTGTCCCCCACAGGTACCGACACGTATCTCGTCATATCTCACCAAGCCAGACTAGGCAATTAAGTATGCAGTTGGGGCGGGAACTTAATATGCATATCTCCCATTTGATGCCTCTGTAAAATTTCTGAATCTTAATGACTCGATCCCAGCAAGTGAGAACATTTCCCCTCTTATTTTGGGATGGAGCTCTGAACTGGTGCCAGAACCCTTGATGATATTGCCAAGAAAAAAATGGCACAACTTAAGATTGTGTTTACAAAGCGTTATGGGCCACAAGCTCACATACCCTATCACCAAGTTACTGAACTTGTACCAATGTACACAAAAATCCGGTAAGAAAGCGCTGGACAGTACTACACAGCAGACATGCGCAGAGGAGCAACACGTTGCAAATTTCCGGATGCTCAGACACTACAAGCCAGTATAGGTCTTGGACCAGTAACCCCTCAAGGTCAGGTCAACTGATCCACAACTTTTGATCGAGTACTGAATACTGTTGCTGTGTCTGTTGGATGTTAATATCACAGGAGCAGAGCATCCCAAATTAAGTCCCATCATAATTTTGGATAGGAAAATAGCTATCATATGTGAGTTTTAGAAAGGCACTGCTACTCTAGAAATATTTCAAATCATTAGATAACTTTGTGTATTTTTGGAGACATATTTGGCGTTGATTGGTCAATCATGGAGGTAAGGTACACAAATGCACCTGTAAAAAAAATCTAATCACATGACCCCCCCCCCATTTTCTTGGCTTTAACTTGCTGTTACTGGTATAAACTTGAAGTAGAATGCAACGGAAGTTGTGGTTTTACGTTTCAAATAGGAGAAATAAGCCAGCGAATGTCGCTATTTTAACATGTATATAGGCATTAGGCCTGGTTTACTGGTCCAAGACCTTTACCTGGTTTGACAGACAGCCTCAAGCCATTTGTTCTGCAGCAAAACCCAAAAGATTTAGTTTCTCTGGAAGTCTATACCAAAATGATACTCGGTATGCCTGGAGACGCAGAACACAGCCCCAAACCCGCTTCAGATGCAACTGTTTTGGCAGCCGCTCAAGCTTTTAGGCTTAGGCCCGATAAGTAACTGTCACACTACCAGCTGTCAATCTTGTTGGTATTCCAGGGCATCGATTTCCTGGAACCACAGGCCGCGGTCATGGTCGTGGACGTATGCATGATTTTGACAGAGCAGCATCATGCCAGAACAGGTGTTGAACAACAGCAACAACAACAACAATCAACTTGCGCGCCCTTATTTAGGTGCAGTCACTCCATAGTAGGGGTCATTCTGTTGACCAGAACTCACACCACCACCTTGGTGTGCGATAAATACCGAACATGTGAGAGAAGATATCATTCTGGTGATTTGGGCTGACTTGTCTGGATGGACTATACATCTTTGCACTTTTGATTGGACTTGCAATAAAATCATTGGAACTGCCATTGGGCTTTTTACATCACTCAGTAGTATAAAAGTACTAAAAACCAAACAATTTTGAACCATAATACCGAGTGGTATATGTACCTCTATCTACAGAGGTGACCTGGTTTGCTCAGCCGTTTGTCATCTTGACTCAGGTCAATATGGGAACTCGTTAAATTGGTTATGGCTGAATGCCAAATGGATGCTGCTCTTGCCATTTGGGAGTTTATTCATACCCATAGATGCAAGTTGCAAACGAAGGTAATGGGGTTTGTTTCAAAGTATTCAATGTATCCGGAAGAGGACTCCCATTATTTAGAAGAAGGGAGTCCGGATGGGGGGGGGGGGGGAGTGTCACAAATTTACATCACTACCATATGGGAGTGGTCATAAATAACACCGTCTTCAAGATGGGGGTGGGGGTGTCATAAAATGACAGGGATGGGGGGGTGTGTGTCCATAAATGTTACAAGCATCGAAAAAGGTTACGCACCCCGTGTAACCTCTTTCTGTTACGGAAATATAGTGTCAATGATATCACTTCCCCGCCAATCACCGCCCAAATGAATCAACAGTTTGAACAGTTTAAAGGATGGGATGTACTGTGGTACATGCATATGTAGAATCCTTATATCAATGCCTAGTCAACCAACATAGATGTCGAAGGGTTGACTTTTATGATCTATATTTGTGGCATACATAAATGTGTGTCTCACTGAAATGGTGTGGCATATCTTTGTAATTGCATAAGTGTAAAATTTAGGGACACCTCCAGGGCAATGTTGCGGAGATTTGTATGCAAGCATGAACACACGTTAAAAAATCATGAATTTTGCGTAAATAAAAAAAAAAAACACACCCTTGAAAATGATAATACTTATTCATTTGAACTTTCCTCATCTCAGGTGTATGGGTAAATGATTAAATGTTCAGTCTTGGTGCAATCTTAACAGGCAGTAAACTGATTTCAGTTTGAGATGACGTTTGTTTTCAGGTTCTCCCCTTACAAAGCCACATAAAATGAAGAGAAGAATTTTTCGACGGATGGATGGTCTCTGTTGACACGACAAAATATCAGAGAATGTCATAGCTGTTCCACAGAGACATTATGTATGCATTGAAGTGGACAGGAGCCACTTCAGTGCTCACAAATAACTTTTTACATGGTATGCTCGGGTTTGGTGTGATATATTGCATGCCAATATTCGACGTTAAAAGTGGACTAGAAGACAGTGTAGTTTTTTGATAGTTGGTTTGAAAGACTGAACACCGCAGTGGTGGTGGGGGGTGTCACAAAATATGAAGACCTCTTGCAGGGGAGGGGGGGGAACCACAAATTCATAATTGTTGGGGGGGGGGCACAAGAACCTTGTCCCATTGTTCCGGGGCCCCGCCCCTAAATAGTGGGACCCCCAAACAACAACAACAACAACAACAACAACAACAACAACAACAACAGCAACAACAACAACAACAACATCATCATCATCAACTTCATTTGGTCTCTTAAGAACGCGCTGTAGGCCTTTAAAATTAAACCGGAGCAAAGCTACGAACAAAGAAAATATGACTATGTATGGCTGAACGTACACTGACAGTAAGCCTGACAGGACACTAACATCATTGTCATAGCATGATAAATGTTGTAGTTTTTATTCTCAAATGTCATTTTCTGTCATTGAATGGAGGACTTTATTTCGTATGTTTAGATATCATCTTGTATTTGGCTGATCCCTTGAATTTGTTGTATAAAAGGGTCTCGTAGTTTTACTAACAGAAGTCCAAGCCCTTTTTATCGTCACAGCGCTCAACATCACTCTCTCGTTAAAGTTACTGGTGAGTCTTGTAACTAGTGTAATATTAATGTTTGGTTTCAAATTCATCAATATTTTGCCGTGATCAAAATTACTTTTTTTTCTTAATATAAGTTTGATGGGACATAATGATTGAATTGCCAATTCCTGTTTAAAATGCCGTCTTCAAATATATGTTTTAAATTTAAGACATAGTAAAAGTAGGTGTAAATTCAAACAAACGGTAAAGCAATGGCTACATGAGCATACAATTGACACTAATACGATGATGTAATATGTTTAATATAGTAATTATTTAATCATATCTTTAGATATGTTAGTAATTATCAAGTCAGATATTTTTTAAATATTATGAGTTGTATTTTGTTTTTCATTACAAGTCAATTATTATCTTGTCATTTGTTTTGTAGACAGGAAATTTGTTCTTGTATAGATGTTATTACCAGGTGCACAATCTCTTTATTTGTAGTGATCACTTAGGCTTGTTGAATAATGTACATATTTGAGTTTTAAGCAGAGATATGGCAGCCCTATAAGGCTTTACCTTTGACTGCCTTTTCACACGGACTCTATTTGTATACATAGACTCAGTATTATTATGTGAATAAAATTACCTACATAATAAATGTTTAAAATTAACGAAAAGCAACGTCTCGTCAATTTGAGAGAAAATGACACCCATGTTTCGCACTCTGTTATAAGGAATAAAATGTCAAGATATTCAATCTCGACAAAAAAAAAAAAAATCCCGGAATTATACGAGAAACCGAATCATGAGGGCACTAACAACATACGTCACTAAATATTCAAAGATAACCGCTGCTATATTCACTTTTGAATGATTTTATATATGTATGTATGTATGTATGTATGTATGTTTGTATGTATGTATGTATGTATGTATGTATGTATGTATGTATGCATGTATGTATGCATGACTCAGACTCAGACATAGTTTTATTTGACTGATTACAAAATCATTTAAGCGATAATACCAATATAAAAAGTCAGGATGAACCCCGCTAATATTAATGCGTATGTATGTATGTATGTATGTATGTATGTATGTATGTATGTATGTATGTATGTATGTATGTATGTATGTGTGTGTACTACAGAGATATATATTAAGCGGATTTTTATCTGTATTACAAAATCAAAGATAAGGGAACTTAATGCTTAGTCCATTACCGCTGCAGGTTTTTGTGAAAATGATAGAAACGTCATAAACTTCTCATAGTTGAGCGTATATAACACAGGGTAAAAAGGGTCCAAAGTTATTTTTGTTCTAAGTTTACACAAAATGTTATTGCGTGCATTATTTACTGTAATAAACTTACTATCTTAAAATGTAGTTGTGTCAAATTCGGCCTGGAAGTCATGCTGGCGTGCTGGCTGTGAAAATGTTGCTACAGACGTTTTTTTTTTTTTTTTTTTTTTTTACAGCTACTCAGTGATAAAGAGATATCACATTTTACTTTACCTCTTTCAATAATGCTGAACCATGCCTGGTGGGCATCCATCAGATTTATTTAAGGGGCACACTCAAGGATTTATTTCAGCAATAAAATGCCTTTATTCAATGTGCACCTACTTATGCACTTCTAACTCCAAGCTGCCCGACTAATATTGATACCGGTATCACAGGCCGCAAGCAGATATCTATGGGATTAATTCATATACCTCTGATCCTTTAACAGTCTCAGAGAAGGGCTGGATACATAGAATCGTAGGAATTACAGACAGTCTTGTATTGTTACTCAAGAGGAACGCATAAATCTCTCGATATCAAAAGGTAATTAACCCCCAAAAGACATATCGTGATATAATGCCCATATAAGTGACAGTATATGACTTAATAAAACCATTTGACACTTCAGCTTTGGATCACCCGCTCACTTGGTAGTCAGCCCGTTCAAAGCGCAGCTACTGATGTGAGTGGTGTTCGTCTCATCATCATATCTGTGCATACACAGACATTTTGTTCCTCCAAGATTCTGTCTCTTTCTTTCTTTCCTCCCTTCTTACATCTTTGAGGCCAAATTTTATGTCCGGTGTCCAGAGCCTTGCACGGATACTGGAATGACTACAAATTCTAAATTGGTTTGAATGAAATGGTATTGTTTAATGAATAATAATAATAATAATAATAATAATAATAATAATAATAATAATAATAATAATAATAATAATAATAATAATAATAATAATAATAATAATAATAATAATGATGATGATAATGATGATAATAATGTAATAATAATAATAATGATGATGATGATGATGATAATAATAATAATAATAATAATAATAATAATAATAATAATTTGAGGCATTTGAAATTTTTAAATCTTGAATGCCTTCAAAACTATTATAGCTAGAGATTTCATTTTAACTTTCACACAGATATTATAGACTATTGGGCATACATTGAATATTGATAAAAACTGTAACATTCTACTTCATCAACCTAGGGTTATTTCAAACTTGAATTCTGGACTATCTTCTAATGCATGCTAATTAAGGTTACTTCAAATATCAAATCTTGACTGTGTTTAAAAGTATGATGATACAAATGTAATTTCAACTTCCACACAGTATTTGCCAAAGGTTAATATTTAATTTTAAAAAAAATGGATGAGCAGACGACGTTTGAAATTTGTTCTAGAACGGTAATGTAATCAGGCATAACTGAACTGTTGCATAAACCCATTTTGGGGTCATATGAATATTTTGTCTGGATACACTCAGGCTCTGCAAACAAGTGTTTACAAAATTAAGTGCACAATATCTAGATGGAGAAACTGTAGCCTGGCCATATTGTTCTGAGGTACATAATGTACTGAAAATGTAGGATTGGATCGTGCTTTTTATAGCCGGGATGAGTTTTGGTTGGTACCTCACATGAAATTGAGAATTGAAAGTTATAAAGTATCATTCTTTCAAGATATTAATGATGGTTCTTCACTGTACTGGTACCGTGCGATGAAAGGATCTACTTTTCGGGAAGATTACTTGTTTAAGATGGACGATTTTTAATGCAACACAGCTAAAATTTAAAGCAAGGACGGGTTGCCTTAGCATAAATAAAAATTTGGAACGGTGGGGAATATCGGATTCTAAGTGTGTACTGAGCAAAGAAGCTAAAGAAGATTTGGCCCATTTCCTCTTCCTCTGTCCGGCCCTCAAAAATGTCAGAAAAGAATGCTATAGCAAATTGAAAAACAATTTAATAAAACTGGATGCAGCATATTTGTGGGCAAGGTACTGCGGTTCATCTCTTTTAACGAAACTCTGCTTATTTCTAGGAGATCATGGTTTCTTACACAGTAACGAAGTGGGCGCCCTGTTCGATAACATTTGTAAAGAGTTTTTAGTGAAGGCGTCGAGTTTAAGGCTTGACACCGTACAGCCGATATCAACCAGACATGTATTTTAATTGTTTTAAGCAATGTATATAGTCGTATTTGTATGTGTTAACCATTTTTTCACTTGGACGCACCGGAGGCCTACCCCGATCCCCGGGTGCCCCCGATGTAAAGGGGCAGTTTTCCTAATAAATTACTATTATTACTATTACTATTACTATTACACCGCGTGCATATAATATACAAGATACCAACTCTACCCTTGACATAATGCAATCATAGACATAATTATACTATATATATATATATATATATATATATATATATATATATATATATATATATATATATATATATATATATATATATATATCAATTGGGCTCTTAGTAAGAACAACCTCTGTCCATTGCGTCATCAAGGCAACAGATATTACAAAACAAATAATTACGAAAGCCTCTCTAGGATCACGGATTTATTGAAGATCAGTGGTCAAGGCATTGGACTATTACTTGCTGCAAAGGCACATGCAGGAAAACAGGTATAAATGCCATCGAGGAACATGTCTATTTTCGTGTGTGGTAGTTCAGTGATCATTTAGTAGATGGGATCGGTGCAGCGAAACATTCTTAAACTGAATGCACTTGGAGAAAAATGTTGAGTTTGGAGAGGTTCATACTCAGAAAGAAAACTGGGACCGAGAAAAGGCGTTCAGCTTATAGAGGTGTTCAGTTTATGAAAGTGTTCTCCTAGCGAGGTTTTAATGTATATATAGACATAACAAGATCGATTTTTAAAACGTACAAAAATACAAACAAACAAACCTGATAATCAATGGCAAAACATCATTTTCTTAGCGAGCCACCTATTATGTCACGTCTTTGCGGCATTTCCAATACCTGTTCAACTCCCAGGTGACCGAAGATAAAGATATTAACGCTAAATAGGCAGGCTAGCCCCCCCCCCCCGCCCCCCCCCCTGCCCCCCCCCCGCCCCCCCCCCCCGACATTTAAGTTTTGGTGTATGACATGAGTCAAAGGTCAATACCGACTACCCCAAGTGGCATCCGTCGAGCGTCTGGTATACGGTTCCCAGAAACATTCAGGTAATTCTTGTCGTGACCTTTCAGTTACGTATCAGAAAAAAATACATGTTTGCAAGAAATGCTGGAGATGACATTGTCTGCAAAACGACCCTTTGCCCGTGTCGCGAGCTCAGATTTGTACCCCAGGGAAAAAATAATGGCCGACAGTCTGTCTACACCTCCAACAGATGAGCAAGGCCATAACAAAATATTTAAGTCTCATCCAGTGAAAATATCAAATAACTGCAATCGTCTTCGGCCCTGGCACAGAATCAGGTACACATAGATTATATAAAATACGGCTGTGCAAGAAGCCTAAAATGGACATTTTAGGCTTCTTTTGCTGTGTCTGTTTATTATCGTTCTGATCATGGGTGGTTATCGCATATCATGAAGGAACGGAGCGCAGCGACGTGAGTGACTGATGTCACACCACCACGTGCAATTTTAAAGATATACTGGCATAAACATGTTATGATGTGTTTAGTACAAGAACTGACAATCATAACAAAAGAGACACACACGGAAAATACACTCCCATAAAAAAAGACCCCCCCGCTAAATAATTATACTTTGGAACGCAAATTTTTGACGTTCACCGAAAACACCTAAAATGAGTGATACGTACCTTGTTTTTACATGTATGTGTTCATGATTTTTTTCACGTATGTCGTCATGTTTTATGCACTATATATATATATATATATATATATATATATATATATATATATATATATATATATATATATATATATATATATATATCAGTGTTCTTGCATACTGAGCCAGAATACAGAGAACATGTTAATGTGTTATCTCATCGAAATCACTATAACCATTAAACATAAAAAGTCGCGTGATTTTTTTTTTACCTCGGATGAGATGATACACAATTGTCACGCGATATTTTTGTGAGTTTAACTACATAAGGTAGCCATCGGGCAGAGAACACAGGGCCAACATAATTTATGTGTGTATAATTTATGCTCTTGGAATTCTGTCGGTATATTCTATGCTCCTGAATGGCTTTCGTACCGCCAAATGTCGAAAAGTGATGCAAATACACACTTAAGTGCGGAAGGGGACGTCCATAATTGTAGCATTTTCAATAGTTCTAGAAATTACACTTTTGGGGACCCCTTCCTCACCCTACCCCCACCTCCGAAAGTGTGCATTTGATAAGATCAACATTCAGAACTATTCTTCAGTGGGTCATTTCTATGACTACATGTAACTTCTGAGCACATTTAATGGGATTGAGATAGGGAATAAGTGGAGGTGTCAACAATTTTGCTTGTATTCACATATAATTTTCTACTACCCCTGCAACACACAAACACTTATGATGTTTTGAATGAATGTGCTTATACCATGCAAAACATATCCTAGCACATTTTTCCTGCCTCTCCAGGGCAGTGCTACAGTATCTGTAGCACGTGCGTGGTTTGTCTCTGTCACTCCAAAGCTTTTTTTGTTCTCAAACAAGCAAAAAGAGGGAGAAAATCTACTTTTTTCCACCAGGTCAAAAGTGTACAATTGAGCCTCATCCTCGTACCACCGCTGGGCGTTTTATACAGTTATGAGAATGTCAACATTTTTGGATGACCTGTAAGCAATAAGTGAGTGAGTAGATAACAATTTCTCTAAATTCAGATTTTGCACTAGAACTTTCTATCGGGACTTCCCTTTGGAGAAACGAAATTCAAAATGTACGCATGGACAGCAATTGTACATAATAAATGATTCTCTCGAGTTTGATAATTTACGAGTTGACGTTTTTTGAGATCATTTGGCTATAATATGGATAAAATGAACCGAGAGCACAGAAATAAAACGATTAAAATGTGACACCATGTCTCAGGATGGGGATCTGTCTAAAGGTATCATGAAACCTTTGTTAAGTGGGGTGTTAATAAGTGAAAATACGTGTCCCCCTCGATCCTGGATAATTTCGACATTGGATATTGGGGATAAATTAGTCTCGATTTTTCAAGATTTTGTTGTAAATGGGGTGAGAAATATCGTAATATGTGAAGGCTTTCTGATCACTGTTACTCTTGAGGCGGATGTGCGTGCTGTATTATTCATCATCGACACTCTTTGGGGATTCCCTGGACGCTGTACTTGATTCAAACACCAGCACCTTCAAGACATTGTTTCGCTACTCGTAAATGCAGCAAAATATCGAAACTTTTGCTAAATGACAATGTCTACCTTTTGCTAGTGAAAGATAAATGTTTTATCATGGTTTCCTATTCATGGGTAAAACCAGGTTGCTTGGTGACGCTTACACGGAAAACTGGCTTCATTTAAGGGTATTCTATCGGCAAATCCCGGACGTGATTGTGTTGGGCAATGCTCAACATACCAAGATAGGCGTACGTTACGAATATAGCAGCCTGATTAACTTTGACATGGTGCAAATACAGTTTGTGACCACCTTACGACAAAAATTTCTTCCTGAATTTGACTGTCCCACCGCTTTCGTTTTTATCTCTCCCTTTTTGTGTTTTAATTTCATAGTAGAGCGTGTCTGTATAGTTTACGTTCCAAAAATACCACTTTGCCACACACACCACAACGTTTGTACATGTATTCTTAAAAGAAAACATTCCCATTCCAATGGCAATAGCCAAACTATACTCGCCAAACAAAAACTTAAGGGTGACAATACAAAATGAATACAGATAGTAATGTTACTGGGTGTGTGAATGCATATGTGTGATGATGTGTTAGCAAGAATTGTAAAGAGAATGATACAAAAACTATGTTACGGTACCTGTGTAAGTGAGGTAGCCGATGTGCCAAAGAACAAAGAAACTGAATCATTCATCAATGACGAGAACACGTCTTCAGCTCTCCTCAACCTTATTTCACTTTGCTTGTAGTATATTTACTGACAGAACAGAGAAAAGCTAAGGGGTCACACCATACGCACATGAAAACACACACGCATGCACGGTAACTATATCGGTGGTGTGACGTATTTTGATGATTATAGCAATCGTTAACTCAGGCTATGCAAAATGATTTCTTCTTTTGTGATTGTCTAAAGTCACAGGGTACGGAGTTGAAGAGACCGCTGTGGAACGTCCATGGAAGCAGTTACCACAATATGCGCAATCCGAGGGCAGGAGGCCCGGGCGTCCTGCTTGAAAAAAAAGTTTGACGTATGGTAATAAATTAAGCTGATGTACCTTTAAAAGGTAGTGATAATAATTGAAAAAAAAAAAAAAAAAAACTACAGGAGCACTTAAAAACGTCGCCTATTTATACTTTCTCTGCATACGAGGGTGAAAACGTGTGGTGTTTGACTGAACATAGCAACAAAAATAGATCAACATCTGAGCTTCATAATGAAGTTTCATTCATATAGTTTTACGACTAAATTTTGCTTTCTATTGTCTTATATTTTGTCATATTTATATTTTTGGCACGGTGACACTTAACTCCATTTTTATTTAATTTTTATGACCTTTCAACGACTCTGAAGACTAAGCCCATGTAGAGGAGTGACCCCCATGAATGACCCGTTACATGAATTTACTTTTGTACCGAAATACCGCATACCTGGGCCCCTCTGAATGAAGTCAAACGAGTCAAATGTAAATAACACTTGAGCGTTGGAGTAGTAGGTGTGCAAGCACGAGATAATAATATATCATTATAGGTACCATGCTCATTGGTGTATGTACACTTTTAAGCATCATATGACTGAACATGAGACATGCCTCAATTTCCGTACTTCAATTTGAATTTCATCGCAGATTGTCAAATGGGTCTCTATGGGTTGATAATGTGTTTAAACTCCGATTATGTGTATTAAATAAGTGTAATACGACTGAATGAACATTTTCGTGGCTCCTCCGGACAACAAGAAAGTTATAATAGCCTTGGATTCTAGTGGCTGTCTTGTGGGATGTTCATTAAAATATAAATAAATATAAATGTGCCCCATTACCAAGCCGGGGGGGGGGGGGGCAGCAGCGAGAATGCCAAACGTCAGTCAACAGATGTTGATTGATTTGGACAGATTGTTGGGATCGGTGTTTCTATTACCATTTCCTAATACCGACTTTTTACTTCAATCATTGATATCCCAGCATTATGTGTTTGTTCAGTAATGTACACCTCCAGCGCTGCATCTGATGATTTATTATTTATAATTATCATCATTGACATTTCACTTCTAAGTTGAGATGTCGTTGATATGGGAGCAATCGTCACTCTAACAATAGTTATACTAGAGCGGGATACTTGAAACTTACTTCTGAGATTGAAAACCTCCCCAATGCGTGCTGGGTGTGACCAATTTATTGTAAGCATTTATTATGTTTGGGTGCCAACCCAGACTTCATTCATTCATTCATTCATTCCTTTTTTTCGTTCTCTCTCTCTCTTTCTTTATCTCTGTCCGACCAGATTTGCCGGAGTTTTTGTCGGATCCTACTATTCCGAAAACCACGAAACTTGCCATGTTGATTGACCTACGGTGAAATTGAGCACCTGGCTTGAAATAGTCACGATGTTTAAAATTATGCAAATTAGGGGCAATAAAAATTTTAAAAGCACCATATCTTCCAAATTATTGCAGGTAGACATTTACACATGCAGGTTTGAAACATCTGGTAAATCCAATAGCATGCAAACATAAGTTGGGAAATTTTAATATGTGCTAAATTCACTTGAATTCCCAACAATATACATCCATGGCTTCTACTGATTGTTACAAGCTCCATAGACCTCCATCGTGCTTGGCAACCATTTACATTCATAATAAATTAGTTTGAACCTGTCTCATAGGCAGCCTTTTATCCATGCATTCTAGGTGAATTGTTTCGAAGGTTTGGGTCTTGTAGCAAATGAGGGGGGGGGGGGGGGGGGGGACTCCCAACAACTGCATAATGAGGTTTTCAATAAAATACAGAGAATCTCTCTATTCATGCAGTAACAGATCTGCTCCATGCTGCTATATGTACCAGGCAGGCTATAGTTCCCACCAGCGCTGGACAGAGCAGTCCGTGCACCATGACTGAGATTGGTGTCCTAGATGCTCTGTATTTGCCTGAGGCTATGAGTCTGCTGGGCTTATCAGTCCCAAGGGGACACAGGCAGAGGACTTCTTGGCAGAATAAGCGTGTGTGTTCCCTCTGTTAAAATAGACTACATACAGTGCTGAGTTGGCTAGACCCATCAAAGTATGGTCTTCCAGTCCTCAATGAGTGTTTTCACAACTTTATGAATTTTGAAACAGTGTGTGGATTTTTGTCATCTCAGTGGACACTTTCATGTCTTTATTTTCTTGTAACCAGTGAGATGAAGCCTGTTCTTCATAGCCAAGACAAAGAATATTGAGACATTATAGTGCTTGTTTCAGTTCACAGGTACATGTATACGTGTAGTTTTGTGACAGTGTCTGTTAAAATTTGTTTATGCATGGAGGTATTAACAAGATTAATAATAGATAGAGATGTGATTCCAACTTCTACTAGAGGGTTGTTGACCATTGCGCACCTAATGAATTAAACACAAAAGTTGTAGTAATAATTCATATTATCCTAAGTAGCACAATTGAGAATTTAAAATCTTGAACAACTTCAAAGCTATAATAGATGGAGATGCCATTCCAACTACTACTCCTATGTTATGGACTAGTGCGCATCTGATGAATTGGTAATGAAGGCTGCCAAATTTTCAATTATGCAAATTACGGGCATTTAAAATTTCAAATTTTAAATATCTCCAAAAGTATGCACACAAGACAGATTTGTTCAGCTGTCTGATAGGTGGTGACACCTGGTGAGAGAAAGTAAAAATGCAATAGAGTCTGAAGTTTGACTCTGTCATCAAAAATATAAAAGCTGGACCCCACCATTACCTTCCATTTATATTTTCTATGACAGTGTAGCTGATAGATCCAGTTAAATAAACTGAAATGAAGCAAATTAAGTTTCTGGGTGTATGTATACATGCATTGGATCTGAATTGGAACTGAGACTGGGAATTCCTAGTCTCAGATTGGGGCAAGGCCAGTTGCATAGCAACAGACCAGACATGTTGGTGAAAGTGGAACCATAGAGTAGGGGTGCAAGATGCAGTGTGGCTTTGAGTAATATGTTGTCAACCTCAACGTGACAGAGCTCTTTTTTTAGATGTTGCCAATTAGTATGTGTAAAAGTTGCATAACTTCTGTATGTACACTGGCAGGTGTGACTGCTTCACATACATCAGACAGGCTTGCACACTAGCGTGGCCAGGCTGTGTAAGACATACTTTTGCGATAACACAGAGGTGTATGTAGTAAAATTGAACTTCAGCTGAGTTAGAGTACTTTGGGGCAACTTGACAAAGTATTTTCCATTATCCAAGAGATAAGTTGAATGCATTGAAGTAAGACTTGGAACTTGTCACACTGCGGCTGCTTTGTGTCAAGTGTGGGTTTCCCAAATTCTTCCTGAAAACCAGCAGACGACACTAACTGGTTGTATATGTTATTTGCTGTAGTACTTAAGTACCCATTGTAGACTGTCGTAATGTTGTACCGATCAGACATTGTAGCACTGAAGTACCCATTGTACACTGTCATAACATTGTCCTACTAATCATACACTGCAGTACTGAAGTACCCATTGTCAACTGTTGTAACAATGTCATACTGATCATACACTGGTACTGAAGTACCCATTGTACACTTTTGCAACTTTGTACTGATCATACACTTAGCACTGAAGTGCCCATTGTACACAGTTGTAACCTTGTCATACAGATCATACACTGTTGTACTTGAAGTACCCATTGTACATTGTCATACCAATAATACACTGTATAACTGAAATACCAATTGTACATTGTCATAGTAGACTTTTGATGCTTCTTTTTCTTCTTGTAACCTGTGAACTGAGACCTGAAGACACACACACTGATTTGCTATGCAGCAAATCATCTTTTCTAATTTTCTCATTTTCATTCTTTCTTTCTCTCTCTCTCTCTCTCTCTCTCTCTTACTTTTATGACCAAGTTGGTCTGCAGTTTTATTCAGACACCGTTATTCTGAAAACCACCAAACTGACTTGGAATAGTAATGATTTTTAAAATTATGCAAATTAGGGGTAATTAAAATTTCAAAAGCTTCGATATCTTCCAAACTATTGCAGATAGACACAAAATTTCATTGTGCATATACAGGTTTGTGACACTTGCCAATATAATGGACAGTATATAAAAGTTGAATTTCAAATTATGTTAGTCAGGGACGTTGAAAAATTAAAAGTTTAATATCTTCAAAACTATTATACATAGCTAAGAGATGCCATTCCAACTTCAATTTAGTGGTTTGTGGCAAAACTGCATCTAATGAAATATGAACCAAAGTTGTAGGATTTTAATTTATGCAAATTTGGTGATTTTGCAGGATTCAAATCTTGAATAGCTTAAAAACTAGTATAGATAGTGGTGTCATTTTATAGGTTTGTGACATAGCCAGATCGAATAAACCATAATCCGAAATTGTACAATGTTTATTTATGCAAATTAGGCAAATACATAGAATTAAAATGTTGAATAGCTTCAAAACTATTACAGATATTGGTGTAATTTAACTTCAGTTTATAAATTTGTGACATTGCCACATCCAATGAACCAAGAACAAAAGTTGTAGCATTTTAATTTATGCAAATTAGGCTACAATACAAAATTTAGATTATGCTGAACAATGGCAAAGTGTAGAGTTTCAAACTGTTTTCACTGATAGATAACACACAGGACAATAAAATAAGGAGAAATGAAGGGAGAGGGAGTGGTGTGTGAACGTAGGTATGTTTAGACGAAATTTACAAGATGGGTGCCAAACTTTCACTAAACTTAAGTTTTAAATCTTCCAGAAAGTTTAATGTACTTATGAACAGCCTCGAAAAACAATTCCTCGTTGTCTCGTTCTCATTGTACAAGAGGCCCCAATATAGGCAACATGCCTGTCGGCCAATTGTTTTCTTTTGAAATAAAATATGTTTAAACCAAACTGTTTTCAATCTGAAGGCACCCAGGAAGATTTGCTGTGAAGCAAAACTTCTTTCTAGTTTTAACTGAATATGCACATGCGCACACATATGTATGACGTTACTAGCAATAGCCCCTTAGCCCGCCAAACGGGGCTCCATTAAATTATAAAATCCATGTTTAGTTAGTGCTTTCACCTGCACCAGACATGGTATAGAATAGACCCAGAGCTAAAAGGAGCCATAAAAGAAAGACGTCTCAAAATAGAGCATGGAGATTAGCCAAGAAAAACAAAGACCCAGATGGTGTTACAGAAGAAGCTCTCCGCCTCATGTATTTTTCTTTTCTTTCCCTTAATTTTTCCTAGGCCACCTGTGTCACACAGGACCGCGGCACAGAAGCGGAGAGCCACATCATCATCATCATCATCATCATCATCATCATCATCATCATCATCATCATCATCATCATCATCATCATCATCATCATCATCATCATTATTATTATTATTATTATTATTATAGTGGCAACATTCAAATGTTGTTTGTTTTGTTTTTTTTTATCAAAAACAAGATGCTCATAACCAGAGATCAATACTGGATTGTTGGAGACTATAACTTGACCCAGATAAATGCCAAGTTAAAAACTAAAAATGGTTTTGTAACATAGCATACTTTTATGAACTCATGACGTCATTAATGTTGGTAAATTAGGAAAATCTGACCCATTAGCAAACACATCTATCTATCTATCTATCTATCTATCTATCTATCTATCTATCTATCTATCTACATATATATATATATATATATATATATATATATATATATATATATATATATATATATATATATATATATATATATATATAACAGATATGTCAATGGAATTTTTTGCAGCAAAAATGAGAGGTCCTCATCAGAAAGAAACTATTTAGATTCTCAACAGGCCTAACTTTGCTCACCCTTCAGTAATTTGAGTCATAAGTTCGCGCTTCTATCACATACCTGGTGATAAATTGATGAATTGCTTATTATTTTTGTAATCAGTCAATCACAGTAAAATGAAAAATATTGGTGACAATTAGCACGCATGTCAGAATCAAAAGGTGCCAATTTTGAGCATATTGCTTTTAATTTATTGTTTCTATAGACAAAGAACTTGTTAATAAGAAACAAACTCTAGCCACGTTGGTTGTTGCGTCGCGACATTTAAGTTTGCAAGATTACTGGTGCATGTGAGAAGCTGTGATTGAAATTAAATGTGGAAGTCCAGAAACCACATAGCAAATACACGGCAGCTTGGTAACAGCAAAGTATTGCAACATAAATACACGATGATATTATTTCTCAAAGGAATTTCATTTCTTCTGACGGAAGACATGTCAGAGGTATAACCGCACCGACAGGCATACACAATATGAAAACTTGTGTACTTACTAAAATCTTCGTGGGTGATAATGCAGTACCGTGCAATGACAGAATAACATCAACTATTGCATACCAATATAGTCCCCATCACAGAACAGATAGGGAATATAACCTGGACAGACTAAAACTTTACAGGCTTCAAGGTCAAGGTCAAGTTCAAGGCCTTAGTGAGCCAATTGTGGCGCGTGACACACCCCAATCGTATCACTGCCAACACATTGAATTAGGTAGTCGCAGGTGCAACGGTGTAGAAATAAAGGCCTGGACAAGCTTTGTTGGAAGAACGAATAAACTAACATAAGGAAAGATGGATGCAAGAACGGGTGGTATGAATGGATGGATGGAAGGAAATGGTACAAACCTATGTGGCCACACAAGTTTTCGCTATGACAGGATCAAAGATGAAAGACCAAAATGACAGTGACGTAATTTTGGTACGTAACACATCCATGTTTCAAGAAGTATTCATATACAAAGCTTGCTGTCGGAAATAGGCCTACAGCATAGAAAATGTGGCCCACACAAGCATTTTATATGACGATGTCATTGGTTCAGGTCACAGTGACCTTGCTAGTAGCTACATTCTTATCCCACGGAATCTCCTCACACGAAGTTTGGTATCTCATAAAATAACTCTATATGATATATGGCCCATACAAGCTTTATCTGAAGCCGTGAAGGACATGCAGAAGGATGGTTGGTAGGACAAAGAAGTTCAAACCCATGGTCCCCAGCGGGGGAATGAAAATGGCAGGTTTTCCATGTTGTTTGTTTATCATTATTATTACTAACGTCACTCAATGTAAGAACTTACACAAGTTGAATGAAATATCTTGTGTAGGTACAATATAGTTCATTTACCCCCCGAAAAAAACATGTATATAAGTCATGCATTACCCCAAATACAAGCAATAAAACATATTCTGAATATCAAAATTGCATAGGAAATGGAAAACACTGCAAAAGATACTTACTTATTTACCTGCTAAACAGACAGATTTCCGGGTTTTCTCAACCCCGCTTGTGTGTAGTCGAGATAAGATGGAGCTTCGTCTGGCTTGGAGGCAACTTATAAAAAAAGCTTGCGTTCTTACACATATGCAAAAGATTGGTTGTGTATTTTTAGCCAATATATATAAGCATGTTAACCATGCAAACAAAGTCATTAAAAACTCGTTACCCTGGCAAACATGTCCTGTGTCCTCAATATGACTGGGCATGGGAAGATGCATGATGGAAAGGCTCGAATAATAAAATATCCAGATGGGTTTACTTGCCGGCAATATTTAAAAATCTCTAATCCGGAATCAAAATAGTGTGAATATACCCTCGAATGTCTTCCTGAGCCATGATAATGCCACCTGGTGTATCTTACAAATGTACCCTGACAAATGAATTGTAACATATTATTCCCTTGCTTCATTTGGGTATTACTTGGTTGCTAAGCCCGTCTACTAGTCTTTCTTAAGACCCTTTCTTTGTTAATTTATTATAAAGCAAAATAGCATGTAAATATTATAAAAATAAAGGAGGGGGCGGTCATAGTGTCGAGCGAAAACAAGCCAGGCAGCGAAGCGGTCTTGGAGAGGAGTGAAGAAAGCAAAACAAAAATGGGCTCAATAAACATCCTTGCCTAATACCAACCTTGCACTTGAAAAAAGTCTGTCAGACCCTCCGGAGCCTGTGCACATGACACGAATAATATCATTGTGAATACATAGACTGAATTACATTTTAACATTTTACCATGCATACCTTCTTGTATTAACCTGTACCATACTAAGGAGTGCGGAATAGCATCAAAAGCTTTACTGAAGTCTATAGATATACAATACAATCTCCCCCTCCTATTAGATAAATATTTTTCAGCCATAGAATACGAATTGAAAATTTGATCTACTGTACCTCTTTCTTTCCTAAATCCACCTTTTTCTTCATACATTTTGTTGTTATCATTAGCCCATGAAGTCAAACTTTTACTTATTATGTAGGTGAAAACCTCACTAAAGGTATTCAGAAAAGATATGCCTCTATAATTATTTTCATCCTGGGGAAAACATCCTTTCAAAATTGGAAAAAGGATAGCCTCACTCCATGCCTGGGGGTATACACCAACCTCTAATATCTCATTGAAAAGCTTACCAAATTATGGAGTTAATTTTGGTTTAGATGCTTTAACTATTTCTGTCGGTGTACAATCTGTTCCTGGTGCCTTATCCTTTGGCAACGCATCGATTGCAGTAGACACTTCTTCACTTGTAATATTTCGTTCAAATCTCCTGGTTCATCCCTTTTACATGCTGGGCAATGCACTTCATGTGCATCAAGAAACTCGGTCACATTATGGATGTGTTCAGGGCTACAATTAGCTGTCATATTTGGTAAGTCATTAAAATATTGCATGCACCTATACCCAGGAATGGTCACTTGATTTGTACGTCCTTTCTTACTTATTGCCTTGAAAGATTGCTCAAATTTCTTGGAATCTTTCACTTCATTTCACAGTTTTACTTGCATTCTCTCTTTAAATTCCTTCTCTTTCGTATCACACAATTCCATAAAGTATTGAAGCTTCCAAGATAAACTACTTAATCCCAATAAGGGATTGTGACACCTTTGTAACATAACCTATTAAATTTTATTTATTGTACTTTAGCTGTTACTGTACATGAATTCAATTGGCTTTATCTTGTGCCTTATTGGCTAAATTGTAAAAAAAGTCAATAATTTGAAATGCTTCTGAAAGGTATGGCACTCTTGTAAGCCACTGTGACACGTTTTCACCCCCCCCCCCCACTACACTTGTTTAACCACTGTACTCGACTCTGGATGCTAGGCACATTAAGGCTAGGAACTTTTTGATAGATTGATGTAGATGCCTTGATGTGGACTCACGTGGATGTGGATCATTATTGACATAAGCGGATTAAACTATGGCTTACAAAAATGGACCTCTTGTGTTTGTAGCTTAATTTTGGAGTCTGTGCTTGCAAAGTGTTTACTGTTATAGTTTGTCGACACCTTTGTCATTTTTGGTTGTTATCCAGGGACACGGGTAGTACAGTTATTCAGACGCATTTACAGAAATAGTCCTTAAAGTTTCTAAAATGTCAGATCATTTGAAGCCAGACCAGAACTATCCCAACCCATGAACCTTTCAGTATACAATTTTTGGACCTTGCCTGTGGATTCAAGATGTACGTATGTATGTATGTATGTATGTATGTATGTATGTATGTATGTATGTATGTATGTATGTATGTACGTACGTTTGCATGCATGTATGTGTGTATGTACGTATGTATATGTGAATGTATATATGTACGGATGTATGTATGTATGTATGTATGTATGTATGTATGTATATACGTGTGTACGTACGCATGCATGAATGTTAACCAAGCAGGTACATTTCCTTTTGCTCGAATCAACACGGATATATTTTAGGTGAGCAATACCTATGGCATGCTAATGACACAATATCAGTGAGATGTTGATAATTACAAAGGATTGAAGTACCGCACCCACTTTGTGCCTTGCTCCAAAAGCTTGTCATTGGAATGAGTTATATGTATTTTCCCCCTTCTTCCTCTTCCTGTCTTTAAATTCTGCTTCATCTTATTTTTGCTACCGCTAATTGACAATGGCAACTCATTGAAAGTTATTTAATGTGATTAATATACTCAATCAATGTGCAAAAGTTAAAACATGTCGAAGAAAGAGGAGCAATTAGACATACTAGCGTTCATATTTGAGGTATATTCGACTCTAATTATTGCCTGCTAAAGAGACCAAAAGTTTTATGCATTCTTCGCTCAAGTGGATAATACACAGAGCTAGGTTTACTTTAAAAGAAACCGTCGTCACTCAGTGCCTATTTCTCCAATTGAATTTCATTTCTCATGTCGATCCATAAATCAAAGCATTGAGCAAAAGTGACCTTTCAAGCTGAAGGACCATGTTACTGTAGGAGATCATTGCAACTATAAAGGTAAGTATTGATGTATGTATTTGTGAATTCATAGCAGCGTTGTGCATTTCATTGGAAACGAGGTGATGTATCTCAGTTGTATACATGTGCTGCTATTTTACATGATAGCAAAACACCTGGTGTGACAGGGCATATCAGTGAGAGACCTTTGCTTCTGATGAAAATTTTGAATCCCTTATTTTAAATGAAAAAAAAGCATGTCAAGTGACACCAGAGTGAAACAAGAGTTACATTTATTGAGTTCCTCAGGTTCGAGCATATGATTCGTCAACTATTGGTAAAATATATGATAATGCAGGAATGTACGTCACGTTGTTTTTATAATTTGTTGTCACAAGTGGCTTCCCGAACGTCTCCAGCAATGATAAACATAATGAAGGCATACCTTTTACGTTCACTGGTGCATCCTGTGCAGCTCTAAGCTACCAAGACCATGTTATCAAAATTCTGATCGCCTCGCATTATTTCCAAGGAGTGTAGATTTATAGTGCCCCAGCACTTGTATCTGAGATCACCACATGTCATGGGGAGAGCATTGCCTATTCTTTGTTGCAACAGATTCATCCTATGCTGATGCCCTCGCCGATGTTGGTATTTGAAGCATATGGTTACGTTAAAATATACATGTTCTTTTTATTTTGTAGTCTTCTGAAGCTGGCGCGCAAGGTAGAAATACCAACAATGCTCAAAACGTCTTAGATTCTTGTAGAAACACATTGGAACTGATGTCTCCAGTACGCACAAAGACATTACTTACTGGTTAATGTTAAAATAAATCAAGCCTCTGACATGTTCATAATGTATACAAAAAATACTCACCTTACGGTCTTTTACATGCAGCGATACATGACTAAATGGCAAAAAAATCGAATGTCCAATGCAGGATAATAAATGTAAAGATTGCATAGCGTGGCAGCAGGTGAAGGAGTTTGAGTTCTAACATATACTTCGTTGGCTTATTCAGCATCCCAGCTTGCAAGCAAACGAACTACAGACACACTTCAAAATGCATTAGCTTCAAATGAAAATCCTGTCGACATTTCATAGCTTTCAATAAATGTTCACTTGGATGGTAATTTACAATCGATCAGACCGTTCTAACGAGGAATGTCCCGTGGTCTGGGTCTATATTCCGAACGTGTCGAGCACAAACAGTCCAGACGCAGTGCTATTTTATTGTAAACCTTTTATGGAATACGCGTGGTACTTGCTGTGTCCCGGCGTAAAGCACACGGCACCAGATGCACAAGAGTTACGCCTGGTATAAAAACAAACAACAGACAAATGTAAATTGTGTCTGGGGACTTCAGTTGCATGCCAGTCATGTGATCTTTCTGACGCGCATATTATTGCATCACGGTTACACTTCTGCCATTGTCGGTAGGTGTGAGAATCATTAATTATCAACACCCCACGCCAAGGCTGTCTCAAGTTCACTGCGTGTCTATCAATAGTATGGATAAAAGTGTTACTCACCACTGGGTGAAGACAGGTCAAGGAAGTTCTTTATTTAGCTCACGACCAAAAGTCCTTCGTTTCAGGAACCTAAAAACAGCAGACTTGCTTCTGAAGGACCTTAATGCCATGTTTTAGAGATCGATATCAGAACTGAATCTTATAGAGTAAAATGAGGTATGATAATGAACCGCGTGTTCTGATCATCTGCGAGCAATAACATCTCCTGCGGCCATTTCAATAACTGTACATTAAAATAAGTGAAATTCACCTTACTTAGTTTATCTCAACATCTACGAAGAGCTTTTTTGTGTGGCAGAAATCCTGTTTGTGACAGAAATATACATATTATCAACATCACCAAATGAATCATGAAATGAAGGCCCTATATCGATTCACAGCCATACCAGGATCTTCCTTCAATCTGTAAGCCTTGCACAAGCAGGGTTCAACAAGGCAAAAGCGGCATTGGGGGCGGGTAAGGATCGGCTTGCGATAACTATTCATGTAACCTATTAAACAAAAGAGAAATGGTCATTTATTATCTGTTTTTGTTTTTCTACAATGTCCATGTTTTCTGTGTTCGTCTATATATAACCTCAGCATATATGTATCGAGATATGAAATATTTAACAGTTATGGATGGATATTTTTGGTCAAGTCAGTACCTTCTTTTAAATTTGAGAATTCCTTAAAAAATCAAAGGCTCTCTCAAAAAGTGTCACCAGTTTTTTTTTTACCACTGGGTCCTTCTGAGGCATGCGCAGCCCATATTTATGCAAATGGGATAAATGAGTATTAAATCAAAATTGTCACTGGAGATTTGTGTCTGACCTGGAACTGTTTACCTTAAGCCCTTTTCGTTTTTTCATCTGCATGAGATGACACTTATCAGTCTATTTTGTCTAGGTGAGACACACAGACAACGATTGGCGAATCCAAATATTGTTTTCTTCGTGTTTTCATCAAAGCCTGCGCATTCATGACACATTTTGCTCCTAGTTAACAATTTTTCATCGTTAACCCTCTGTTGATGACCCGATCTCTTATCCAGACAAACATTCCGATTCGAATTTACACAGAAGCCAATCTGAAGCAACAATCGCAATATGAAAGCTTCATTTGTAGTTACTGCAATGTATGTATGTATGCATGTATGTGTGTGTATGTATGTATATGTATGTATGTATGTATGTAAGTGTGTGTATGTATATATTATTTCAGGTACCACCCAGGTGCATTCTGATGCAAGACAGTAGTAGCAGATGTTGAACTTGATCAAACTATTAATGATCAATATAAAATATGTTTCTCATGGTATTATTTCCTTCAAGTAAGTATACATTGCTATCTGATATTTCTTCACTTTACAGCAGATCATTTATAACCAATGCAAACGGATCTTGTCTATTTCGCCGCAATATAAAATCAATACAAAGCGTCATGAATTGAAAGCAAATAGCATCGGTAATTGACACAGAATAGGGAAGTCTATTATGTGCAGTAGGCTTTGAATGGCGTTTTGATGGTCCCTACAAATGATATAAAGTTCAAAAGCATTAAAACGGTTTGATAAAAAAAGAACAAAAATATTTCCTGTTGAAAAGAAATTAGATTTGCTCGTATTGAATGATTCAAGGCTCCACGTTAACGATAGGCATCATCCAAGCTTGAATGCTAGTCAAGTGCTGGCCCGGCACACAGGCCTTTTCGTCGATGGGCTCTGTAGGTTAATAGAAAGTGAAAGTGATATTTTACGTAATATGGCAAATCTTCTTACATCGTGCAGCTCGATTTCTTGCATAAAGCACAAGTCGATTTGATGAAAGAGACCGTTCTGTTGCTTTACTGCTCAATTTCACATGTCATATTTCACAAATCAAAGAAATAAAAAGTTGAACTTACCCGTCATTTAAGCCGCATTGACAACAACACCAGTTGGCTTTCGCGCTCGGCCGTGATTACTGCGAGAAACTGAACATGTCTAATTCTGTAACATCGTACATGACTGCGCGTAACCATATGGCCTTGTGCAACTGTAATATTATTCTCACCCGTAAGAGCCCTTGGGCACTGCCTAACAACATCAGTGAACGCTAGGCCTTAATAAGGCAAGTCCGTTCTCCAGCTTCATATTGTACCTCCACTGTTGGTTGCTTGAGGAACTATTGACGAACTTTAATAGGATACATTGTATGCAATGGGTGATTCGCGTAGGTGCTCAATTAGAAGATAAAGGAAGGCTGATAATAGTATCTGTGAAACGCACAGGATCAGTGATATAATAACTGATGTATATCACAAAATGTGTGAGGCAGATATACACTAGCCTGCAAGAAATCTTATAATTAGTCAGCTTTTTTCACAAAGCAAATGTTTTGAATAAGAAGTTATGGAAATGAACACTTCTTAGCAGATTCCAAGCACCTTTTACGATTAGATTGATCACAAAGAAAACAGATATAACCACAACTGAGTGTTTGGTACCATCTCTCCTTGTTCACAAGGTTATAATGCATGCTATCTATCAGGTTATACAGACATATTTATCGTAAACATGAGTTCCAATGACATTTTTCATCAAGATTTTGAATATTATTTTGGTCCGAATTTTGATATTTAAACTTGAAATGCATTACATTATTTTGAGCACTTAAGCTAATTTTTGTTCGTCTCCACAGCAGACCTGATCGAACTTTTATTATGTGTTTGGTCCATAATGTGCAAGAAGGAACTTTTTCTGGCGCAGGAATAATTGATTATTGTTATTATGATTATTTTTTTGATAATCTTAAAAACTTTCTTATCAAAAACAAAGAAAAAAGTCCCTTGTTTCTATATAGTACGGTATGAAAGGCTATTCGTTATAATTAAACCAACCGTTATCATGGGTTTTGCAAACACACCCACATTGTTTCATTGTTTTTTACAGGCTTCATGTAGACAACTTGTCGGCTCCCGCTATCTGCGGAAGAATTACTATGCACACCTACACACCCCGCAGAGAGTTTTGCGAGCAAATGTTGAACTCCGTGCGTGCACAAAGAAAATGTTACAGCATTCAATATCTCAACAAAATGATGTGTTTTTTCCCCGTGCCCTTTGTTAACGGATTTCGAAGCATTGACTGTGAGAAATTATAATATGTCTTTTACCGTGTTACTGACTCGTAAAACAATGATTGTGTACACAGCCCGTGAAGAATTGCTTGAGCTCCATGCATTCCTGATCTTAGTTTTAAAATGATCTTTATATCAACTCAAGTGTGAGTGTTAAAATTAAAAAGCGTCAGCGCCGAAGAATCATTATTGACACTGAAAATAGAAGCCAGAAAGGGGAAATCATATATACGCTCCAACTAGTTTACAGAGTATGTAGTAATGATAAGAGAGGTGAAGGTGATTTCTTTCAGAATCTTTGAAAACTATTGACGGCACGATATACAATTAAAACTGTTGTCTGGCTATTTAAGTTAAAAATCTTGAAAAATCAGTTTGGTTAAAAAAAAAAAAAAAAAAAAAAAAAAAAAAAAAAAAAAAACCCTAGAACTATGAAAAAATACAACGAAAAAACTCACGAACTAGAAAGTGCCTTCGTTGATGATTTCAAGTACGTTTTTAAAAAATGGAAATTTGGATGACAAGGCAATCTTGGTAATTTTATGTCAGAAAAACGGTAAGATGAAAATCGGTCGGACAAAGGGCTTCAATAATTGTGTAAACTTGTAAAAGCAAAAACGTACCAGCGATTTTTTTGTTTTGTTGTATTCTTTTTCTATAAAATGGACAAAAAGAAGCATCGTTGAGGATGAGTTTCATTATTTGATGGTACGGAAAAAATTTCTAACCCAAGAAAAAATTTATTGCAAGGAATATCCGAAATTTTTGTGAATTTTGAGAATTTGAGTCCGGAAGAAAAATGTATATTCTTGATGAAATGTGAAGATTTTGAGACTGTTTCACTTATGATAAATTATATAAATGAGACTGTTGTAATAAGGGGATACTTATGAACGTAAGTAATGTATTTATTTAAACATCATTGTATATTCTTTGGTTTCTTTTTGTGAGATTGGATTGTGTGTATTGTGAATGTACTGTGTTGTATTTGGCAGAATACCTTTTCTGTGTATTGAAGGTGCAGCTAATAAAGATTCATTCATTCATCATTCATTCATTCATTCATTCATTCATTCATTCATTCACATCCAGAAATCAAAGAGAAAACAGAGAGGCAAAACTTAAGGCTATGCTGTAATTAAAAAAGTCTGCACACAATAAACATAAAAATAACACAAAATAATAACTAAATTAAATATAATAGAAAATGAGAAAATACCTATTTTTCGAAAAAAAGGTTGACTTCAAAGCAAAAGTTTATTTCAAATTTTATGTCTAATGGTTTGTGGCTTATTTACATTTTGGCGATATCCCTAAAATTATTGAGGAATATATATAGCTAAAGTTCTGGATCCTGTTATGACATGATCCACCTCAGCCGACGCACAACCGGAAACGGAATGAGAATGTTTAGGAACCAGGATTGTAATAAAAGCCGTAGATCTACTCATTTTTAAATAAATTATTAAAAACTGACTGACTGCTAAGAACATTCATAGGCCCATAGTAATTACCCGGCATGTATGGTATTACAAGGAAACCTTACCGCCCTTTTATGAATCTTTCTTCAAGTTCCTGTGCTTTTCTATGGGGTGTGAAAACTTCCAGCATGTTCAAGTATTACTGTGGATTTTGATCTGTTCCTATATATTTGGCATTCTAAAATAAATGTCAGGGATAAGAGGGGATATTACCTTTTTTCAGACAGAAAAAAATGAAATAAAACAAAACAAAACACCCACCCCCCAAAAAATCAACTCCATCACCGACCCACCCCCACCCCAGAAAACCAACTAGAGTGATGCGTGAACAGTCCGTGCTCAGCTGACTTAAGCTTGTCCCACAAAATCAAAGTTGCAACTGAATAGACCTGTGTTGAGCTTCAGTTGAGTGCACATGGCGCTAAGAAGTATTTTAAAGACGGAGGACTGAGCCTCTTAAAATGTCAGCCTGACTACCAAGTCAGCTGAGGTAAAAATTGCTGCACCACCTGGTGAACAAATTAAGAACTATGAGTCTCTAGGAGCGTTCCTGTGTGATCTCAAAGCAATTGGGTGAGTGGTTTTAGAGTCAATTTTTTAAGATTCCCCCCCAAAAAAGAAAAAAAATAATCATTGAGGCCTGACCATTTAAACAAACTTGGTAGAGACCCACTCAAGGTACATTGTCACCAAGTTTGAAGTCAATCTGGCTGATGGTTTCAAAGAAGAAGTCGAAAAATGTGAATAAGCATTAGAAAGCCCATTGACTTACATAGTAATCAATACGAAAGGTGCATTTACCGATAAGTATCCGAATTGAAAAAAAGAAAGCCGTTAAAAATCAGGAGTCCATAGCAGTACCACGAAGTGAACAACTTTGTTTGGCCTTTTCACAAGGAACGTATCCACCGAGTTTCAGCTTAATCAGAGTCCCGGTTGTGGAGAAGTCGAAAAAAGCGAAAGCACACAAAAAATCATAAAAAATAGTAGAAAACAAATTGCAACGCCATCTGGTGAAAAAGTGAAAACTAGTAGTCTTCTGGAGTGTACCTGTGTGATGTCAAAGAAATTGGGAGAGCGGTTTCAGAGAAGAAGATTTTTTTTTTACCATTTGAACAAACTTGGTGGAGATCCACCCAAGGTACATTGCCACCAAGTTTGTGAATCTAGATGACAGTTTTGGAGAAGTCGAAAATGCGAATTGTGAATGGACGCTAGACGACGGACGAGAAACGACGGACGAAAAGCGATGGCATATCAACCAGCTGAACAAAAACAAAAAACAAAAACAAAAAACAAAAACAAAAAACAAAAACAAAAACCAAAAAACCCACGACCCCCCCCCCAATTTTTTTTTAAAAAAGCCAAACAAACAAACAAAAAAAAAAACAAAATAAAAAAAATACCCCCACCATTATGCCTTTTTTATACCGTGTTCATTTTTTAATGTCAAATAGTTAAGACCCTGTTTGTTATGTTTGACTATGGCCTTGTAGACGACAGACGAGAGACGACGGACGAAAAGCGATGGCATATCAGCCAGCTGAACAAAAAAACAAACAAAAACAACCCCCCAAACCCCCCCTAAACCCCCCCAAAAACAAAACAAAACAAACACCCCCCAAAAAAACAAAATAAAAAACAAAAACACCCCCCCACCATTATGCCTTTTTATACTTTGTTCATTTTTTAATGTCAAATAATTAAGACACTGTTTGTCATGTTTGATTATGGCCTTAGTCTCTTTGTTTTTTTATGTTGGATGTCATACTACGCACATACACTACACGTCGTCATATTTTTGAAACCATTGGCTCCATACAGGAAGCCCATACTCCAAAAATATGTTTTATAATTTATTTTTATAATATGCAATATGCTAACCTTGTCTGCCGTCAGACCAGTGAAATATCAAGTAATATCTATGCGTTGATTAGTAATTTTGAAAATCCTAACAATATGCTGGGGGTAAGATTCTGAGAAACCGTCACTCTTGGATCTCTTCATTCAGTCACTCGGAATAGAATAGTGCCATCAAAAGACATAGGAGTAATTAACACATTCATGAATCATGAGAAAAACACAATTTAAGATTACGGGTTTAGTCTTGTTACATCAATTGCAATCCTCCCTGGCAGTAATACCCCCAGACAGAGCTTTGCATCATCGGCAAATGGTTTCTCGGTGACTGTGCTTGGGAAGAAATGCCGTTTACATATATCAGAAACGGCAGCGGTCCCAACATGAAACCCTGTGGAGCACAACTAGCCCCAAGCCGCCAGCATGAAAGGCTGTTCCCAGATATGACTATTTGCCTGCAACAATTGACGACTATTAACCCCGCGCAAAACTGTGCCATGTATGCTTAAATATTTTCAATTTATACTCCGGTCTTTTTATTTTTTTGAGGCACAGTGTCAAAATCTTTCGCAAATTCTAGATATATAATGTCATTTTTTATTCCATCATTAAAGTTTTCTGACTAATCATCCCCAGGTAGTTCTTAAAATTTCATAGACCGTCTAGGATTTATGTTGGCTTGAATCAAACAGGGATCATCATTTTATTTTGAGCTACAGAGAGAGAGAGAGAGAGAGAGAGAGAGAGAGAGAGAGAGAGAGAGAGAAAAAGAGAGAGAGAGAGAGAGAGAGAGAGAGAGAGAGAGAGAGAGAGAGAGAGAGAGAGAGAGAGAGATACCTTTTGGGGAACACCCTTTACATTGGAAAGTGACTCCAAAGACATGCCATCAAACTCGACGCATTGAAATCTATTGGAGAGATAACTATTAAACTACTTCAAATCCAGGTCTCGGACTGCATTGTATTTTAATTTACAGAAGAGTGTATCATGATCCAACGTGACGGACGCTTTTGACATATAAATGCTAATGAGTAAATCATCGGAGTCTAGAAATTGGTAGATTCTATCAATAAATTCCAATTCAGCAGTCTCTGTTGAGTGTAACTGCTTGAATCCATGCTGACTACCATAAAATAAATTATTTGATGAGAAAAATTGTGACTATCGATGATACACACCTTGTTCAAAGACTTAATATAAACTTATTGCTAGACAAAGCGAGAATAAATTTCTTCCCCTGATTTAAACATACTTTGCCCGATTCACTATCATGCAAGAGAGTTCTACTGGAATTGCGAAGAAATTTTGTTAATGGCAGACATGCTTCCTGGCCATACATGGTAGAAATTGATAAGATTTTAGCAGGAGTTGGTTTGGATAATAAAATATATAACCAAGATGAGTGGCGGCTACTAAGGTATCACAAGCTGTCCCTGGATAACTATATACACGGCTTTTTTTTAATGAAATTGATAATGAGAAATCACTCCCTTTGTGTGGTTTATTGAAGAGATCATCCCTCCGTGAAGATTACCTTTTTGCTATAAATGATTTTGAGTCGGCCCGCCTGAAGTTTATGGCGTCCTCAGGATGTTTGGGTCTTAAGATAATTTAACTAGATGGAATTTTGCACCCTAAGGAACTTGTGTTTTGTGTAAAAATGGCGTCGAAAATATTGAGAAATAAAAAATAGCACTTGCCTGCTGAGCAGACCAAGGGCCGTTCATTTTCAAGCTTTGCCATAAGCAAGCGATCACTTTCCTTCATGCCCACACACATCTGAAACACCTCAGGTGTGCTGTAAATCACTCATCAATGCAACAGATTTTGTAACGAGATAATATAGGCAGCTCCCCTGATAGCTTACTTGAACATATTTTTGGTGAGCTATCAGCAGCTCACCAGTGATTTGCTCATGGCAAAGCCTGATTTTGGCACTGGAACCCTAGGTCAGGCCACCTCACATTCTGCTCGCTGCAATCACAGCAAACGGCAGTGTCTCTCACTCAGCCAGCTTTATCAGCCAGGACAGGAAATAGATAATTACTGAATTGAAATGCCTCTTTAAAATATTGAAATGCCTTTAAAACAATTTACTACACATGATTGGATTTGGTAGTCACGATTATGCATAATCATAAATAATTTTAAGCTGGTCTGGTCAGATTAGTTGATCAGTATACGGGACTGTGTTGACAAGAGAGGGGTATATCTATAAAGATATATGCTTGAAATTCTGCAGACTCAAAAGCCACTCCAACCAAATGTGACCTGATGGTAACATACATGCACACAGGTATGAGGCCACCATTACCATTACAAAATGCTTGTTTTAAGTAACCTCACTTAAAACTCTACCCTGTCTAAAAGGTGGATGCAGTGCTCTGCACACCCTTTATTGGTATTGTCTCGATGCCTTATGGTATATACACACAGTTTGACCGCACTGTTCTGTGCACCTAATTTTGTTCGTTTGTACAGCAAAAATGCACAAAATGAACGAAACATCTTACATCTGAATCAGAAGAGTGCTATTACCATAACAATTATAAGTTAATTTACTTTTTTATATCTCAGGTCAGTAATCGTACATCTGAAGTATCCTGGTCATTCAGTACTCAAATTAATCACTCAAAGTCATTACTATTATATGATCTCTCTATAAGAACTGTAGAGATTTTGATGCCAAAAGCTCAAATAAGAATGGACAGCTTACTATGAGCCTACAGTGACCTAACGAATGATTGTCTGGGCAACTTCAAGGAAATAACAACACTGGCCTATCTCAGCGTTGAACCTCCTATGCACAAATAGTTATGTAAATTCCGTTCCGTCGCATTAATAAGCTAACTCTTTCCAAAGAATTCGTTTATTCATGTAAGTCCCATTCATTGCTAAAATGCAAGAACTGTACAAAAAATGAGATAACTTCGACACTTTAAATTTTACAAGGGGCATTGTGTGTTCTGGGAAGTAACTAAGTGAATATAAAAACGCGACTAGACGGAATTTTTGCCTTGACATTGATAACAAAATGAAAAATACAGAAGGACTATATTCTGTAGTGTAAGTTTTACACACAACTTCTTTAGGTCAGTTTATATTCTAACTTTGAAATCTGATAGAGGAAAAATACTTTTAAGCCATCCAATAAAAGATTTCCGTCCCGTCGCGCTGAAAAATCATTTCTAGTCTATATCTTCAGCTCTATCTCAAAAGAAAAGTATTGCTAATTGGTAATTGTATATGTTTAATACTTATAAACATGTACCCTTACCAAAATACATTTGCAATAAAAAAAATAATTAAATTTTCACACCATGTCTTGACTATTTTTGGATCTGACCCATATATATATGTTACACAAAGTGACCCTCTTCATTTCCAGTTATCTCCATGGCCTGCCTTCCCATAGCTCGTTAGGGGAGCAAAAATTTGGAAGAGTACACTAAAACTTTTTATGTAATTAGATTAGACAAACACCACGAGAAGCGCAAGTTGCTGGCAATGCAATAGTGATTTAATTCTCAAGATGATATTGCGATAAAACACACTCGTCGCCACCAACCAAAGTTTACCGAAGGCAGATAGAACTGAATTCACAATTACTGTTTGATAACTCATCTACTTCTATCTTGAATTTATCACATTTAGCATTTAGACATTGAATGCTTAAGCCTAGGACAGAGGCACTCTGAGAAAATGGTTTTTGCAAAGTCACTTAGGTTATTGATGTCTATACACGGGGATTCGGATGTAAGATATTACGTTGTCAAGGTCACCAACATAATGTAATATTTCGCTGATTTTTCCCCCCGAACATTCCTTACTAAGATTAGGGATGTATAAGTAGTACTGACACATCTCTGGTGAGACATTAATACTCACAGATATTGAGATCAACATAGATTACAAAAAGCACCATTTACAATGTATAACTAAATGGGATGTCAAGTAGTGACTTCAGTTCACTGTGCAGAAACATGTAAATAAATACAACACATGACTATTTGTGCATCTGAGGTGCAACGCTGAGATAGGCCAATGCTGTTACATGTATTTCCTCCAAGTTGCCAGGCAATCATTCATTAGGTCACTGCAGGCTCAGAGCATGGATCTACTATCTGATAGTAGGTCCATGCTCAGAGTAAGCTGTTCATTCTGATTTTAGCTTTTGCCATCAGAGAATCTCTACAATTCTTATAGAGATCATGCAATAATAATGACCTTGAATGATAAATTTGAGTACTGAATGAAAAGGACACTTCAGATGTACAATTACTGACCCAAGATATAAAAAGTGTCCTGGCATTCTTGATTTGCTGACATCTGAGGGCAGTAAGTGTAACGAAATATATACTGTGTTTATAAGAGAGAAAACAAAATAATGCATGGTCTGCCAGTTTGACCGTCTGTGGCCTGCGGGTTAAAGTGCTGGACTGGAGATTCAGAGATCATAAAGTGGATGTTCACTCATCAGCAAACTTTAATTGTTCTTAAAGGAGTATAAGTGTAAGGGATTGGGTAGAAAACTTGCAAAGTTCAACTTTATCTAAACTGAATGGTACAGGGGTTACCCCAGCCGAATCTCAGACACGAGTCTGTAGGAGTTTTTATTAAACATGACTACTTCGCTGAAACTACGTCCACATACAGCAAAACAAATGGACCGGCGGGGACTCTAAATATCTGAAGAATGCCTCGCTGTCAGGGTGCTGGGCCGATTGACGGATCATAACTTCAACACATACATAAACAGGACAAATTGGTTGAATGCTCAGATTGTGACTTGTGACATACCATTAAGTATCTACAGTGCCGCTGTCCATAATGTTAAAATAATTTTTAGGGCATTTTGCTCCCAAAGACATTTCAGACGTTTCTATGGAATCTCTGTAATATATCTCTGATTGAGGACAAAAGTTCTCTCAAAGATTGCACTGCCAGACCAAATTGTCTCTCTGGCAATGAGGCTAATGTCTGGATATTACCAATGCCATCAGTTGGTTGAAGAAAGTTAATAAATTAACTGTTACTGCTGCAGATACACTCCGTCTAGGAGTAACACTGTGGTCACAACCAGAAGACCTTCATAATGTTCCAATCTTTGACAAACCAAACAAGCTTGAACATTTACCAAACACACGCTGTGCTCGACCGTGCCATGGACCACAACAATCAAATGAAAGGAAAAGCTGGAAGTTGCCCATGAGCGATCCTATACTAGTGCTGCTGCACAAAATTATATAGAATGACAATGCTAATCCTATCAGACCACAGCCTGGTGGTCTTCCTGTTGTTAATAACGATGGTGTCGAATTGAATAACAGCACTGCACCACACAATGTAGATCATAACATACCCAGTCATGATACCCCTCAGAGATTGACGCCATGCCGGCGAACCAAGTTGCTCACAGGGATACATGTATGAGCTGTAATATGGATTGTAGTAGTCGGCAGTTCTTTCTCAAAAACAAGTGGCTCCGGCTGTGCCCAGGTAACAAATTAAATTGACATCAAAGACAATGTGTCAAAGGGGAAAGAACATCCATTTTAAACATGTTTCAACAAATGTCCAAGTTACCTAAGGGTGAACAAAATTTGTGTAGTTCCGGTGTTTTGATCGGCCCTACTGAAAGATTTTACCGATAAAGTGGTCGTAGTGTGCCATTATTTTGCAGTAAAGTCAACTCAAACACAGCATTTTATTTCAACTTGTCTGGAGGGTTAATTTGGGTCGGGGAAACAGCATAGCTGCATAGCCACAATTGTTAGATGAAACAGTATAGCCACAGATTTTCGGTGATCGTTATCGTGATATTTCGCTAGGTTCCAGGTGTTCGTTCTCTGAGCTACCAGGGCAAACGGCCGCTAAAGTACTTTTAAAACATGACCTACTATCTTAACTTTAATCTGTTTGCTTGATTGTGTCTGAAGCAGTTATCAGCGTTGTTACAAATCCAAAAGCTACACGATACCTTGGCACATCATGCACGTGGGCGAGCGCCATTTTGAACTTGTATAGCCCTCAAAAACATATTTGATTTGGATATCAAATTGAATAGCGGCCACACCATATATCATTTTCGATCCTCTAAAATATTTGCAAACATATCCTTTTGGTTTTACATATTATACACCCCCAAGATCGTCCCATTACTATCCTCATTTACATGCCATCTGGTGCGGAATCAACAGTATTCAAAATGGCAGCCAAGTTCATGGGTTAGTCCTGATTGGATATTTTGAAGAGGTAGTATGCAAAATATATGTTTGATTATTGTTAACGGAAGGTTAAATTAATTTGTCGAATGAATGTAATGTACAATATATGATGGGACTTTTCCAGTGTGAGCAGTACCTAAAAAAATGTAAACACAATGCCTTGATGTTACCAGTTTTGGACGGAGGTGGGCCCCGGAATAGGAATATTGTATCAGACACTGAAGTCGTCGCTAGGCTTTGAATTAAATAGCAGCACTGGGCACAGGAGCCAAGAGCCCCCATTGAGTCAAAAATGGCGCATAGTGGAGAAGATTGCCCCGATAGTGGATACAGGTCCGAAAGTACTGGCGGGTTTTTATATAATTGGTAACAATGCCTTGGACTTTTAAAGACCTGATCGTGCATCTTTCCTTGCAAACTCTCAGTCAAGGGCATGTAGTTAGGTGTCACTTGACAGGAGAAATGTATTGAACAATGAGACGCACATTTCTCAATATGGTTTTGGCATAAACTTTATGTTGGGGTTTACATACGTGTGTGAAAATGCATTTCAAATCCAAAATCAAAATTTAAAACGTTCAGGTTCAAGGTACCATCTTCCCAATTTGGTGACATAATTGATTGCCCTGTGGTATGAGAATATAAAAATATATCCGTCCTAGACTTGATGTCTCCCACGATGAAAGTCATGAACATAGACATGGCTGTACAATGTTTCTGTATACAGCTTTTATTACTAGTGCAGAGTCTTACTGTTGTTAGGTTCAACCCCCAAGGCTAAGGTACTGGGAGGTTAGACAAGAATAAGATGAATGAAGAATGAATGGGACATTGTTCTAAATCAGGAAAACTGGTTATATAATAACCAAGTGGGTCTCTTGAAAAACAAGTACATGAATTGTTATGCCAAGCCAATTTCTGACATGAAAGGTGATGAGCTTCTCAAAGACAGGGCATATGGTGCGACCCAAGCATAGCACCTGACCAGTACAGTGTATACTTTAACAGTTCTTTTTATCCTGATGTGCATGTACTTTTATCTTGATGTATTTATATCTTTTACTTCTCCCGAAGTGGAGGTCCAATAAATTATTATTATTATTATTATTATTATTATTATTATTATTATTATTATTATTATTATTATTATTATTATTATTATTATTATGATGATGGCTGTGCCAATCTTTAGACGAAATGTTCAGATTTTAATACCGTTCGTTGGTGTAATTTACCTGAAATCGTGCCTATGGTCCGGTGCTAGAAAAGAAACACTGAAAGCTTTTTCATTTTGAACATTTATATATGCCATGTGACACTTCCAGACGTAATGATAATGCAGAGGAATACCATAGGGTCTGGAAGAAATCTCATATAAATGTTACCAACGTTATCACTGGGAGATACTTTAATACTGGTTTCTCTCACTGAGGTTCACAGTTCACGCCTTGTTATTGGCGTTCGTACAACGTGAAAGGTACAGTTCATTAACTTCCCACCCACCATGAATTGACTTCACTTACGAAAGAAAGAATGAAGAAGGAAGGTCTGCTATTGATATATTTTTTCATGTCTGAAACCTATATTATTGTGAGATTGATTATTATGTCCAGTATGGTGGCGTTAATTTGTCGGATAACCTTGCTGTATTAGTACCTTTAAATTTTGTAGGCTTGTCACATAGATACGGGGACGGATTCCCACCCTCTTCGGCCTCAGTGGCACCTTGCCTAAGATAAAGAAATAATCGGTTGTATGGGTTCTCTTCAGGATAAATTGGAACTGATTGATACCCTATGTTCTGCTATACTCTGCCCAGATGTATTTTTGCATGGTGCAGACGGAATCAATAGAACGCTATCATAATACATGTAGTACTATTGACGCGTGGCAAGATGCAGCGCTTGACAATATTCCCTATTCCAAACAGTCAGACAAGCTTTAATGATGCCAGATTGGAATGAACATATCAAACCTTGGAAACAGCGATCCTTATTTTGAATTTCACATGGAAATCTAATAATCGACCACACGAAGAAATTATTGCTGGAATAAGAAGCAAAACAGGCGCCAGGCACCGTCATGCCCTCTACTCTCGGGAAAGGAATTATGACATAACACGTGCTCAGGCATTAGATGAGGCAATTTCTAGTAATCGTACTAGAGACTTTCGGAGTGAAGTGAAGAAAATGGGAACTGAAATAGTATTCTACGTGTGGTCGACGATATTTCCGCCAGCGATGACAACGCCAATAACAGCGAAAAAAAGATGATGTGTTGTGCGACTCGGTCTCCTTTGATGAGGCTGAAACGGTCTATATGGCAAGCCAGGACCACAACAAATACATTTCACATTTAAAACAGGATTATCATAAATAAAAGAGACAAAAATTAACATAGTAGGCACATTTCTCATTGAAAACAGAGAATAATTCTAAATGAAACAGACACCAAAATATAAAACAAAACAGATATTTCTCGCTTAAAACAGAATCATATATAAAATTGACAAAAAATAAAACAAAAGAAACATTTCTCATTTAAAACAGAATAATTATAAATGAAACATACAAAAAAAAAATTAATAAATAAAACATAACAGACAGAACTGATAAATAAAACAAGCCACTTTCAAATAAAACAGACCACAAAAGATTAGTTCTCAAGACAGGTTTTTGTAGGATTATTCGTTGTCCAAATATGTATCTGAATCAAAATATTCAAACAAAGTGGAAGAATCCATGTCTAAAATGCTCAATTGTTCAAATGGCATCAAAGAAGGTGGTGTACTTTCTGCTTTTCTCTTAAAGGTATATATTATAACATATTGCTCAATTTAGTCATGTACACAGAACCACTAGAAACAAATTGTCCAAGTTACAGCGCATACCACACCATGGATGCCAGTTGTGACATGTCTGAGGGGGAAAAAGTTCAACAGTTATTTGTCGCTTACAGGGAAACCATAGGATATATTTGGAAACGTTTGTACCCATCATAGCAATTTGCGTCATCATACGTGTATGTAACATTGTCCACACTGAACACCAACCGCACAAATATTACGTTAAGTGTCAATAAATGTGATCCTTTGCACAATACCGATAAACTTGTGAGTATTTTTGCTAGGATGGCTTATACAGGCAGTCAATAAGCAGCATGCAACTGCCTGAATTGAATCATGTCTCATATCGGAGTTGATAAGTTTCAATCATTTAAGATAAATCTTTCGAATTTAAAGCATATTTTTTGTAATCAAAGGTTCCGATTCACCAGGCAACGTGGAAAAAGTTGCCTCATTGATCTAACAAGTTTGCAAGGTCAGGGATGGTTAACTGAAGTTCTGTCTTAGCAAGCAACAATGTACACATATTGTTTACTTCTTAAGTACTCATTGTTAGTTATTGTACTTCTAATATGTCACCATGATATTTGGATGTGCTGTTTCCTGATCAAAGAACTATGCCAATCTAGAGATAAACACAACAAAACGTCAAACGCAGAACAAAGTCAAAAATGCTCAAAATTTCAATATTCCACAAAAATCAGTCACTCAGTTTTACAAGGCTTGTCCCTTTAAAAATGAATTAAATACTATGGTATATTTTGGTTAATAGGACCTGGTTCGGTTGCCTACGAAGACAGACTGTGGCCTTTTGATTATTACACCCCGCCTGGAGCGCCAACATCACTTTCAGAATACCGATACTGTGTATGTCTACGCAGGCAACTGGTTCGGTAACTGTATTACAGATCATAAAATCAGCAATGATGGTTTTCTCAATAGTCAGAAATCATCGGTCAGGGATGCGGTGAAGTGTTGCCTTTTGCTACCAAATCAAGACAAAATAAAAAGAGAAATTTTCAAATTTAACAAAAACTTTCTCAAATTGAATCCTGCCACATTAAAATTATACCACTAATGCAACTAAAAATATAGTTGAGGTAGTTTTATTGACCTCCTTTTGCTGGTGTTGAATGCTGTAATATTCTGTTCTAAAGTATTGAGAATGCCTCGGTTGAAGAAAATGAATTTGGTTTACTTGGTAATTTGTAATATTAATTGTCACATTGATGCGTTTGTAGAATCAAACCTATATTGCACCTCTAGAGACAATTTATTTCAACTGTGTCAGCTGATTTTACGATCAACACGTGTTATAACAGCCACCTATACAAGCATAGGTATAATTCTGACTAGTTTACCGCCGAAACAAATTGACTGAGGTGTTATCATGTCATGAAATACTGCAGTACATACTATAGTCCATGCCCTGTTCCAATGCGCTGACGGTATTTTCCAATTATTGTACAGAAACAGGGTTGGAACAGGAAATTGTCCTGTTAGTCTTCTATCTCTAACGAAATGCCTGGAGGCTGGAGCAAATTTGGTCGAATTTACTAGGCTTCCAGTCTTTTGGCCGCCTGACCATGTTGATACATTCTTTCCTTCGTTGTTTATCTCTCTTCTAGGCAAAAAAAACATGATAAAATTCGATACCCCTTCAACCTCCTTTTTGTCGACGTGTCTTGCAAGTCGACCTATAGTGACGGCTACTGAACTATACAGCAAAATGTCTATGGGTGGAACATGCTGTAAAAATTGATTGAAATACTGAAAACGGAATGTGCTTTAATCAGCAGAACCACTATCAAGAACACGAATTTCCCCAATGCTTCAAAGGCCAGTCCTTCATCTTTTACGCATATATATTTCACTCGATTAAATTGTCGCACAAGCGTTACTTGCTTCCTTATCTGAGTGAAAATGTTGAAGAAGAACAACCTTTCAATTCATTTCAGTGGCCTTGAAGATAAATACTTTAAAGTTTCATAAAAAGTTTATAAATACAAAGAGGAAGCTGGTTTATAACAGGAACCTGGTCAAAAGAGTTTATAAATAGGTATCATCTATAGCGGCATCCATTTTGAAACAAAGAAGCATGGAATCAAATGTAGGCCTAACAGATGATCAGATCATCATGAGCTATAAACAGTGAAAGATATGACTATCTAAATAAGCACTAGGGTTATAGTATGAAGTGATGTGTTTCCTAGACTCACATCAAACAGAAATAAATGAAGTATACCAGAATCCCATATCATTTTTACAAATTTCTGGTCATCATAACTTTACTGCGAGTTTGCAGCGGTTGTGTACATCCGGGTACTTGTTGCAATTTATTGTTGGAGCTGCTGCAGCGAGCGTGTGCCGCTGTCAAGCACAACATTGACATAGAACATTGTTGGCCTGATCTGCAGACGTATCAGTCACTACATTGTAGGCCTGATCTGCAAACGTACCAGTCACTTATACGCCACAAAGTAAATTATTATGTTTTGACAGTATTGAATAGGAAAATTTGATCCAAGTAACCAAAGTAAGCCCGGAAAGGATTAAATCAACCGAAAACCGGAAAACGCCACAAATGTGACCAAATAAATGGTGATCACCAATGGCACTCAGGAACTTGGGAAGTTCAGAGTCTCTACAGCCATGTAGCCTAGGGCTAGGCCTGCCGCCCAGCATTTGTGGTAGCCAACGTGTTATAATAATATTTGTAACACTAGTTTCATCACAGAATAATCTGTAAACTTAGGCCTAAATATACACAGGCAATTTAGTAGGCCTAAAGTGAATCTTATCGTAACTATATCACTAGGCCTATGACAGAAAGGTTCCTGCAGTTAACATGAGAAGAAAGAAAACAATTAAATATAATCTTACGAGAAAAGAAAAAAAATCTCTCGAAATTTTTTTAACACACACACACACACACACACATATATATATATATACATATATATATATATATATATATATATATATATATATATATATATATATATATATATATATATATAATGAAAATGCAGAAATTGGATGCAAAAAGATATATATATATATATATATATATATATATATATATATATATATATAATGAAAATGCAGAAATTGGATGCAAAAAGACACAGCACTGGCAGTGTTGCACAAGTTTAGTCCCTGCATGCCAGGTTGTAAAAAATGCTTTTTAAAAGATGTCAAAATAGCAGAAAATAACAAAAACTACAGATGAGCAATAACAAAAAACCTAGAGATTAAGGAGAAAAGAGAAATATGCCTAGGTCTATATAATACTACAGGGTTGTGCATCAGCTATACATTGTGTGGAAAAATAAAGAAAGTGTAATTTGTAAATGCATGAAAATCAAAACTAGACATGTTAAAAACACAAAAACAGAAGACAGAGAGAGGGAGAGAGAGAGAGAGAGAGAGAGAGAGAGAGAGAGAGAGAGAGAGAGAGAGAGAGAGAGAGAGAGAGAGAGAGAGACCATTCCTATAAGTTTAAATAAAGTAGGCTTGAGAGGGGTCTTTATAATGGATATCAACCACAACCAAGTTGAGAATAATAATTTTAAAGCAAGAGTTTGGTTCGAGCTTGAGATTAATGTTTCTGTGGAAGCCCATATATTTGAAAACTAAATCTGTTCACGTCGATATTGGTTGCCTTTTTTAAAGACAGCCAAATGTACTGAAATACGGGTTATAACCATTTGACTACGCGTTGTTGAGACTCCAATTTGATTACCTGCCTCGAAGACGCGTTGTAGAGATTCTAATTTGATTGCATGCCTCAACGACGCGTTGCAGAGAACATCTTGTTTCCGCTACGCGTTGTAGAGACTGCAGTTTGATTGGCTGCCTCGACGACGCGTTATGGAGAATTTCAAGTCTCGACCACGCGTTGTACTGTAGAGATTCTAATTTCATTGGCTGCCTCTACGATACGGTGTAGAGAATTTCTTGTTTCCGCTACGCGTTGTAGATACTCTAATTCGATTGACTGTTTTAATACCAGTAATGCTTGTTGGAGCGTAAATGGTTGGTCAGCCTGCCATAAACGACGAGTCATTTTTTACGTGCAGAAATAAATGTGTGGTGCATATTGAATCCAAAGTACTTTTCTCATGAGTTCTTTCACTGATTTTATAAGACAGGGAGTTATAATCAGCAAACTCAATCAATGTTTTATCCACTGCTCTTCCATATCGAGGTTATCATTGATGTTGTCTTTGTCCCATTCTTTGCTTGCTTGGTAGATTAAAACGACCCGCTAGCTACGATCATACGTTGCGATATATTGGTATAGAAAAGTTTATTTAGATCATTGTGTGAGTTCTTAATTGGCCCAATGCTATTTTTGGCGGTCCACACAGGACTCCTAGGCATAGATTTGGTTTACTAGACATTTGATGGTAAGCTGTTGCACTCTCATTGTTTTCACAACTGCCTGCTATTTCAGATACTTTTAAGACCAAAATAAGACATACTTAGAACAGTTTCGCATCTGTAACCAGTAAAAAATGAACACATTTTGATGGAAAGATTATGTAGATCAGCTAAGAAGTACACAGATTATGGAAGTTAAAAGTGTCAGACTCAGATATATTGTGTCTTGGAGGCGGATATATTCGCAGTGAGCGTTGCCATAATGCAGCTCGATCAGTGATGGCAGAGCAACGTCTCAAGGTTTATTTTGAAATTTTCTACAAATAAACCTCTGTGAAGTGTATTTTAAATAATAACATGTAAGAATTGTAACAGTAAATGACGATGGTAACACACAGTCAACAAAACTTTTGAAACATTGTAATTTCGGTGGTCAACTGAAATATTGATAGTTTACCTGTAAGAACAATGTGCTATCACTGTCGCAATATGGAGTTGCTATTTGGCCAAGATGGATGCCTGCAGTATTGAGGCAAAAATGTAAGAACATTGTATTTCATTTGATGATAACTTATGTTTTACTACTCTAATTTGTACCATGTTTACATCACGATATTAATCTTTTTGATGGACTTCATCACGAATAAAGTTTCTTGTTAGGTTTACTTTGGCTTTAAGTCTTCTTTGTAAACTATGACTCCAGCACCTCCTAAGCTATTTCTACCATTCTAATTGAGAGGTATCCTTCTGGAAATACTCCAGCATTTGTGTATTTTTGCTCTAGATGATACTCACTTCGAAAAACAATGTCTGGTTTTACTGCCCTCAATATTTCTTCAAATTGTTTGTGTTCCTCTTTTATTTTATAAGCCTTTGATATGTTGAGTATGCATAGGTCTGCGAATTCTCAATTTTTTTTCGTAGTATAAATTTGTTATTCCCATTCATTTCTGTTCCGTTGTCTTCTAGACCAGAACTACCCTGCACCAAACTAAATTAATTGACCTAATACAGTAAAGAGTCATTCCACAAACTTCCCAAAAGTCTTAAGGCCTACGTCGCACATGAAGTTGACCCCCACAGGATCCCTACATTGCTGTTGTTCCTGATGTGCTGTGGCTGGAAGGATGAATAGGAGGCAACATCTGAAGCAGATCCAAGGGAACTTCTTTTCAACAGACAGACAGACAAACAAGCAGGCAGACAGACAGATTGATAGATAGATAAATAAAAGGGCTGTTCATGAGATATTTTCCCCAACTCATAGATAGATAGATAGATAGATAGATAGATAGATAGATAGATAGATAGATAGATAGATAAAGATTTCCCCAACCCATTTTTGATTACGTAGGAGGCTGAAAATGCACATGTATACTCATACATATCTGTTTAGGTCACAATTTGCAGCTGTGAACTCTATCCAGTTTCTCTTTTACAAGTGGGAAAGTGCAGTAAGGTGTGATAATGGAGCCAGTTGAATATAAAGCAGTGATCATGTGCCTGTATTTGAAAGGACGTACACCAAAGGAAACATTTAATTAGGGGTTACAGAGACTTCTGGGGAGGATGCCCTGTCGTATGATGTTGTCAAGCATTGGTATCGTCAGTGCTAGTGTGGTCGAGCATCGGTGGAAACGGCTCCCATTCCCGGGCAACAATACTCGGCCATTGATGAAGCCACTGTTCTGAAAGTGAAGGAAGCAATTTTAGAAGATCGCTGCATAACTGTCTGCCAACTATACCAAGATGTTAAGATCAGCATAGGGTCGGTGGAAAAAATAATCCATGACCATTTGCACATGCAAAATTTGTATGCATGATGGAATTCCCGATTGCTTGCACCTTTCCAGAAGCAGGAGAAAGTGAACTGCTCTCAGTCTTTTTTGGCAATTTGCCAAGAGGACTAGCACTAGTAGCAGGACTTTTTCGCCAGACTGATCACGCAGGATGAAACATGGGTCCATCACTACCATCTAGAGACCAAAGTCCAATCGAAACAATGGAAGCACTGTGGCGCACAACGTGCAAACAAGGCATAGGGCCTATGTCCAATCCTCTCCTGACAAGGTCATGCTCACAGTCTTTTGGGATCACGCACAGTACTCAGTAGTGCTGATGGATTTCCTGGCACAGGGTACCACAATTGCCGGGACATACTATGCTTCACTACTGCAGGAATTGAGAGATGCCATCAAAAAGAGAGGCTTGGCATGCTGATCAAAGGTGTTCGCCCCCTGCAAGACAATGCCCCTGTTCACAATCACAACTCACACATTGCTCAGAATGAAGCATGGCCATGTGGCTGTGAAATGCTTCCTCACCCACCCACCCGCACTGCCCCAGTATCCAGATCTGGGACCTTCTGACTTCCACCTCTTTCCAAATATGAAATTAATTTTGAAGGGCAAACACTTCCCAGACGATTAAACACTGATTTCTCAGGTCAAGTCATAGCTCCTTGGGCAACCTGCACAGCTGCATAAAGTGATGGGACAAATGTGTCACTCTCGGTGGCACCTAGGCCTATGTAGAGAAGGACAAATAAGTAATGCCAAGTTTCGTTCCTCAGAGTCCACAGGAAGTCAGTCAGGGAAAATGTTTATAATGAACAACCCTCGTAGATAGATAGATAGACAGACAGACAGACCGATGGATCGATCAATAGCTAGATAGATAGATAGATAGATAGATAGATAGATAGATAGATAGATAGATAGATAGATAGATGTGTTTGACCACCTGTTGTCCCTCTTTAGGAAGTGATTAAAACAATTTAAAGGTTCAGTTTGCTGAAATTAGAGGCTTACATATTTTGGAAGACCAAAGCGGTTTGCATGAGTGGAGCTTTCTGCAAGTGCAACCTAACTGATTGATGTAGGCCTATCAGATTACACAGTTAGGCCTAAGTTCTAATAGGCCTACCAGTTAAATGCCTGATAAAGTCGACTACACACCATGTGACACGCTAAAAGTAACAAATCCAAAGATGTTGAAGCAAAAAAAAAATGTCGATATATATATATATATATATATATATATATATATATACACACATACATACATACATACATATTTATATTATGGATCGCCGTTTCTCCTTTTTATTCAGTATCGGAACATATTATTTAATGAAAACATTAAATCCAATTCATGTGATCATTAAATGCATATATTGTCATGTTGAAATGTTATTTTTCTATCATAAAACTAAACGCATTTAGTGTTATCATCAATTGCATCTAATGATATCATCAAAAGGGTTTCATGATAAGTCTAAATGAGAAATTATTAAGTCGTAAGTAAAATTGTATTTGATGATAGCATAAAATAGATATATTGTTATGATTAAGTAGACGTTAGGCCTTTTTGGTCTTATGTTGAAATCCATTTGGTGTTGAGATTATAGCGATTTACACATATCATTAATTACTTCTCGAACAAGAAAAATGTACACTCCCTTTTTGGTCTGAATTTATCATAACACCAAATATTAAGTGATAACACTAAATATTTTAATGTTATGATCAAACTACCAGGAAGTCACCTTGGTGAATTAATGATATGACTTATTCTGCTGAATTACTTCCGGGCGACCTTTATTTTACACGTTATCCTATACCTGCGGCTTTCGCCACGTGCGTATCTGAATCCAGCTGGATGCGTTGTCTATAAAAGTTAACCGTTGCTTGATCAACTTGACCTGTACAGTCATTTGTAATGTTACCCTCTTGTACGTTGATAAAAATCGAATGTATTGTTATTCTTATGCCTTATGGCCTCTACAACACGACGCGCTGACGCAGCTGCTGCCTCCATTTTACAATAAATGGTGATGCATTAGAACTAAAGAGTGATAGGCCTACCAGGTCTATTTTTATCTTTGGCAGAAGTAATAAAACTTTGGGTTTTGAGAGGTTAGACCATTTTGTCAACACTATAGTCTGTAGTTAATGAAGAATGTTTCAAAGGTTGAGAGGACCGGTTTAAAACCACCAGTTGCCTGATATGGGTGACTGCCTGTCTCAAGTCAGGAGTGAAATTTGTTTCTTCACATTGGTATTGGAAGATAAATGTTGACGCTTTGGTAACTCTGGAATCGCTTTGCTGTCATTGTTGGGTTTGTAAAGCTAAAAGTTAGATTGAATGTAAATACTACTGGATATAGGCCCTACTTGCTGGCAGTTCTTGTTCATGTCAATTACGATCCACCGTTTTGAACCACTGCACTGGACCATAAAGCTGGAGTTCTATGCCACATTAAGCACCCCAATGCAGAAGTTCATGTACATAGCACATACGTTGAAACAAACGGACGGTTTACTTTTAATATGATATTCTCCAAAATATTGCCCAGGTCTCTAAGTCTAATTGAAATTACCAGTATCCTCTTCTGCAGAACTTTGATAAACTATTAGAAATTATTTACATTCGGAGTTTTTGTTACCATTGAAAGAATAGGGACAAATTTTGTTTTCATCAGTTGACGGTAACATCATGTACAGCAGGGCACATGCCAGTGCCCGCTTGCCCAAGTGGCTGGCCACACCCATACTATAGCTCCTCCCACTGATAAACAAAAGCCAAAGGTTCTTCGCAATGGCTTTCAAAACTTTTCACACAAATGTTCATGACAAATTTAATTCTAGTATTAATGTTACTATGAATATAAATATTAAAAATGAAGTCTGTCTCTGTTGTTGTCATTGGCACGTAACAGTGCGGTTGTTGGTAGGCATCGCCACGTCATGAAAAATGCCTACCAACAACCATGCTGTTACATGCCAATTTAATAAAAAGAGAAACTTAACAAACCTAATTCTGTAAGCCCATGTACCGTTTGAACACTATCAAGTCCGATATTTTAAGAGCAAAGTCCTATTCCGTACCATTCACTCATATTCATTCATTCATTCAAACAACAGAGAGAGACTTCATTTTTATTTTGACGTCACAAGCATATCTGTGATTATGTTACGTCATGTCACGTATCGAGGTCACTTGGGTTTGTTTATCAGATCCATTTAGATATGCAGATTCACCCTCTTCAAGAACAGGCAAGAATTGTTTTGTCTTCTTTGTTCCAAAGGAACATTTACAGTACTTTGAATGTTTAAGTTTCCAAGAAAATACGCATTAATTACTCGTGCTTATCGATGAGCCTGGTTTTTTTTTTCTTAACACGACGATTATTTATCGAAAGTCCTTTGATTTTGAATAGCTTCTTGCCCTACCTGTTGGTAGGCCTATAGCTATAGGCGTAATTTGTAGCCTAGCCCTACTGTTGTTAAGGAAGCTTACTAGCTCAGATTGGGCTATGTATGAAAAACCAATAGGAGTGATCTGGGTTGGTTTAATTTCTTGACACACAGCCTTCTGTTCCCATGGTGCATGTGGCACCTAGCACCCCATGTCATTTGAGGTCAGGTGGATCAGCAAGGCCCATTACATAACAATCAACCTAAAAGTTTTACCCTGCATATGAGGACGATTTTTGGAATTAGCCTCTTCTTGTCTGCCTGAACTACATGTTATTGTCTTTCAAATACACCCAGATGTGATAAAATGAAAGTTTAATGCTTATTTGGCAACATATAGAGAGGTTAAATTTATATCGGCTAATTCCCGATGTTAATGGCGATAAGGTGAGGGTCATGGAATGTGACCACAAAATGTCGGTGCTCAACCATGAACCGGGTGGGGAGCACCACCTGTAGGCGAATTTAGAACTAACCCGGATATAGAGCGTTGTAGAGATTCTAATTTGATTGGATGCCTTGACGACGCGTTGTAGAGAACATCTTGTTTCCGCTACGTGTTGTAGAGACTGCAATTTATTGGCTGCCTCGACGACGCGTTGTGGAGAATTTCAAGCCTAGACTACGCGTTCAAGAGAATTTCTTGTTTCCGCTACACGTTGCAGAGACTCTAATTCTATTGCCTGTTTTAATTTAATATCAGTAATGCTTGTTAAACCGTACATGGTTGGTTTGCCTGCCATAAACGACGAGTCATTTTTCACGTGCAGAAATAAATGTGTGGTGAATATTGAATCCAAAGTACTTTTCTCATGAGTTCGTTCATTGATTTTATAAGACAGGGAGTTTTTATCAGCAAACCCAACCATTGTTTTACTTTTATTCACTGCTCTTCCATAGCGAGGTTATCACTGACACTGATGTTGTTGTCTTTGTCCCATTCTATGCGTGCTTGATGGATTAAAACGAACCGCCAGCTACGATCATACATTGCAACATATTGGCATAGAAAAGTTTATTTAGGTCATTGTGTGAGTTCTTAATTGGCCCTATGCTGTTCTTTGGCGGTCCACACAGGACTCCTAGGCATAGATTTGGTGTACCGGACATTTGATGGTAAGCTGTTGCACTCTCATTGTTTTCACAACTGCCTGCTATTTCAGATAATTTTCAGACCAAAAATAAGACATACTTAGAACAGTTTCACATCTGTAACCTGTTAAGAATGAACACATTTTGATGGAAAGATTATGTAGATCAGCTAAGAAGTACACAGATTATGGAAGTTAAAAGTGTCAGACTCAGATATATTGTGTCTTGGAGGCTGATATATTCGCAGTGAGCGTTGCCATAATGCAGCTCGATCAGTGATGGCAGAGCAACGTCTCAAGGTTTATTTTGAAATTTTCTACAAATAAACCTCTGTGAAGTGTATTTTAAATAATAACATGTAAGAATTGTAACAGTAAATGACGATGGTAACACACAGTCAACAAAACTTTTGAAACATTGTAATTTTGGTGGTCAACTGAAATATTGACAGTTTACCTGTAAGAACAATGTGCTATCACTGTAGCAATATGGGGTTGCTATTTGGCCAAGATGGGTGCCTGCAGTATTGAGACAAAATGTAAGAACATTGTATTTCATTTGATGATAACTTATTTTCTACTATTCTAATTTGTACCATGTTTACATCATGATATTAATCTTTTAGATGGACTTCATAACAAATTAAGTTTCTTGTTAGGTTTACTTTGGCATTAAGTCTTCTTTGTAAACTATGACTCCAGCACCTCCTAAGCTATTTCTATCATTTCTAATTGAGAAGTATCCTTCTGGAAATACCCCATCATTTGTGTATTCTTGCCCTAGATAGATCATACTCAACTCAAAAAACAATGTCTGGTTTAACTGCATCCAATATTTCTTCAAATTGTTTTTGTTCCTCTTTTATTTTATAAGGCTTTGACATGTTGAGTATGCATAAGTCTGCGAATTCTCAATTTTTTGTCGTAGTATTTATTTGTTGTTCCAATTCTTTTCTGTTCCGTTATCTTCTAGACCAGAACTACCCTGCACTAAACTTAATTAATAGACCTTATACAGTGAAGAGACATTCCACAAACTTCTCCAAAATAAGTAGGCGTACGTCACACATGAAGTTGACTCCACAGGAGCCCTAGATCGCTGTTGTTTCTAATGTGCTGTAGCTGGAAAGATGAATAGGAGGCAACATCTGAAGTAGATCCAAGAGAACTTCTTTTCAACAGACTTCTGCCTTCTAGATTGATGGATGGACATAGATAGATAGATAGATAGATATATAGATAGATAGATAGATAGATAAAGATTTCCACCAACCCATTTCTGATTATGTAGGAGGCTGAAAATGCACATGTATACTCATACACATCTGTTTAGGTCACAATTTGCAGCTGTGAACTCTATCCAGTTTCTTTTTTACAAGTGGGAAAGTGCAGTAAGGTGATAATGGAGCCAACTGAATATAGAGCAGTAATCAGATGCCTGTATTTGAAAGGCCGTACACCAAAGGAAACATTTTATGACCATTTGCACATGCAAACTTGTATGCATGATGGATTCCCCGGTTGTTTACACCTTTCCAGAAGCAGAAGAAAGTGAAGTGCTCTCAGTCTTTTTTTGGCAATTTGCCAAGATGACTAGCAGGACTTTTTCCCCAGACTGATCACGCAGGATGAAACATGGGTCCATCAATACCATCTAAAGACCAAAGTCCAGTAGAAACAATGGAAGCATTTTGGCTTGCAACTTTCAAACAAGGCACATTCTCAACCCTCTCCTGGCAAGGTCATACTCACAGTCTTTTGGGATCACGCACAGTAGGCCTAGTGCTGATGAGTGATGGATTTCCTGGCACAGGGTACCACAATTACCCGGATTATTATGCTTCATTGCTGCAGAAATTGAGAGATGCCATCAAAAAGAGACGTGGCATGCTGATCAAAGGTGTTCGCCTCCTGCATGACAGGGTCAATGCCCCTGTTCACAACTCCCACATTGCTCAGAATGAAGCACGGGCCTGTGGCTGTGAAATGCTTCCTCACCCACCCACCCGCACTGCCCCAGTCTCCAGATCTGGGACCATCTGACTTCCACCTCTTTCCAAATATGAAATTAATTTTGAAGGGCAAGCACTTCCCAGACGATTAAACACTGATTTCTAAGGTCAAATCATGGCTCCTTGGGCAACCTGCAGACTTCTACAGGCGGGGCTGCACAGCTGCATAAAGTGATGCCTGATGGAAGAAATGTGTCATCCTCGGTTGCACCCATGTAGAGAAGGACAAATAAGTAATGCCAAGTTTCGTTTCTCAGAGTCCACTGGAAGCCAGTCAAGGGAAATCTTTAATGAACAACCCTCATAGACAGACAGACAGACAGACAGACAGACAGACAGACAGACAGATAGATATAGATGTGTTTGACCACCTGTTGTCCCTCTTTAGGAAATGATTAAAACAATTTTTAGGTCTGTTTGCTGAAATTAAAGGGTTACATTATTTTGGAAGACCAAAGCAGTTTGCATGAGTGGAGCTCTCAGCAAGGGCAACCTAATTGATTGAGCATGATGTAGGCCTATCAGATTACACAGCTAGGCCTAAGTAATAGGCCTACCAGTTAAATGCCTGATAAAGCAGACTACACACACTGTGACACGGTAACAGTAACAAATCCAAAGATGTTGAAGGAAAAAACTGTCCGTTTGTATCGCGACATGGTACAAATTATAGATATATATATATATACATACATACATACATACATACATACATACATACATACATACTTTTATTTAGTATCGGAACATATTGTTTGATGAAAACATTAAATCTAATTCATGTGATCATTAAATGCATATATTGTCATGTTGAAATGTTATTTTTCATCATATCAGTAAATGCATTTAGTGTTATCATCAGTTGCATTTAATGATATCATCAAAACGGTTTCATGGTAAATCTAAATGAGAAATTATTTAGTCAAAAGTAAAATTGTATTTGATGATAACATAAAATCGATTTATTGTTATGATTAAGTAGACCTTAGGCCTAATTGGTCTTATGTGGAAATCCATTTGGTGTTAAGATTATAGCGATTTACACATATCATTATCATTAATTACTTCTGGAACTAGAAAAATGCCCTACAAGGGCCCTTTTTGGTCTGAATTTATCATAACACTAAATATTTTAATGTTATGATCAAATTATCAGAAAGTGACCTTGGTAAATTAATGATATGACTAATTCTGCTGAATTACTTCCGGGCGACCTTTACTTAACACGTTAGCCTATACCTCCGGCTTTCGCCACGTGCGTATCTAAACCCAGCTGGCTTCGTAGTCTATAATAAGTTAACCGATGCTTGATCAACTTGACCTGTACAGTCATTTGTAAATTGTAATGTTACCCTCTTGTACGTTGATAAAAATCGAATGTATTGTTTTTTTTATGGTTTATGGCCTCTACAACACGACGCGCTGACGCAGCTGCTGCCTCCATTTTACAATAAATGGTGATGCATTAGAAAGAGTGATAGGCCTACCAGGTCTCTTTCTATCGTTGGCAGAAGTAATAAAACTTTGGGTTTTGAGTGGTTAGGCCTATACATTTTGTCAACACTATAGTCTGTAGTTAATGTAGAATGTTTCAAAGGTTGAGAGGGGCGGTTTAAAACCACCAGTTGCCTGATATGGGTGACTGCCTGTCTCAAGTCAGGAGTGAAATTTGTTTCTTCACATTGGTATTGGAAGATAAATGTTGACGCTTTGGTAACTCTGGAAACGCTTTGCTGTCATTGTTGGGTTTGTAATGCTAAAAGTTAGATTGAATGTTAATATTACTGGATATAGGCCCTACTTGCTGGCAGTTCTTGTTCATGTTAATTCCAATCCACATTTTTGTACCACTGCTCTGGACCATAAACCTGACGTTCAATGCCATATTATTACGCATCCCAATGCACAAGTTCATGTACATAGCACATACGTTGAAACAAACGGACGGTTTACTTTTAATATTATATTCTCTAGGATATTGCCCAGGTCTCTAATTGAAATTACCAGTATCCCCTTCCGCAGAACTTTGATAAACTATTAGAAAATATTTACATTCGGAGTATTTGTTAGCATTGAAAGAATAGGCACAAATCTTGTTTTCATCAGTTGATCAACTTGATGGTAACATCATGTACAGCAGGGCACGTGCCAGTGCCTGCTCGCCTTAGCGGCTGGCCACACCCATACTAATAGTAATACTATAGCTCCTCCCACTGATAAACAAAAGCCAAAGGTTCTTCGCAATGGCTATCAAAACTTTTCACACAAATGTTCATGACAAATTTAATTCTAGTATTAACGTTAATGTGAATATGAATATAAAAAATGAAGTCTGTCTCTGTTGTTGTCATTGGCATGTAGTAGCATGGTTGTTGGTAGGCATTTTTTCATGACGTCGCGATAATTTTTATTTTGACGTCACAAGCATGTCTGTGATTGTGTTACGTCACGTCACGTCACGTCGCGAGGTCACCTTGGTTTTGTTTATCAGATCCATTTAAACATGTAGATTCACCCTCTTCAAGAACAGGTAAGAATTGTTTTGTCTTCTTTGTTCCGAAGGAATAATTACAGTACTTTAAATGTTAAGGTTTCCAAGAAAATACATTATTAATTACTCGTGCTTATCGATGAGCCAGATTTGTTTTCTTAACATGACGATTATTTATCGAAAGTCCTTTGATTTTGAATAGCTTGTTGTCCTACCTGTTGGTAGGCCTATAGCTATAGGCGTAATTTGTAGCCTAACGCTACTGTTGCTAAGCAAGCTTACTAGCTCAGTTTGGGCTATGTTAGTATGTATGAAAAACCAATAGGGGTGATCTGGGTTGGTTTAATTTTTTGACACACAGCCTTTTGTTTCCATGGTGCATGTGGCACCTAGCAATCCATGCCATTTGAGGTCAGGTAGGCCCATTACATTATTAACAGTGAGCCTGAAAGTTTTTATCCTGAATATGAGGACGCTTATTGGAATTAGCATCTTCTTGTCTGCCTGAACTACATATTATTGTCTTTCAAATACACCCAGGTGTGATAAAATGAAACTTGAATGCTTATTTGGCAACAGTTAACATATAGAGAGGTTAAATTTATATTGGCTAATTCCCTATGTTAATGGAGATAAGGTGAAGGTCATGGAAAGTGACCACAAAATGTCGGCGATCAACCATGAACCGGATGGGGAGCACCACCTGTAGGCGAATTTAGAACTAACCCAGATATAGACTGTTGTCGACCAGACTGCTTTACTTGATTCAGATGATTCGATTTAGTTTTTTGGGGTATAACATGGACCTACCATACCATATTCGTGGCTGATTTTTTTTGTGTGTGTGTTTTGTTTGTTTGTTTGTTGTGTTTTTTTTCTTTGTTTTCTTTTTGTTATTGTTTTTTGAGAGAGAGAGAGAGGAGAGAGAGAGAGAGAGAGAGAGAGAGAGAGAGAGAGAGAGAGAGAGAGAGAGAGAGAGAGAAGTGTTTACCTGAGTCATGAGAGGCCTGCCGTGAAAACATGAGAAGTATAGCCATAGACTGATGAAAAGTAGGCCTTCAAAAAAGGTTTTCTTAACACGTACGGCAATGGAATTATGACAATTAAAGCCATAGATCACATAAATAACATATAATAATATTAGAACAGTAGGCATTAATTGCATGACCACAATGAAAAGCCAAGCCACGAAATCAATAACAGGCTTCCAGCAGGGTTCTGTGTTCCAGTGAATGACGGACGATTAATCCGACAAACTATTTTATGTCAGAAAAATGTAAATAATCATAATACGTAGACGGTGTGAAAATGAGGCTGCCGTGATGATTATTATCTGGTAGAGGGTATGTAAAAGAGGCTGCCGTGATACAACACTTTTGTCGTAATATAACATCTGATATATCACAATGACTCTTCTTTTTGTTGTACTTGAATACCCCCCCCCCATATAAGCATTGGCTTTTCTATTTCTCCATTATTATTAATAAAATACAAGTGTATTATAGTTTAGTTCATTTGATAAAGTAATTTACATCAAATGCTCACAAAATGTTTTTCACGACAATGCAATATCTTTACTTTTGGTTCCGCGTTCCTGTGCTAGTTATCATGGTTGATAAAGCAATAGATGGCGCGGCAATTCATAAACAAAATTACCCAAGTCATTCATTTGTCAAACCAAATCCCCCGCGTTGGTTGGCTGTCTGCCTGCGTGCCTGATCACCCTGGGTTTTCAATGACAATGTAAATATGGAACAAAGTAGGGGATAAAAGTATATATATACTCACTATCGCACTTGCCGCCAATGCTGCGACAACCAAATGTAGCAAAGTTACAAACCTTGTCATAACTCCACAGTTATTATCCCAATGATCCTCACACGTCATGACAAGTCGATGCAAGAGCATTGATAGACACCCTTGGTAATAAACCTCCACTCCAGATGGCATGGCATGGCATCCAATTTCTCTGGCTCCACAAACAAAATGAACTTTGCTAAGTACTGTCATATATGTTGCATGGGCCTTGCACTTAAAAAACCTTTATCCCGTAGAAATAATCCAAATAGAACACGAATTATTTCGAAAATTGCCCAACACACCGTCAATTTGCCATCGTAGTGCACCTTCAACCGTGATATATTGATTTGTCCCATGACCTTATTCAGCCAATCACATTTGTTGGACATCGTTCGTCTGGCGGGGCCCTAGTAGTAGTAGACCTATAAAGGTTTCCACGTTCAAAAAGTGTTTTTTAGGCCTATAGCTGCAAGATAGCCAAATGTAGGTGTAAGGCATAATTATGATATACTTCGGTCTTTCTTTTTCATGATGAATATTTTAAGCCTAGTCTTATTTGGGAGGTTGTAACTTAGAGCATTACAACCTTTCACCTACGGCCCCCCAACATGGGGCCTGCTCATCTCCAAAATGGTACTTTCTGCAGTGGAGGGAGTACGGAAGCAAACGGGAACAGCCATAAATAAAGCGATGATAACAGATGAAAATGGGCCAGTTAAATCCTTTTATGGCGTCAAATTTGGGGAGATTTTCAATTTGAAACCATATTATAATAGGAACTAAGTATGGTGTAGACCGAGTATTGATTGTTGCCAATATATCATGAAGGAGGCGCTGAGATCTGACGGAGTCTTGCGACGAGTCCCGTCACCCCTGTCGCCTCGTGTCACAACCTCATTGCGTCGTCTCAGGGGTGGGGCGATGTGTTTGCGCCAAGTTCTCTCCTGCGCAATTATCACAATATCAGGCACCAATGGCCAGATTGCCTTGTAAACAGCCACCTCGTCGCACGCAAAACATGGTTGTAGCTTGTAACATGTTCAAGACATCTTAAAAAGAATACAGTAGTACACCTAATACAGATAGGCCTAATCAAACGTTAGAACGGTGTTCTGCACACTGTCGCCTTTGGCACGTCGCGCCGTGTGGCCACCTTGTCGCCTGCAGGTACTAGCACGTGCAGGTCGTCACGCCGTGTATCCTAGCCATAAGAAACATGTCCTAAGGACCACAAACCTTAAAAAGGGTAAACTGAGATTAAGACACAAAATACAGATATTCGAGCGTGTTCTGCCCGCGGTCGCCCCTGAACCCTGGGTTGTGTAGCCACTTTGTCCCTTGCAGCTACTAGCACGTGCAGCTCGTCGCCCCTTTCCCAGCACCCCATGTATCCGAGCCATTATGGCTAAGATACACGGGGAGATGCAACGGGGCTACGAGTCACGTCGCCCCTGTTGTCTCGTGTAACCACCTAGTTGCATCGCCTCAGGGGTTAAAACAATTTAAAGGTCAGTTTGCTGAAATTAAAGGGTTACATTATTTTGGAAGACCAAAGCAGTTTGCATGAGTGGAGCTCTCAGCAAGTGCAACCTAATTGATTGAGCATGATGTAGGCCTATCGGATTACACAGTTAGGCCTAAGACTAAGTAATAGGCCTACCAGTTAAATGCCTGATAAAGCAGACTACACACACTGTGACACGGTAACAGTAACAAATCCAAAGATGGATGACAAGGTCAATGCCCCTGTTCACAACTCACACATTGCTCAAAATGAAGCACAGGCCTGTGGCTGTGAAATGCTTCCTCACCCACCCACCCGCATTGCCCCAGTGTCCAGTTCTGGGACCATCTGACTTCCACCTCTTTCCAAATATGAAATTAATTTTAAAGGGCAAGGACTTCCCAGACGATTAAACACTGATTTCTAAGGTCAAATCATGGCTCCTTGGGCAACCTGCAGACTTCTACAGGCGGGGCTGCACAGCTGCATTAAAGTGATGCCTGATGGAAGAAATGTGTCACCCTCGGTTGCACCCATGTAGAGAAGGACAAATAAGTAATGCCAAGTTTCGTTTCTCAGAGTCCACTGGAAGCCAATCAAGGGAAATCTTTAATGAACAACCCTCATGGACAGACAGACAGACAGACAGATAGATAGATAGATGTGTTTGACCACCTGTTGTCCCTCTTTAGGAAATGATTAAAACAATTTTTAGGTCTGTTTGCTGAAATTAAAGGGTTACATTATTTTGGAAGACCAAAGCAGTTTGCATGAGTGGAGCACTCAGCAAGGGCAACCTAATTGATTGAGCATGATGTAGGCCTATCAGATTACACAGCTAGGCCTAAGTAATAGGCCTACCACTTACCAGTTAAATGCCTGATAAAGCAGACTACACACACTGTGACACGGTAACAGTAACAAATCCAAAGATGTTGAAGGAAAAAACTGTCCGTTTGTATCGCGACATGGTACAAATTATATATATATATATATATATATATATATATATATATATATAAATATATATATATATATATATATATATATATATATATATATATATATATATATATACATATATATATATATATACATATATATATACATACATACATACATACATACTTTTATTTAGTATCGGAACATATTGTTTGATGAAAACATTAAATCTAATTCATGTGATCATAAAATGCATATATTGTCATGTTGAAATGTTATTTTTCATCATACCAGTAAATGCATTTAGTGTTATCATCAGTTGCATTTAATGATATCATCAAAACAGTTTCATGGTAAGTCTAAATGAGAAATTATTTAGTCATAAGTAAAATTGTATTTGATGATAACATAAAATCGATTTATTGTTATGATTAAGTAGACCTTAGGCCTATTTGGTCTTATGTGTAAATCCATTTGGTGTTAAGATTATAATATAGCGATTTACACATATCATTAATTACTTCTGGAACTAGAAAAATGCCCTACATGCCCTTTTCGGTCTGAATTTATCATAACACTAAATATTTTAATGTTATGATCAAATTATCAGAAAGTGACCTAGGTGAATTAATGATATGACTAATTCTGCTGAATTACTTCCGGGCGACCTTTACTTAACACGTTAGCCTATAGTTTATACCTCCGGCTTTCGCCACGTGCGTATCTAAACCCAGCTGGCTTCGTAGTCTATAATAAGTTAACCGATGCTTGATCAACTTGACCTGTACAGTCATTTGTTAATTGTAATGTTACCCTCTTGTACGTTGATAAAAATCGAATGTATTGTTTTTCTTATGGTTTATGGCCTCTACAACACGACGCGCTGACGCAGCTGCTGCCTCCATTTTACAATAAATGGTGATGCATTAGAAAGAGTGATAGGCCTACCAGGTCTCTTTCTATCGTTGGCAGAAGTAATAAAACTTTGGGTTTTGAGTGGTTAGGCCTATACATTTTGTCAACACTATAGTCTGTAGTTAATGTAGAATGTTTCAAAGGTTGAGAGGAGCGGTTTAAAACCACCAGTTGCCTGATATGGGTGACTGCCTGTCTCAAGTCAGGAGTGAAATTTGTTTCTTCACATTGGTATTGGAAGATAAATGTTGACGCTTTGGTAACTCTGGAATCGCTTTGCTGTCATTGTTGGGTTTGTAATGCTAAAAGTTAGATTGAATGTTAATATTACTGGAAATAGGCCCTACTTGCTGGCAGTTCCTGTTCATGTTAATTCCAATCCACCGTTTTGTACCACTGCACTGGACCATAAACCTGACGTTCTATGCCATATTACTTAGCATCCCAATGCATGAGTTCATGTACATAGCACATACGTTGAAACAAACGGACGGTTTACTTTTAATATTATATTCTCTAGGATATTGCCCAGGTCTCTAATTGAAATTACCAGTATCCCCTTCCGCAGAACTTTGATAAACTATTAGAAAATATTTACATTCGGAGTATTTGTTAGCATTGAAAGAATAGGCACAAATTTTGTTTTCATCAGTTGATCAATTTGATGGTAACATCATGTACAGCAGGGCACGTGCCAGTGCCTGCTCGCCTTAGCGGCTGGCCACACCCATACTAATAGTAATACTATAGCTCCTCCCACTGATGAACAAAAGCCGAAGGTTCTTCGCAATGGCTATCAAAACTTTTCACACAAATGTTCATGACAAATTTAATTCTAGTATTAACGTTAATATGAATATAAATATAAAAAATGAAGTCTGTCTCTGTTGTTGTCATTGGCATGTAACAGCATGGTTGTTGGTATGCATTTTTTTCATGACGTCGCGATAATTTTTATTTTGACTTCACAAGCATGTCTGTGATTGTGTTACGTCACGTCACGTCACGTCGCGAGGTCACCTTGGTTTTGTTTATCAGATCCATTTAAACATGTAGATTCACCCTCTTCAAGAACAGGTAAGAATTGTTTTGTCTTCTTTGTTCCGAAGGAATAATTACAGTACTTTAAATGTTAAGGTTTCCAAGAAAATACATTATTAATTACTCGTGCTTATCGATGAGCCAGATTTGTTTTCTTAACACGACGATTATTTATCGAAAGTCCTTTGATTTTGAATAGCTTGTTGTCCTACCTGTTGGTAGGCCTATAGCTATAGGCGTAATTTGTAGCCTAACGCTACTGTTGCTAAGCAAGCTTACTAGCTCAGTTTGGGCTATGTTAGTATGTATGAAAAACCAATAGGGGTGATCTGGGTTGGTTTAATTTTTTGACACACAGCCTTTTGTTCCCATGGTGCATGTGGCACCTAGCAATCCATGCCATTTGAGGTCAGGTAGGCCAATTACATTATTAACACTACAGTGAACCTGAAAGTTTTTATGATTTACAATGATTTTTTGATTTACAATGAAACCACCCAGAACTATTTACAACTGTCCAGTTCCTTGGTGGGCTTTATTAAAGGGACAGGAAGCCGTCTCTGGCTTAAATTATAAAACGCCCCCCTCTACTCTTCAAAATTGGGTCCAAGCTGTTTTTAAAGGCATTCACAGAGTCAGCATTTACTATCTTTGGTGCTAAACTGTTCCATTCGTCTACCACTCTCTGTGAGAAGAAAAATTTTCTTGCATCAAGCCTAGCTCTTTGTTTATAAATTTTAAATTTGTGACCTCTGGTTGTCAGGCTTGGGTTAGACATTTCAAAAAAGTCCTCCTTTTGCAGACCTTCCAATTGGTGCATTATTTTATAGACCCCCAACAAGTCTGCTCTCAGTCTTCGCAACTCTAATGTCATCAGGTTTGTTCTCTTTCATCTTTCCTCATAGGATATTTGACTAAGTCCATTTATCATCTTAGTTGCCCTCCTCTGGACCTTTTCCATGTTATCAATGTCTTTCTGCAGATAAGGCCTCCACGCTTGCACACAATATTCCAAATGCGGCCTGACCAGGGATTTATATAGTTGCACAATGTTTTCTTTCGATTTGTCATCATATGTTCTTCGAATAATACCCAGCACTTGGTTTGCTTTTTTCACAATATTAGCACAGTGGGAACTTGTTTGTAGTGACCGATGCACTGTTATGCCCAAGTCCCTTTCTTTTAAGCATGAGCTTATTATGCGAAGCGCGCAGGCAGGCAACCAGCATATGCCATATCCCTTGGCCCTGGGTTTTCAATGACAATGTAAATATGGAACAAAGTAGGGGATAAAAGTACATATACACTCACTATCACAATTGCCGCCACATCTGCGACAACCAAATGTAGAAAAGTTACAAACCTTATCATGTCATAACTCCACAATTATTATCCCAATGATCCTCACACGTCATGACAAGTCGATGCAAGACTGCCAAGAGCATTGATAGACACCCTTGGTAATAAAACTCCAGATGGCATGACATGGCATGGCATCCAATTTCTCTGGCTCCACAAACAAAATGAACTTTGCTAAGTACTGTCATATATGTTGCATGGGCCTTGCACTTAAAAAAACCTTTATCCTGTAGAAATAATCCAAATAGAACACGAACTATTTCGAAAATTGCCCAACACACGGCGAATTTGCCATCGTCGTGCACCTTCAACCGTGACATATTGATTTGTCCCATGACCTTATTCAGCTAATCACATTTGTTGGACATCGTTCGTCTGGCGGGGCCCTAGTACTAGTAGTAGACCTATAAAGGTTTGCACGTTCCAAAAAGTTTTTTTAGACCAATAGTTGCAGGAGAGCCAAATGTAGGGGTAAGGCATAATTATGATATACTTCGGTCTCTCTTTTTTATGATCAATATTTTAAGCCTAGTCCTATTTGGGAGGTTGTAACTTAGAGCAGAACAACCTTTCACCTACAACCCCCCAACATAAGGCCCGCTCATCTCCAAAATGGTACTTTCTGCAGTGGAGGGAGTACGCAAGCAAACGGGAACGGCCATAAATAAAGCTATGATAACAATATATAAATATTGCATGGTTGCCATGTGCTATTGCAGATTATCAGTTCGAGGGGAGCAATAGCACACGAGGCGTCAGCCAAGTCTGCTATTGCTCCCCGAGGACTGATGATCTGCAATAGCACATTGTAACCATGCAATATTTATTTTATAATATAAGCAAAGAGTGTGAAACCATCAAACAAAGACAGGTCTAACATTTGGTGTATGTAGTGGACAAGTTAGCTGCAGCAGAAATCCGTTTCATCATTGATGACAATGTGTTCTGACCAACAGGGCAATTGGCATACCAGTAAACAAAGCTTGGGCTAATGTCCGCAAGTGGTCGCTGCCACAATTCGGGAAGTGCAGGGTTAAGTTTCTGTAGATACTTTTCAAAACTGGCAACAGGGCACATAGGGTTACCCTGAAGCTCATACATGCGCCCCTCACCGACTGTGTCGTCTGGGTTAGATTCTGCTCTGTGATTCTTATCATAATTCATATTCATCAATGTTTTGGAATACATACTTGCGACCTGCAGAGTCTACTGCCACTTTGAATTTTTCCTTTGTCATTTTCCTCAGGTTTTCGCGGCCTCTACGGCAGATGTAGAGCATGATTTCAAACCATACTTTATTTTGTAATCCTGTCGGGGATTCTGTATCAAAAACATTGCTTTGCCAGTACATTTTTGTTAAATCATCACGGGATATCGGAAGCTTATGCTGCACGCCACCAAAGCCTTCCTTTTTACATTCGACCAACACTGCTTTGTACGCATTTCTGAATCCTTGGAAATCAGCATTTTCATTTATGTTTACGTTGCATGTACTTGCCAAGTATCTCTACAGTCCATATTTGAGGGACATTAAAATTGATCTTTTCATGTACTTGCCTTCATTGGTTCTAATGTTCGCAAAGAAAAGTCTAAGATGTTGATTCACTTTATCATTCGGCCAGGTTTCGAAGGCTGCATCTCGATCAGTACAGACAGTAGGCCCCTCCGTATCACCAGTTTTGACAAGATACTCCCGAAAAGTCTTCACAGACCATGCTATTGTCTGTTTAGTTTTTTGGCATCCTTTGCGTCAATAAGCCTTTTTATATCTTCCTCTGTTCTTGCACCATATCTTTTTAGCTCCATGACCCCGCCCTGCTCATCTGCACAAATTATCGTCTGCTAGTTCATGAGTTGTCCACACCCCTGGTGGCAAAACACTGAACTGCTCATCCTGTACTATTGACTTGTACTATGACAAAATAGTGCACGTTTGCTATTCGGCTGTGGACCAATGAGATTACTGCTGCTTACCTAATTATAATAAGCTTATATTATAAATGAAAATAGGCCAGTTAAATCCTTTTATGGCGTCAAATTTGGGGAGATTTTCAACTTGAAACCATATTAATAATAGGAACTAAGTATGGTGTAGACCGAGTATTGATTGTTGCCAATATATCATGAAGGAGGCGCTAAGATCTGACGGAGTCATGCCGCCTGCAACGGATTGATATTATAATCAATGTAGGACTAATGGCTTAGTCTAAGATACACGGGGTGACGCAATGGGGCGACGAGTCGAGTCGCCCCTGTCGCCTCGTCGCGTCGCCCCTGTCGCCTCGTGTCACAACCTCATTGCGTCGTCTCAGGGGTGGGGCGACGCGTTTGCGCCAAGTTCTCTCCTGCGCAATTATAAGGCAACAATGGCCAGACTGCCTTGTAAACAGCCACCTCGTCGCACGCAAAACATGTTTGTAACTTGTAACATGTTCAAGACATCTTAAAAAGAATACAGTAGTACACCTAATACAGATAGGCCTAATCAAACGTTAGAACGGTGTTCTGCACGCTGTCGCCTTTGGCACGTCCCGCCGTGTGGCCACCTTGTCGCCTGCAGGTACTAGCACGTGCAGGTCGTCACCCCGTGTATCCCAGCCATAAGAAACATGTCCTAAGGACCACAAACCTTAAAAAGGGTAAACTGAGATTAAGACACATAATACAGATATTCGAGCGTTTGAATTGTGTTCTGCCCGCTGTCGCCCCTGCCCCCTGCGTTGTGTAGCCACTTTGTCCCTTGCAGCTACTAGCATGTGCAGCTCGTCGCCCCTTTCCCAGCACCCTATGTATCCGAGCCATTATGGCTAAGATACACGGGGAGATGCGACAGGGGCTACGAGTCACGTCGCCCCTGTTGTCTCGTGTAACCACCTCGTTGCATCGCCTCAGGGGTGGGGCGATGCGTTGCCACCTCGTCGCACGCAAACCGGGGTTGTAACACATTAGGAAAGGGTAAAGTAGTGCACCTAAGACAAATAATCGAACGTTTGAACGGTGTTTTGCACGCTGTCACTCCTGGCACATCGAGCCGTGCAACCACGTCGTCGCCTGCAGCTACTAGCACGTGCAGCTCGTCGCCCGTTTCCCGGCGCCCTGTATATCCGAGCCATTAGACTTCTGGGGCGATCATTGTGATGCGCCCAAGCGAGCAAGGCTGCGTTACCGGCCTTGTAATTCGTTTGACGAAGAGAAAAGCGACTATCGCGGCCTCGCTCGCTTTGGCGCGACGCTATGATCGCCCCGAAAAGTACTGTATTTAAATAATATAATAATTATCATCAAAATGAATATATTTCGTTGGGAGCAACTAAATAATTGTGACTAACCGAGAAAAGGACTTCAGAAAGTCCAGTAGGCCTATACAGTGTTCCGTTGGTATTTGATGTTTTGGTCCTGATTTTTTTTTTTTTTTTTTGGTTTGGGGGGGGGGGGTACTTCTGGTGTTAACACCATGCCGTCTCTCTAAACGTTACTGAACATTTGACTGATGTAGGCCCATTGTGATGGGATTATATTAGGATTTTGAAAACATAACAGCATTGACTCACTGTTCAGTTTGTCATGCCCGATTTGTGAAATAATATCTTTTAACCCATTTTTTGTTGTTTGTAGTTTCTTTTCAATATTTGGGGTCCACATCTGAGATTGAGAACATACATTATGCCATATTATCTTTACATAAATTTAGCAGTAATGAACGGGTAGACTTACGTTATGGATCTTAAACTATAGTAGCCTATAAGGAAAAAAGATATGGCTCAACAATTTCATCATTTTGGTAAAAATTCATTTTGAAATTTTGTGTTTGATAAGGTAGGATTATCTGTTTTCAGGCTTTTTAGTACTTGCTTTCAAATGTAGCCTAATTACTTAAGGTAACTTCCAACCGGCTTCAGATAAATTTGTTCATTTTGAGATTTTAGGACATTTCGCTACACACACACACACACACACACACACACACACACACACACACACACACACACACATACATACGTATGTGTGTGTGTGTGTGTGTGTGTGTGTGTGTGTGTAGTCTATCAGTTGTCCAAATTTGGTAGTTCTAGTCCCAATACAATCTGAAAAAATACGAGAATCCTTTCAATGATAACATAGTAGTCAATGGATTGTGTTAAGCTTTGAATCTTGATAATAGACAATAGGTTTTTGCACCAACATGTGCAGGTCATGGGGATATTTCTCTGAAACTAATCGTCAAATTTTGATCAAATAAAAGTTGATTTACATTAAAAAAAATTTTTTTTAATATGTCTCAAAAATGAACAGTCCACGAACTTTACCAAGTTTGACAAAATCAGTTATTTTGCAATTTTGGTATTATAATTGTAAAATTAAATAATGCAGTAATGAAAAATTCTTGATATGTGTTTGTAGATATATGTATTGAGATAAAAATAGCACAAATTTGACCCTTTTATCTTGCATATTTTTCAAGAAATATCTAAAATTCAAAAACATGTAATTACCCCCAAAGCGCTTGTGTTTATACAGCAACTTTGAATGCAGAGTTCCATCTTTGGAGCAGGCAGATACTATCAAGCCTTTTGGTCAATTAAGTGTATTGCCAGGTATACTATGTCGGAACGCACATTTCTGTAATATTTGGGCCAAACGTGAAATCACTTTGCCAGGTTGGACATTATCTTAAAGCCAGGACTGGTCTCTAGGGAAATGAAGGTGGCACTTCCCACGTATATTATGCAGCGAAGACATGTTTTTCCAGGGACGTGTTATGTCCCTGTTTATACCAATGTCTGAAACGCCTCAAGGCGATTTGAGATTCTTAGTCTGGGTACCAGCCATATATAGCTCATATGCTGTGTACATTTTACACAACTGCGTGTTGGCTTGAAAAAAGGTCAAACAGGTATGATATAGAGAATCTTACTTGGCTGAGAGTGACTTATTATTTTCCTTTCACGATTGATCGTTGCTGGTGGGGAAAATCACGAGTGACCGCAGGTCACGAGTGATTTTCCCCACCTACCAATAACGATCCCGAGTGAGAGAAAAATAGTAACTCACTCTCCAGCCCTGTAAGATTTTGTTTATTTTGTGTTAAATTTGGTATAATCTAAAAAACCATGCCCAAGGCCTACTTTCAACGCGGATCTGGTGACATGGTGTGCCTTTTTGTTAACGTTCGTCGCAGTTATTCAACGTCAAGGGTAACGTATAATCAAACATCGCTCGCGCACATTTGATTTTGTCTAAATGTCAATACGTAAAGTCACTGATGCAGGGGCGTCACAATTTACTTGTAACAATCTTTAAGTCATGTGATCTGCAGTGAGTTACTACTTTCGAATTTCACTCCAGAAAATGGTAATTCACCCTGAAACATAGAATAAAATAATGTACAGCCGAATCTCCCTACTAAGACCACATACCAAAAATATGGTCTTAATAGGGAGTGGTCTTGATGAGGATATAATTTAATTGAAGAATAACAAAAACGGGTCTGTAAATTGGTGGGCTTTATACAGAAATTGTCTCTATGGAGATGGTCTTAAATGGAAATGCTACTATATATCTTTGAATCCAGATATCCCTGTTCAGATGCACTATGACTAATTACCAATACAGTATACAATAAACTTTCGTTCATATAGAAATATTGAAGGTCGAAGAGAAAAAAAGGAACATGTCATAAGTACAATGCTTGACCTTTCTGAGGCTTTCGACCCTGTTAATTTTCATGGGAATACGGAGAATAGCATTGGAAAGGTTTGAAGACTACCTGCCACATATATCACAATTTGTTCATCATTATATAATTCAAGAATAAGCAGTTTATGATTGGGTAATTCCCACCACGAGAGGCTTTGCCATTACGTGATGTCTGCTGGCCAGTTGACATTAAGTTTGTGTATGCGCATGCGTCACCGTCGCGTGCCATCGCCAAGGAAAATGGCAGGCAGAGGCCGACATTGTTTTTTCTGGTCGATATCCACAGCATTGTAATAACTATTTAAGCGTGCATCACTGTTTAACAGTAAATATGGAAAATCATGTTCTTATTATTTAATAAAATAATTATCCACTGAACAGTTCATATCTGGATATTATTCAAATGGGGATTCTAACATTTTATCAATTAATTGTAGTGTTTTCCAAGGGTCCGTTGAGCATTCACTGTTGTTTTCACTTTGTGTTATTGATTTGGGTTTTCTATACCAAGATATGTTTTGCATGAGCTATTTTGATGGTAAAAGTCTTCTATTTTGTCACATAAACCATAATATTCTGCATTACTTAGCACTAAGGTAATCAATCAGATGTCTCTATTTATACCACGTGCTTCCCCTGTAAAACTTCATATATTGGGCAGTAGAAACCATAATATTAGACCCCACGTGCATATCAAACGGTAAAGTACTATGCATAGGTATAAAAACGTGACAGCATGCACCCTCACGTGACGTTACGACGTGCACCTAGTTATGGATGACAGAACGCCACACTATGCATTTCAGATCCATGTGGTAGGCCCATTTGAGTCAACAGGACAACAATAATTGCTGTGTTTGTGAGTAATAATTGTTGGATCAAGGTATATCATTACTTAAAATGCAGAATATAGCAAATGTTGGATGGCAGGTCATCCAGTATGGGGTTTTACGGGACTCCAAAAAGTAATATTGGGCCTTATTGAATTTCAGGGGACCTAAGCCCCTATAGGTGAAATTCTTTTACGCTGTCGATAGATACTCCTACCTGAAGTGAAGATTATTGCGCCACAGGTCGTATGGTAACATTCCTATATGTTTTTCTAGAAGAATAGGCCTAGATGTTTGTGCTGTATTGGATCATTAAAACATAAAAGACTCGAATTTATTCCGTGAAAGCATGGATGGAATCGATTAACGCGTCCGCCATTCGCATATGCACCGAAAGACTTTTGACGTCATTATTATTAGCCACAATGTAACACCGCAACTCGATTTTAACCAATCACGGCACGTTTACAAGATTAACCATGTGTGCGTGTTTACCTTCACCAGCGAGATGCACGTGATGCCCTGGATTATTCCCGGGGAGGGTCTCAGCGTTCATTCTTTCTTGTTATTTAATTCTTTCGTCGAAATAGTTCAGCAATATTTCAATTATTCATGATCACATTTTAAATTATATGATAGGCCTACGACCCTCAATAATACTTGCGGCAGCCATCTTGGATCATCGGAAGAAACGTTGATGCTGTCAAGGGTACACTAAAGAATTAAAAAGCCTATACATTTCTTTGTTAATCTTACTGTATTTATAGGCCCAAAACATTTTTTTCAGTAATATTTACAGGAAAACCAAAATATTGCAATAAAAGTACAGGATTGGAGCAGTTAATTTTTGATCAAATTTCAAAAAAGTTTTCCGCGGAATTTTTTTTTATGGCTGTACAAAGATGACACCTGGTGGTCACCAGACAAATTAAAGACAAATTGACAACACAGAACCATATATTTTATTTATTAATACATTTCACCTGATGCAAGGTTCAGTTAAAAAAAAAAACTTATGTATCTGACAGCAAAAATACTGTGGGTCTCAATTACACACACCATATTGGTCTTCGTCTGAAATAATACATCTGCTGGAGATCACTGAATGGATGTACCATGCTAACTTTTCAGTGGCACTAACTTTTCAGTGGCACTTCCTCGGCTAACACTTCGCGCATTAATTCTTTAGTGCACCCTCAACTGGTCCGTGTTTTACTCCTCGTTACTTGCTGTATTCAGTAGCGCTGCAGCCCGTGCGGTGAGACTGAGTGGCCTGCAAATTACCCAGAAACCTGTGCGCGTCTGGCTCTGACATTGGAATCTCCGCTGGGGTTTCCCAGCTTGGTGAACTTATGCCTAGACCGTATTTACATGTATGTTACGAGCAGTCAGAAGTCATGTCAGATAAGTGATTTGTTTTGCTGATGATTATTTTAAACACATCCTGAACTTTCATGAACATTGAACCATTATCAGTCCTATAAAGGCCCGGGTCCCCTAAAGTTCAGTAAGATCACATTTTGTCGTCCCGTAAAACTTCATATTGGACGAACTGCGATCCAATATTCGTGTATACACTGAAGCTTAAGTAATAAAAAGTTATCAGTTGGTTACACACTAAAAAAATCGCAGCAAATATTGATAAACAAATTTCAAGATTTATCAAACACGTATTAAGACGGATATGCTACTGATATTCATTCAAAATAGACGGCAAAAAGTTTTAATTCCTCGGTATTTGGTTTGGTAAAGATTTAAATTTGAATTGGAAATAGCATATTTTGTATGTTTTTCACAAAATTAGAAAATCCATAGGGTATGAAAAGAGTCAATGTATAACTTTGGAAAAATAGTTTGATTCATTTGTATTATAGTTTAGTGTATTCATATTTTCTCTATTTTTATGCAACGTGACCTCTCCCATTTCCAATGTCCTTAGAGCGGCTCGTGAAATAATATATATGATCAAGATATTAAGGGTTACACAATTGGCTAAAACTATGTCACGTGTGATTGTCTAAATAAGTGCATATTGATTCACCCAAATTCTACGTTCATGTCACTCAGCGATCAAAAGAGTAAGTCACTGCACAGTCAATTGACAGCTCGTCATGTTAAAATAGAACCGAGAAATCCCTTTGCTTCATCGTGGTATTCGTCCAATCACGTTACACAATGCCGGTGCGATCACACATTGCACACGCGTTTTGCAATGCGGAATGAACTAGTTCAGTGGACACCTTGCTGCGGTAGCACAACTAACACGCCAGTATTGCATTGAAATATAACTATGTTTGTTGTTTTTTATGATAATTATTGAGATATATGCCAAGATCATATTTGACAAATATTGTCTTTGAATTCGGTCAAAACATGGTTGAAGGGACCTGAGAACGCCATAGTCACCTCGGCCTTCGATCTTGTTGAATATTGGTGTTATCAGGTCCCCAGAACAACGTATCGATTTCATTCAAAGACTATGTTTGTATAAAAAATACGCGCCTTTTCTTGTTTTTAATTGGTATTAAGCCGCGTCATGAAATACGTTATGATATCAACATGTGATTGCATGTATTATATCATTTCAAAAATATTTGATGATATTTTACTTCTATCATATGCAATACTATTTATCTAATGTTATTTGTATGACTTACGAAGCGCCAGTATCTAGCCACGAGGCCACTCACTGGCGCTTTACACAGGTACACATAGTATAAGAGAATAAGTTATGAACATAAAAAATAAATAAGTTGAATCAGGTAAAAATCATAGGTGAAACATAAAATGTCACAGTCACTTGATCAATATAGTACACTTAATATAATTGAAAGGCATTCCTGTTCAAGTGCGTTTTTAGTTTAACTTTAAAATCCTGTAAACCACCAGCACAACGAATGTACATTGGGAGGGCATTCCAGAGAGAAGGGGCAGCTTTACTGAAAGATCTGCCCCCGAATGTTATCAATCTGGTCCTTGCGGCAGTCAAAAGAAGTCTGTCGACTGACCTCAAAGAACGTGTGGGAACATATGGTTGAAGGAGTTCATTTAAGTATCTTAGTGCGGTGCGATTAAGACATTTGTAAGTTAGTACAAGAATCTTCAAATGAATCCTGTATGGGATTGGTAGTTAGTGAAGACTAGGAAGGACAGGTGTGATATGCTCCCGCCATTTAGAACCTTGCAAGTATCCGTGCAGCGGTGTTTTGAACCTTATTTTGTATTTGATACTGAGGTAAACCACTTAAAAGAAAGTTACAATAGTCTCACCGGGAGGAGACAAAAGCATGTATAGGTGTTTCTGCTGACTTAAATTCGAGGCATTGCCTAATAAGTCTGATGTTGCGTAGCTGATGATAAACAAGCTTGCATACATTGTTCACATGTTTTCACAATATCATTCAATGCATTTGATCATGTGTTGAAGGAGATCTGATTGTAAGATTAAATATTTAATTATATCATTAATTATTTTGGCACTTCATTAAATGCATTTTATAGGCCTAATCTGATTTTTATAGTTGTTTTAATGATATTTTAAATACATTCAATGATATGTTAAAGGTATTCGATCACTAGTTGAAATCAGTTTTATCATATCATTAAGGCACTGAATCACGGCTGCTGGAAGCGAAACCCCTTTCTTTTGCATCTGAGTCACCCTTATATGAATTTGCTGTGGAAACTGGAAGAACGCAGATATTGACGGAAATTTTGCAATTATAATGAACCTACTCCGGATCAGAAAGATAATACCACAATGAAACTCAGTCCAGGCCGCTAAATATTCATTTTGTCCTTTTAATGTTTTCAATAATAGGCCGAGTGCGTTCCCATTGCTGTAGTTTAGTCAATATAAAATTGTGGCACGTCAAATTGACCAGCATCATTCGTGAGTAAACGTGACACACTTTTGAAAAAAAAAATGTTCGCATTTCCTGTATGTCCGCCACGTTTATATCCCGGAACAAATTGAAGAAGAAAATATAATAACCTGTCGGCATGTCTGATAGAAATGGTAAGGGGCCAACATAGTGGCGACATTGTGAGCTGCTGCACCACCTGTGCCCACTGGAAATTTGGGACTTTGAGGACTATTATAAGTACGTAGTTAAACCGTAGTTTTCAAATGTCAGATCGGCACGAGTGAAAGAGAAACGTGCAATACGACATTCGTTTATGCTGGATTATTTTGCCGTGCAATCACATTTATTTCAGGTTTCTGTGGCAGTCCATTGAAAAATATGGAAGAATCCGTGTTAGCATCGTATTATGTGACTGCAATAAATATATCTGTTACCAGCTTTCTCATTTAAGCCTTGTTAGACGATTTATTTGATATGTCAATCGATAGCATGTTGGATGATTACTTCAATTTTTGTCGCTTCATTTCCACCTTTATACCCTACATGCATACATGTCATAAAAAAAAAGGTTTGTCTTCAGTGTCATCCCACAAGATAAATGGGATCAAATTTCACAGTACCTTGCATGGTACATGTATATTGCCTTATAGGCCAATCTGTTTTCTCGAATCCACTTGTGTAGTACTAGTAGAGATATTGCGGAACTCGGATAGCTTTGGAAGCAACAAGATACACCACAACGTTTCTTTGCACCATGCCAAATTACATGTACGTGGCTCGCGTGTTTTCTTTTTCATCTACCCTTACTGTATACTCAGGTGGGTTTTTCTGTATTATCGTTTGTTTATTTTTTTTCATGGATAACAATATTTTACGCTTAATAAAACAAAAAAAAACAAAAAAACAAAAAAACAAAAAAACAAAAACAAAAAAAAAAAAACAAAAAAAAAAACAAAAAAAAAAAAAAACAAAAAAAAAAAAAACCAACACACACACACACACACACACACACACACACACACAAAAGCCTCCACAGGATTTTATTATGTTGCCAGCTTAGCTGTCTGCCATCGGTGTTGCGAGCTTAGACATTGTATTACACTAAACAGTAGTTAGACGAATCCGTTTTTGCAGACATACAGGAATGCACCTTTAGTCAACAAGTGTTTCCTAAATGCTCTTGGTTGATGAAAAAGAGTTGCTTATTGAAGAGAGTGAGCGTAAAAATCACCGATGAAACTTCAATACCGTTTGTTGCAAAAGAGTAACGACATCAAGGTTTCCTATATTGTGGGAGAACCTGCGACAATGTGTTACAGGGAGAAAGAAGAGAAAGGGGTCAGTAATTTCTCCGCTAAAATAGATTAAAGCAGTTATCCTATAATTTTGCCCTTGTGATTATTCGCAATTACAATTTTATTGGAATCCAGAATTAAGAAAATTGTCTTACCTTTGAGACTTCTTTACTCTAGTAGTGTCCAACAGATGATCGCAAGCTGAGAAACCATAACGTCAAACTGGTCAGAAAATGACTTAGACTTCAGCAGGGCTGCGGAGATCAGCTGTGGTCGAGAAGTGAATGTGTTTGGTTGAAGTTATGGCACCGGGCAGCAGCCGTGTTCAGCCGTTGTAAAGTAAACACAGACTGCAATGCTCTATTTCCATGTAATTGGCAGCTACTCTACAGAAATATACATTAGGTTTTTCGTAGTGGGTACCTTATGTGTGATTAGGCTTCTAAGGTATACGATGCCGGGCAGGGACACGCGTATTAATCTGGTGATGCTTCATTAATCTACTATCATGCTGACAGAATGTTGTTTAGTGTCGAAGCGTAGCCCAGCTCTCATTGCTGCTGGCGCGCTCCCAGGCAGCATTCACTGTCTGCTCCCACTTAAACAGCGCCACATGGCATCACCGTCAATGACAGATTACTGACCTCTACATGGTCTGTTAGGCCACATGCGAGTATCCTGGAACAACGGCTTTAATGTGCAGATAATCACTAAATACACAGGTCATGCATTGGTGGTTCTGCCTGAAGTCCTGCAAGGGTTGGAGGTATTTTACAAATAAATGTACTGAATCCATAGAACTAGTTCCACAATAAATGGGCATGTGAACGAAATTAATGGTTCATTTGAAAAATGGTGGAAAGAAAGTTTTTCAATAAAGTTCATTGCCTCACATAAATTTTTAAGTGCTCGACCAATTGTGTGATACACATTTTATTCAAATCTGGCAAAGTTTGCAAGACCTTCTATTGTTCTCTGTGTTCATTGAAGCTTGTATCGCACATACGGCACATATAAGCTTCTGTCGAATTAAGTTGTCATCGTATTAATTGCTTTGATGGTGGCAACAAATGCCACACTATGCACAGTCAAGGCTGCACTTTGCGATTTCTTCATAACGTCACTGGCGGAAGTTGTGTCGGTATGCGTGGTGGTTAGGGCAGAAAAATTGTTACATAATATTGACGGAAAATAACGTCTGTACATGAAACCTGTACCCTTACCCTTACAAAGTCCTGAGATCATGGTACGTGTTCCTAGTGCATCACGTTGTTCTCACTGTACCGTGACTGCAGGATGTATTTCTAGAATAACATTAGCAGCTAAGTTTGAGACATAGTCCGATCCAGTTTAAACGAAATCACATTTACAGCAATTACTGACGACTAAAGACCGTTAAGGTGCCGTGGCACTAAATCACAGCCATATCCATCAGATAGATACCTAAAATGAGCCACCATTACTTCACATGAAACCCTATCTTCAAAATGGCACATACACTTCCTCCTGGTGGAGGAATTTCATAACCTAAGAGAATACTATACTACCAAATTTATCCCATGATAAATTCACGCATGAGAAAAGAACTTCATATCTACATAGTATGCGCTAAACACCCCAAAGAGGATTAGTTAAGGAAATACCCCTCCCACAAAAGAACAAGGCACAGCTTGTTCTTTTTATGGAAGATGAACCTATGTTACATCGGAAAATGATGGTTGTGGTCGTCTATTTTGGTGACAGGACTCTTTCATTGCAACAAATGCAAAAAGTGGCAATTAAGTTCAGAGAGAATTTTTCAAAACTAGAACTTTAGCTCAAAGATCCTACAAATTTGACCAAGAGAACCAAAAACTCTAGCATGCAGGATCCATTGAGTGAAGCTGGTGATAAAAAGTCTGACTGACTGTAGTTGTCTAAATATGCAAAAATTCAACTTAATTACAAATCTTGCAAAAAACGTTGCGAGCATTACTTGGATCCCGACATACAATGTGTAACAAATTTCAATACTTTTGCACTATATGCTTGCTTTGTGCACATAAAAGTGCCCAAAAGCCCCAGGATATGAAAGAAAAACAGCTTCATATTCTATTGAGTTGGAATATGGTGAAATTATATCCCTCCCCCTTATTTTCGTTTTGCTTAATTTTTGTTTTTGCCAGACTGTACGCAGTCTGGCATTGTTTTAGTTTGGGAAATTACGATCTCTGCACACAATGATACTACTTACAGTTCCATATTTCTTTGTCAAAGATACAGTACCAAAAATTCTCCTTCAGCCCATTCACAAATTTTGGTACTCCGTGGCATATATTTTCTATATATTCTCAATAAAAATACATCCTTTTTATACATATCTTGTTCAGATTTATGGTAATTTCAGCCAATCACTACAGAAGAGCTATATATGTATGATTCTCGAAATATTTGATACATCCACGTTCCTATTCTCGTTTTGGCTAACCAAGAAAAAAAAGCTGTTTATTTTCCCATCAGATTCCGTGTATTAGTGGGTCAATAGCTTTCCTTGAGAACTTGGGAGCCCACCATTTGTTGCGAAATGCCAATTTGAATGACGCAGAAGAGTGATCTTGTCCCATTGCTTTACAGGCTATATACATTGTGCAGATTATTCTGTAACCCAGTATGGATATGGCAATTCTATACATGTAAATGCAGAATATCAAATTATTAAGGAGAGTCCTGACAGTCATCACTCCACCCATTTGAGACTTAGAGTAAATATCATAAAATATCTAAATATTAAATACAACAGAAGGATTTTCACAATGCTGTTAAAGTTTTAATTTCACACGGCCTCTCAGGTATCAATACCCTGTCCCCAGCAAAAGAAATGTGAAGCATCAATTGTTAAATAGTTCTTAATTAATTGAAGGCAATGATGGTAATTTTAGCATTTTAATAGTACTATCCTGGTTTGGAAAGACACGTTGATAAAATTATCGATCTTGAATTTTCTTCCATTGGCTACTATTGCATGGGGGATTTATGTACATTACTTTCAAACCAAGTGCCCGTAGACTTCCATCGACTTCCATCAGTCTACAATAGTCTTTTATGTGATAAGCTTCCCCATAGGGGTGAGAGGTCATACGATCTTCAGAGCTGAAAAAAACATAGTGGATGCCAGTTGAAAGCTTCTCAAAAAGGAAAACAAAGTTCCTATGAGTAGAGGTTTAATTCACATTTCACAACAAGTGCCTCTATTCAGTTAGAGTAGACTCTGCCAAAAATGACAATATCATGCACTCAATCAACTCAACAAAATATAAGAGATTTGGTAGATAAGTTTTTAGCACTTTATTGCAGTAACTTGCATAAATTAGTCTTCACGTTATGCACATGTGCATAGTATGAATAAAAATCAAAATTGTATGTGAATGACTTAGATCAGGTTGCTATTATCAAACCATCTGTTTGATACATCCAGGTGCTTAAACAAATCAAAATGGTCAATTTGGTTGCAAGCATTTACGAGAATGGTAGGAAAATACAATATCTAATATGAATTTGGCTCGATAATCTTGTAATTCCTATAAATTTGGGACCGAAAACTTCCGTCAATAATAGTTACAAAAAACCTGTTCAATTCTTGGGCTCTAGAGCACCCATGGGTGGCCAAGACATAAATAACTGCAATTAACCCTTTCAGTGCCACATTTGGACGTCGACTAAGTCAACAGCTTTCCTTCGATGTGGTCTGGGCGCAATGCACCCAGGGCATGCCAAAGAAAGCTGTTGAATCAATCTTCCTTCAGGGGTTCACGGTTGGCAGGGCGGCCACGCTCTTGCCTTCCACCTCTGCGACCTGTGTTCAAATCCCGGCCTTGGCGGGATGTGGTTGGATTTAACTACCTCTCCGATCGTGAACAGTGGTTTTCCCCGAGATCTTCGGTTTCCTCCACCAATAAAAGGTAGAAAAGTATATGCCAACATCTCTGCCTTGGAGAGGGATTAATATAGGCTTTGCCGGATTCCCAATCCATGTAAAACACATGTGTCTATACTTTTCCTTCAGGGTGGAATGAGTTAATACCATATTTTCTGAACTGGTTCATCCAGATTGGGTATATATTTATTAACTATATTTACGAAACTAGTTCATCTAGATTGGGTGCAGACCACAATTAGCTGGTGGCTTGGCAGGATACCTATAGGTGTGGATATGAAGAAATAACAATAAGAAACACTACTTCTTCAGAATGTCACTTTATTTTTGCAGAATCCAAAGTACACAAGAACTTGTTCTAGCATTACTATATTTTTACATGTATACCTTTGTATATCTGAGACAGTCACTACATTGGATATAAATACAATACTGCTTAATATATTAGCATGTTTCAACTATATATATATATATATATATATATATATATATATATATATATATATATATATATATATATATATATATATATATATATATATATATACATATATATATATATATATATATATGTATGTATATATATATATATACATATATATATATATGTTTGTATTGATCATGTTGACTAGACAAGATGCTGTATTATCATATTTTTAGTAATAATAAGCAGAATTGATTGGTTTATTATTCCAAAATATATAATCACACTCAGTGTCTCATGCAGCAAACACATGGTATTTTCATCAAACAGGTGATACGGTTTATATCGATATCGTTTTAGCGAGCGAGCCTTGCTTTCGCGTGCTAGCAGAAAATTTTGTGCAGCACGAAAATCAAACATGTGATACGGTTAATATCACGGTTTAGCAGGAGAGCAACATAATTATTACTAAAAATATGATAAAATCGTTATCACAGGCTAGCTTTACGTAGTACGGAGTTTTACTTGGCCTTAGTCAGCCATAGCACATTTGGGCTTCGCTCTATGTGGTATCGCTGGCAAAGTCAGGTTTAACGCCGTACCATGTTCAGCAAACCTGTGATAGCTGATAATACCATAGTTCACTGGTAAACATAAAATGCACAGATTAATGTCTCCTTTATGCCTTCAATATACAATGTTAATTTTCCAAAATACCAAATGCTGTGTTTATTTCGTCTTCATTGATTGTACTGTAAATGTTAACCCTAAAACAGTTCAAGAACATGTGCATCCCACTAACTTCTTCACCCCCCCCCCCCCCACAAATGTACGTTGAGGTCAGAGGGAAAAAAAATATGTACATCTTGTGTGCATTAAAAAAAAAAGTAGGTTGATACAAAATGCATAACCCCCCCCCCCCCGTATCAAATGGTCGGTCCCTAACCACACGAGAATTAATACAGACCTCAAGATTTTTGAGACAGATAAATAACTGGGATGATGGTTTTTACATGCAAATGCTCGTATTAAAAGCTCAAAACTTTTTCTAGCAGTTTAATTTGTGCCATTAATATATGTACTTTGTTGTGGCCTTTTATATTACCATCCGTCATCTTTTAGCTCATTCTCATGGATTGTGATCTTGTGCCAGTGCTATCTTATTTTATATAGGCCTATTGTACTTGTGTGTTGTTTGTATAATCTCAACTCGGTAACTATAGCAGCTGCTGTGGTCTGAGTCAGTCTTGCGTTTTTAGTCACATTGAGTATATATGGCATCCATGTTTGTTGGACCGTGCACAGAACATACACATGCGATCCGGTGCACATGTCTGGTTCCTTCACATTGACCTGCAGACTTAAACTGTTCTGCTCGTTAATCAGACTCTCGAAGGATGCCCTCCAAGGCAGTACTTTTCAGAAATTTCTGTCATATAATACTGAATGACTCACAGGGTTTCAATATGGTGCTCAATATCACAAGTGAGCAACGGTGCTAAATTGTGTTCCATGTCTTATGACCTCTCTGCCAATGTTGTACTCAGTGAAACAAGTCTCAATCATCATCTACACATTGTTCAATAAAGTATTTTCAAATAAATGTTAAGTTGTTGTCCTGGGAATTTGCCTCATCTAAGATTTCAGGTATTTTTACGGTACCAATTGTATACAAACTTGTCCCAACCGATTTCTTCCCTTTTATACCAGTCAAATCTGGTTCCTTTATGTAAAAAGGAAACTTGTTGATCCTGTTCTAATTCTTCTTTGATTTACACATTACATAAATGCTTCCACATACCCAAAATTACAAAATGTGGCGTCTTTCTATACCAGTAAAGTCTGGTTCCTTTATAAAAGGAAATTTGTTCACCCTGTTCTCATTCTTTTACATTTACACATTACATAAATGCTTCCACATACCCAAAATTACAAAATATGACGTCTTTCTTGAAGTAAATACACTTTTGCATTATATCTGATTGGCACAGTGTGCTTTTAATGTAATTTGTCGTTCTCTCAGCAGGAAATCACATATGAGAGCCAGTCGCAACAAAAAAAAAAAAAAAAAAAAAAAAAGCATCAGGGAGGTCTCAACTCTGTGGAGAAAGGATTTTAAATTTGTCAATCAACCCTCTAGATAGACTATATGCTCTGATTTTGAAAACTTTTGGGACATGTTTTACCTTTACCACTATGTTAAATTTCAGGCAAGCTAACAATGGTTTATGATTTCACTTCATTGTAAACAGGTCAGAAGATGGTTGTTTTTAACAATTGCCACTAGATCATAGTTCTTTGTCATCATTAAAATTGAGTGGTTGCAACAAAGATGTCCCCGACATGCAGTCATGAATATCGGGAATAGTTCTAAATGCGTAATGTTGTACGGAGCCCAAGCCTCTGAAAACCAGCTATGCAAACAGTGATTACCCAAGATCGCTCCAAACCTATACAGAGCGAGATCTATGAACAATTTTATATTTGTGCTTGCCAGCCAAGCCTCATACAAAAAAAGGGTTTTAGTATTATACAGCTTCAAAAATTCTAGTCAATTAGACATATCAGCATGTACCTCTGCATTTATTGTGACAAAGTGGTGTGAAATTAACCAAGTAATGGCTTCAAAATCCAGCTGTTGGACTGGTGCTTGCTGTGGTAGTGTCATTACATGTGGTGATGGGGGAGGCACTGGTGAGGGTTCTGTCCATGAGTGCCTTGGTGACCTCCCAGCTCAGCTTGATCTCTGAAGAGGTGTGGCCTGCACCCTTGCTCTTCTCCCTGGTCCTCTACCTGTCATGACAGGCTGAAAAGCAAAGCCATGGAGCCCTGTAGGATGCCCACAATATAACGTTTTTAGGCTTCTCAATGAAACCATGTGACTGGAGTGATAGCTGCCATGTTATAAGAAAGAGAACCTCCAAACATGATTATAAATCCAGCCCTTACATCCAGCAAATATTGAAACATAGGTTTATGTTTTAGACTTCAACCCCCTACTGTTAGCCTAAAGGTGACAGGTGTTGCATGAACATTTTCCATTGATAGACATTGCTGACGTGCAGTTACACAGAGAGCATACTTCAGTCAACAAATCCTGCAAAGATTTAACCAGGACAACCATGTGTGGCCACAATGTCCGCCACCTCAACAGTACACAAGTCATTGCCCCCAACCTGGAGAACAACTATCTGTGGGTGATATGCCTGCATTGAGTCATGGGGATGGACATCACATTGAAGTGTGTCCAAAGCTGATGCCTCTCCTCGTCCATTCATCTTGTCTCTTCATTGAGTTATGTTGATGGCTTAGGTTTCCCCTTCAGGCAGGCTGTACACAAATGGGCAATGAAACTGTGCCCCAAGACTAAGCCTGGGTAGGTATATCACAACCTGCTAGTGGCTCTGCAGTATACATCATAAGCGTTAATACCTAATGGCTAATGGGGTCCAGCCTGCCTTACAGTAGTGTGTATCAGTGGTGAAAAAATTCATTCGTAAAAGCAATTCTGCTTAATGTACACGTGACTCAATTTAAAAAATAGCCAATCACCAGCAAGTGTTAATGACATCAGCATACTACAAGAGACTGGCAAATGCTTTATGGGGAATTCCAGCCAGGCAGATTTTCTTTACATGCTGAGGTCGCAGTAAGTATCTACAAACTAAATAATATGATTAATAAAAATGAGATCATATTCTTAGCTTTTATTTGATGTATGGTTTGTGACAAAATACCGTATCAAAAGCACTTTTGTGCTGATTGAAAAAATTGTTCTTGATTGCCGTGTTCCACTTCTGCAAGATGGCAGGCATGTTAATGTTTGTAAAACATGATACCCAGGCCAGACCAAGAAGCAGGCAAAAATGCTGCACTCATTTTCTATATTTTTATTTGTGATTTTGCATTATTTAATGCGCAGTTTATATTTAAACTATTTAAATATCAATAACAGCAATACGTTTTCCAGATGGAAGGTAGAATTACCAGTGGGCATTGAGCAAACCGGTGAAGTCAGTCGGGCTACGGCCCTAGGATTAGTATATTTTGTTCATGCTTACTTCACATAGAAATTATTTTTAGGCTATAGCTTTGCCTTAGCAGGGGTTTATTTAAAAAAAAACTGAAACAAATAAATCAATCAGATATTTCATAATATGACTGGTATTAGCAAGTTGTTTGTCTGTTTCACGGTGAATGTCCTGAAGACATTTCATTTTCATTCACACTGTTTGTGTTGATCATCAACTGGCACACCCCCCGCCCCCCCCCCCCCAAAAAAAGTTGTGACTTGTACAATTAAACTCTAACAAAGTAGTTTAAAATATCACAACAACTGCACATAATTTGTCAGGGTCATTTCGCATAAATATAGGTATAAAGCATACACACAAATTTACGATGTGGTTGCAAATGATAGCAATGATTATATGAGAATATTCGTTTGCAGAAAAAAAATGCTTTGTTAGACATATCACATTTTCAAAACGAACTTTGTATTTTAATTAATTCACAATGTACCTGAGGCAATTACTATCTATATCTCTGATGAAGAATATGTGTACCTGATAAACAATAAAATGTCTGACAATGTAATTAGACACCAATTTTCTGATAATATTAAATTTTCATATTGATTTCATTTTAGATTCTTTTGCAGGTTGGAGATGGCAGAATCTTCACCTGCATGTGCAGCTACGGGTACAAATCAACAATCAATAGAATTTTTTCAGAATTTCTAGCCAAAGCAGAATGTGAAAACATCACAAAAACAGGAATTCCCAAAATGTTTGAATGGATCCATGTGTGGTGAACATGCTTCCAAAACGTGGAGAATTTGACTGGTTTAACAGTTGTGTGTAAGTAAAAACACTTCATTAACTTGGAACAGAAGTTGATTTCCTCGCCATAAAAACACATTGAAGCTAAAAGCTGAAATGCTAAGCTAACAGAGACTCTCAGTGAAAAGAACGAAAAGGCCTATTGTCCACAGCCCCAAGAGAGTGAACCAGTCGTTGATGAGAGCAAATAAATCCAGAAAAAATGGGGAAAATAATTCATAGCTTTGTCCGAAACATAAAGGAAGAATGTTCAGGTGAAGAAGAAACTCACAGCAGCATCTCATTCAAAAGCCAACAGATATAAGAAGTCTCAAAACATTTTTGATCACAATGAAAAAGTCGACAAACGACACCAAAACTACAGTGTACAATATATATATATATATATATATATATATATATGTATATATATATATATATATATATATATATATATATATATATATATATATATATATATATATATATATATATATATATGATTAGAATCTGAACAAAAAAATGTGTGACTTCTGCATGAAAAATGTGAAAATCCTACCAAGTCAGAAAGCAATATTATAAAATCTCAAAAAATTTCCAATCTCCCCAAAAAACTATGGACACAAATTTATGGATGTGTAGTTATCAGATAATATGTAGGTTTACTGCACTTGTGAAAACATTGAATGGGTAATATTGATCCAAAGTTGCCAGTGTCACTGCGTACTGGCTCAAGATATTCCACCTTAAACAAAGGTGAATGGAAAAAATGTACAGTCCAGGAGTGCGAGACGTCTGCTATCAACTACAGAATATAAGGGTTGCAGAAGGAAATGTGTACGAGGTTTTACGGAAAGTAACTAAGGCAGTAACTGGAAAGGAAATGGGTGGCCTGCCAGCTGCACAACCCAAAACATGCTCACCAAACAGATGAACGCTGCTACTAGACAACAAGTACATGACAAATTACAAAATTCAATAGATTGCACACTCAAGTATGATGGCACAACAAAAATGCTGACTCAATTAGTTGAAGTACAGGGAAAAACACACGCTTAGGAGTACGACAGCAAGCGTTGGGAACTGCAGCTAGTTACATGGATACCATCATGGATTCCATGAAAGCTGTACAGAAAACAACCACAGCAACTGCAGATTCAAATTTGAATATCCTTAAGGAAGTGACAAACACGATGACCAATCGATGCAAGACAAATGCTGCAGTTGATCAGCTTTTAGAAGAAAAGACAGCTGGCAAAATCAATAAATTTTGATGTGCTATGCATCCTCTTGACACCTTTGCAAAGGATAGTGACAAACCAGTAAATATGTATGAACAAAAAAGACTTGGGGGGGGGGGGGCAAGAGAAAGGCATCAAAATACCCATTTGGGCATAGACACCAGAGTTTAACCCAGTCATTAGTACGAATATCAGCAGAAACTATTCCATGACACCCAGTGCAACGGAATTAAAAAATTGGTGAAACATTTTAAAAATGAAAAAGTGCCCAAAAGACTATAAAATACACCATTTTATCTACCCACATTCTACCACGTTTCGTTGAAAACCGTTTCCATAGTTGTTACTTGTGTAGTGGTGTGCTTTATTACAACAGGGAGAATATTATTGACTTCTTTTGAGTGTATGCCCTTCAAAACAGGATGTTTAAAGTGCAGTGCTGTATGCATTACAAGTCGATGGACAGTCAGTGCCATTTAGAATGCTTGGTCTGGCAGGGAAACTTGGTTTGGTTGGTAACAAAAAGCATATCCTTGAAATAAATGCATATTTCAAGGAAACGCATGATTATCTGAAAAAGGGGCCCAAGATGCCTGTCCTTTCCTGTCACATGATTCCACTGCAATTATTCAAGTCATTACAATACAGAAAAATGCTGTTGTTCAAAGCCTGCAGAAACCGTGAAATCCTGGGGAACAAAATCAATGTCAAGAACTCTTGCAAAACCTTGTGCCATTCATGCCTCTCACTTGTGCAAAGACGGTCACAAACCAAACTGCAAGGGGTCACCTCTTAGAATCCAACTTTGTGCCATTCATGCCTCTAACTTGTGCAAAGTCGGTTACAAACCCAACTGCAAGGGATTACCTTTTAAAATCCATCAGCAGAGCTTCAAACCAAGCGAAGTCCTGTGACAGTACTTAAATAAGCAGTGAGAGAAATTTTGCAGGAGTGGACCACCAATTTCTGCGGGCTCGCTAGGCAAAACTTGGATACGTTGAAACTAAAACGATATTCAAAGTTAAACAAGACTGGAAATTGGATTAACGATCAAGATGTAGAAGAAAAGATAAGGAGACTTTACCTTGCAATGAAGCAAACACGACAAATAATGGATGAAGACAAAATGTTGACACAAAAGATACTTGCTGCATATAAAAATAAAGTTATAGACAAAGAAAGCAAAGACAGGGGCAATTTGAAAAAAAATGCGTGAGGGTACTGTCCAGTACAGGTGGAATTTGGAATGACAAAGAGGAAATGCATATTGAATGTATACTTTTCGTCAATTTGCGCCCATTTTAGGCTGTCATAATCATCAATCCACAGAGTCTAATTTATAAGTTGCTGCTTCCCATTAAAAGTCTGTCGTTTGAGCTCATCCACACGTAAACTGAATTCCATATAGTTCAGTACATGGATCCCTTAGATTTTAAATACAAAATACCATAGATTTGATACTGTTTTGTATAATTCCCATATAGTCTGGCGAGAACTCTGTTATAGGTATGCTAGAGAAATGTGCATCAGTTTGTTTCTTTATGTTTCTGACTGATAGTGATTACCACTGCTCCAAAGAGTACCTCGAATGACAAAATATAGTTGCATATATTGTCATCAATGAAACTTGGGAAATATTGATCCGGTCTGTATTATTTGTCATATGATGACTGTTGTGTCATTTTGAACAAATTAATTGGGTGATTTTCAGTTGTTAAATGCCACTTGGTTTTTTCAGATGGACACCTGTGCACACACGTTTGCATTATTTGTCATACGATGGCTATCGTGTCCTTTGAGCAAATAACTAGAGACGTTTAGTGACAACTCTGCAACATGATGTGAAGTGCTTTCAGACATGATCAGCTGACAATTGCACATCTAGGAAGCTGTTTGTAAAATAATAAGCTTACACAAACATAAGTGAACATACTGCACTTTGTAACTTCCCGGCTCAGAAGTACCATCTTATTGCTCATGAAACTGCCCCCCCTCCCAAAAACGATAGAAAATTGTGTAAGACTAGCTGTGCAAAATAAATGTTTGCTATTACAACTAGTGACCCTATGTGCATTTGGGATCTTTTGCATGTGACTGTGGGGATTTGTATTCTGTAAGTAAATATGTGCTATGTGATTTGTGGCAGTTAGGCCCTACTTCCAGGCCAATATACCAGAGGCTGAAAACACTTGCAAATTTATACTCTTGCCACCTCGGAGTGAACAGACTGTAGTTTAGACCCTCAAATATATGAACCTGAACGACAATACTTGAAACAGATAAACGGAACTTTTGTTAGCATTAATAATTATTCAAATTAACTTATGTTTATCGGTCACTGTACTTTCCGTCTAGTCTGCATGAGTGACTATTCCTGTGTCACGTGTGTAAAAAAAGACTCATGGAGTGCCATAAAAAGGCATCATATTGTGTACTATAGGTGTGATATGGCCACTGCAATAGGTCATATCATTCATTGATCCGACATGTGGCTGTTGTTGTCTTGTGATAATTTGTGGGAGTTTTTTTTTTTTTTTTTTTTTTTTAAGCATAACGACGATCTCATTTGTATGTGATGAAACGGTTTGCTTTCTACTTCTGATGATTCTTATTTATTTTCGTGTCTTTCCCCAAAAGAAGAGAACATAACGTTCCAGGAGTGTACGTCTATATCTTTCCTTCCAGCCTTCGTACAGCTCATTGTTTGTTACCACGACATCTCAAAAATGCACGGACAAATTTTGCTCAAATTTGGAACTAAAGTGTCTCATGAGGCCATGACGAACTAAAGATATTCTGGGTCACAGTGCCATATTTTTTGTATTGTCACCTGTTTAGTGATGGGCAAGCATCAAGCTTTCAGGGTGCTTGCTCAAAGCCCCCTCTCCCCCCTCAAAAACGGCCTTATATAGTCGTAATAAACCTGTTGCAAAGTTGGGTACCAGATGTTTCCGGTCATAATCTACTTATTATTCTTGAAGCACCTTTTTCCTCGCAGGTCGTTACATTTTTGTCCAATTGTGTAATGAAATCCATTTTAAAAAGCTTCTCTGTGGACAGGGACATTTTCAGGTACATACGGTGTTTGGGGGTTGTCCGTCTCTTGGTCTGTCTGGTCACTGTTTGTCTTCATAATACACGTACGTCAAAGGTACCAGGACACATTTTGCTCCAATTTGGCACACAAGTACCCAGTAAGTCGAAGTTGAAGTCATGTAATTTGTCGCTCCCTGTTAGTTATGTATCTATTGATGTAGACTTTGTAGTGATGAGCATGCGTCAAGGTGTCGGGGTGTGTGGTCGAAGTACACTTAATTGGCACTTAAAGGTGTCCTAGCATTATTGTAATAAACCCATAGGGACATTGGGAATCTGATATTTTGTCAAATACCTATGACTGACATTTCTTGGATATGACCTGTACTTCTTTGAAATATCGGCTTTCCTCATAACTCACAAGGTTTCATGCAACTTTAACGAAAGTGATTCAAATAGAGTTTTCTATCCCTTTTGCAACAAACGTATTACTTCAATTAATGTGGGACTTCTTACAACTTTCTCTGCAGACGAGGACACACAAGTCCTAAAAGGGTTCCCTTTTCAACAAATAAAATTGTTATACTATCTGTATCCTATCCGTAGCTATGCATATACAATACTTTCAGTGTATATAGACATGTACTTATCTTGTTGTAACATACAGTTGAAACATAAAAAAATGTGGGAAAATGAAGTCAAAGTCGAAGTCAAAAAGCCCACAAAAACTAAGGCTTTGAATCTTTAATGCAAATGCTGTAGCGAAGTGAAGTAGTTGTATCAAAGGACAAATTATACTTCACCGGGGCCAATCAATTGTAATCATGTGTTATGATTAAATATGGATAGTATGTGCCAGGACGATAGATTGTTGAACATGGACCAGGGATGTATTTGCCAGATAGGTTTACGTTTGCATGATTACCACTTATATAAAAACTCGCCAGTACTTTCGGACCTGTATTCACCATATGGGCAACCTTCTCCATTGAGCTTCATCTTTGACGCAGTGGGGTGTTTGGCACTCAGGGTATTGCTGACCCTTATTTCATTGCCTCAGGGCGACTTCTGTGTGTGATACAAAATCCTAATTCTGGGCCCTACAACTGGTCACTGTTGTCGTTGTATTTACGTTTTCAGGTAATGCTCACTCCGGAAAAATCCCATTATATAATTTACATTACATTCATTCCACAAATTAACCTTCCCTTAACACTTATCGCACATATATTTTGGACACTACCTCTTCAAAATATCCAATCAACTTGGCTGCCATTGTGAAAATAGTGGGTTCCGCACCCAATGCCAATGGTTTGTGAATGAGCATTGGGACGATCTGGCCGAATGGGGGTGGGAAGAGGGTTATGATATATAAAACCAAAAGTATTTTTTTTGCAATTATTTCAGAGTATCAATGATGATGTACATGCTGTGGCTGCGATTCACTTTGATATCCAAATCAAGTGTACTTTTGTGAAACTGTCCCGCAATCAATGCATTAATTGCGCAATGTTCAAAATGGAGCTCGAGTGTGCCCTGTCACATTAGGATTTGTAACTAACGATTAGAACTGCTTCAGACACAACTGAGCGGGCAGATTAAAGTTAAGATAGTAATTCATGTTTTAAAAGTACCTTAACGACCGTTTGCCCTGATAACTCGGAGAATGGACACCTGGAACCGTGCTGAAAACGCGTGGCACAATGCATTGCACATGTTTAAAATGGCGTTCAACGTGTGTGCATGCATGCCTTCGTTTTGCATTTATAACTAACGATGATAACTGCTTCAGACACAACCGAGCTGGCAAATTAACTTAAGATTGTGTAAGTCATCTGTAAAAATACGTTGACGACCGCTTGCTCTGGTAACTCGGAGGACGGACACCTGAAACCTAGCGATACTAGATACCGATACCGGCCATCCTGGCTATATGCAGCAGTATGCTTTTCCCCCCCGGCCCAAGTTGACCTTCCAGACAAGTTAAAATAAAATGCTGTGTTTGAGTTTACTTTACTGCAAAATAACGCACACGTTGGCCAGTTTTTCTGTTGACTTTGTCTTACAACTTGGTTACCGTTGATTTGAACGACCGTTTTTTGTGTGTTTTTTTGGGTTTTTTTTACGGGTGGTTGTTTGTGGGGTGATTTTGCTGGACGGTCGCTTATTGCAGCTGGTTTAAGGTTGTCCGACTGGAGTATTGTACCAAAAGTTTGCATCAAAGTTCTTAAAAAATCCTACAGAATGTACCCAAAATAAGTGTTTCTCATGTGAAGAGGTTTATTGAGAAAATGATCCAGGGAATGTAAATTTGCTGCTGCAATTGGACAGCACCCTGGTCTTGTGCGTCAAGTCATTTAACATTGCAAAAGCGCCCGTGCCAAGGAAATCTGGTCGTTTTGACCAGGTGGGGACTGGGGTCGGTAATTGCAGGTACTACTGTACCATGATGATATCTATTTCCATGCAGAACCTGCGAGGGTATATCAAAGAAGGTGAATGTAAGAACATTTTAAAAAATAAGGTGAAATCATTCTTGATGCATCAGATAGGAGTACTGGACAGGGACCGCTTTATATATGCATAGTTTCAGTATCTTAGTGTTATCAGGGACCTGCAATTTATATATATATAGCAGGTCCCTGGACTTATAAAAATTACGCCTTCCTTTGGTGCTTATATTTTTTATATATCAATTTATTGACAATTTAGATCAATCTTTTAATTCATAAAAAAATAAAGCATTTCGGCTACAAACCTGTGCAAACCAACTTAATATTTTTCCGATTACTTGCATTTCTGCTATTTTCATGTTGTGGTCCACCATGATAATAGCTTTCCGCAATGCAAGGTGAGAGGTAAGCTTCAACAGCTTTCGTCGGCGCAGTCTGGGCATTAAAGGTGCTCGCGTTTGGCAGTAAGGGTGCAATCTGGAAAATTGCAGACTGTCGCTATATTATAAAGTCATCCTTTAGAGTATTATAATTGAACACATTGCATACAGGTACAAAAGAAACAAGGAAAAAAATTAGCAGGCGATATTTGAAAATGTCGGCAGCTGTCGACGTTTTTGACGAAAGTAAATATCTAAGCCGTAAAAGTGATACATATTTACTGTTGCATAACCACATATACCCATTTTTGAAAATAATGTTTCAATGGGAATAGATGTGTATAAATACCCTAATTAACACGGATTTAGCAGAAAAAACTATGCTGACGCATCCATGAGCTTAACTGGCCAAATGCATTTTCTGTTGCTCACCATAAGAAGGCGTCTCGTGTTCTGCTATCGCTCTTGAGTGCACAACGCTATCAGATAATGTTTTGGGGAAGAGGTGTGGGTGGTGAACAAAGAATATACCAGCAAAATATTACTGTCAGACATCTACACACACACACACACACACACACACACACACACACACACACACACACACACACACACACACACACACACATATATATATATATATATATATATATATATATATATATATATATATATATATATATATATATATATATATATATATACATATACATATATATTTGTATATTTATATATAAAATTAGAACTAGATCATAAGTAAGAGTTAATAGTAGACCCCCGTCTTTGCAGGTAACACATGGAGTTGGGGTGGGGAGCCAGAGATTTTTTTTTTGGGGGGGGGAGGGTACACTGTCTGAAGTATGAGTTTAGGAAGTGCATCTGCAATGTTTAGGGATAAGTTGAATGGAGATAGCCATCTTAATTAAATGATGGCCTTATTTGAAACATCCAACAGTCAATGGAAGACATTAAAATTTGTAATATACATGTCCATTCATTTATCTAAAAGTGGAACCACGCATCATTAGGCTATATAGGAGCTAATGGAATGGACTGTAATGTGTTGTGTTTTAAAGCGTCTGTTTCTCTTTACCCTTTTCCATCCGTCACGAGAATGATTCATATAGGCCTCGTCTGCTCCCGAAATGTTTTACTATTTTTCTAATATTACATGTTTCAACTCACAGAATAGAAGTGCCACAGCTAGGTACTATGTACCCATAAAATACAATGATAGGCAGTTCATTATGCATATTATCTGAGTTTTAAGCCGATTGTCCAACGACTTCATCATGCCAGGGTTTTTTTTTTTTTTTCTTTTTTTTTTTTAAAGGTATTAATGTTTGTTGTGTTGCCAACGGTGTTCGGGAGTGCATCCCAGTGATCAACAACCCTGTCAGTGAAATAATGTATTCTTTTGTACAATGTCGATCTTACTTTCCATAGCAGTCTCATATACTGTACTTTACGAGCGTTGTGGGTTTATCATCATTTCTGTACTTCTGAATGGGTCGTCTTTGAACAATTCCCTGTAAAATTAAGGAAAAATGTAGGTTTTCTTGAAAAAGAGCCGAAAATAACAAACAGCCAAAAGTTCGTGAGGAATGAATAAATACGTAATTGGACGTGATAGAGAGCAAAAAATGTTGTTAGAGGCATATGACAGCCAATGATCCAATGCGATTTGCAATGAATTGTCAAGGTTGTCCTGAAAAAAAGAAAAATGAACATATACAAAAATGATTGGGGAAAGCTAGATTCACACTAAATCTGAAATTTTAATACCACTTGGTGAACAAGCTAAGCCTGAAACATTTACAAAGAACTTCATAGTACTTTTTTTTCAAAGTGAATCCAGCTGATCAATTTGTTAAGATTGCAAATACAATCATGGAGGTGCAACATGTTGCACCGAAAAGTGTCAATTGAATCGGAAAGCCACTAATCGTTAAAAAAAAAAGAAAGAAAGAAAGAAAAAAATTTTTAGAGTGCATGAAGACCAGCTTAAGCGACCTACGGTGAATAATATTTCTTATTAACAGTTTTACTCTTGACAGACTTCAGATATACATATATATATGTATGTGTGTGTGTGTAAGGTGGTGGAGCTTGTTTGGTTTGGGTCATAACGACTACCATTCCGAAAGCAATCATGTTGGTGTGCATCTGGGAAAAACTAGTAAACTTTAGATCAGCCTGGCATGTAAAATTATCAACGCTAAATTGAAAAAAACAACAAACAAACAACAACAACCTAACCTTTACAGACCGAGCAATCGACTTTCCTCGGTGTATTTTCCTTTCTTAGTGCCACATTTGGGACTGAGTCAACAGTGTTCCTCGGCGCGTTTTGGGGACAATGCTTCCAAAGTGTCCAGAGGAAAGCTGTTGGCCTAGACTACTATATTCTGTGTAATTACAGGTATGCTGGTACTTGAATGAAAGGTGTCTTTCAATGAACATGAATGTGCCAGTCTTATATTCCAGATAAGTTCGTTTGAAGTAGTTCGACTTTATAGTCGCAGGTGGCACTGAAAGAGTTAAAACGGAAAATGGCCAGGAAAGCTGTTTAAAAAAGAAGCATTCAACAATTACAATACCACACGTTAACTGGTAATTTTAGAGGAAAAGGTTGCTTGCCCATATCAGCATCGGCGCACGGTCCGTCAGGGGCACACCCCTGTGACACCAGTTGGTTGTGGGGTTGCTGTTTGCCTTTTGATTTTTAGTTCGTCATGAAACTTTTCATTTTTTTGAAAACCGGAAGACAATTGCGGCGAACACAAGACTTAGAATCACATGTAATTCAGAATTTGTTGCACATGAATTAACTCCGATGATAAACGATAAATCTACACATTCATTGTTATCATGCTGGGTTTCAATGTAGAGAAAATTAGGCACTAATTGAGAAATGGCATATCCTTGAAGTGCTTCCTGGTGAATGCATGTAACTGCCTAGCCCAAGTCTCATAAATAATCCTATTTCACTTTCTGAAGTTTGATTAAAACTCGTAATCAGCAGTCATGTTGCCTCCATCCTGCATAGTCCTTTCGAAGAAAGCAGGTCTGCTGTCTACCTTAGATTGAATATCCTGTCAAATTAGTTTGGAGACTCAATATCATGAGAACTATTACCGCGAGACGGAAAAGTTGCCATTCTGGTGCACTATAGCCGGTTTTACTGGCTGAATCGGTGGCCGTTTGGTTTCCTTTTCTGATTGGTGCAGATCCACGTACTATTGCCCTGAGGACATCCAATAATAAAGACGAATGAAGAGTAAACCTACCGGGGTGATCATAAACGAGACAAGCATGCTGGATCCGTTTCCCCAAAACAGAGGAAATGAACAAGGACGGGAGAGATACCATGCAAAACCTGTGTAAATACTAGAGCGGTATTCAGCTATGAGGATGGCTTGTGCTCAGCTTACATGAGTGCCTTTCACCATGAAATTTATCTAGAAAGCATGGCATGTTGGAAAAAAGGTATGCTTTGAGAACAGAGACTGACTTTGCTGACAAGCTGTCATTTACACAATGGAAGATTACACAAGACTGACATACATGTAGGCCTCATTTTAGGAAAATCAGGGGACAGCAGCACCACCTGGCAAACAATTACGATACCGCCTTACCAATGACCTGATAGCAATATCCATCAACTTTCCAGGTATTTTTGTTTTGTTTTGTTTTGTTTTGTTTGAAACTGCATATAAATACATTACATGGTATGGATTCTCATTGATCCTCACGTTACGTGTTAAATATCGTAAAAAATTGCAAAATAAAAACAGCGCCTCTCGGTCAACAAAGTTTGTAGAAACTAACTGAAAGTACATTTGCAGAAAGTGTGAAGACAATCCAAGTTGTCGAACTGGCGTAAATACACAAAGCGCCTACTCCCCCCCCCCCCCCATTGACCCGTGGTCTGTCTATTTTGAGGCATATGTTATCATTTAGTTCACACGCGCATGTTTTATGATACGCGAATAATTACTATCAGACACGTGTTATTAAATGAACCCGTCCAACAAAATCGACACGCGTGCATGCAGCTTAGAAAGGCACACGCATCCTGGATCGGCACCATATTTATGATATTCCTAACAATCGTTACACGTGCACGCATGCTCATTTTTTTATGCATACACTGGAAACCTCTAAAGGTATCCTGAAATTTGTCTTGAACATTGAAGATCTTCACAAATGACTTCTGACCATATTCAATAAGTAAGTAAGTAAGTTTCATTTCAGTACTATCAGGCCACAGGCCTATGGTACAATATATATATATATATATATATATATATATATATATATATATATATATATATATATATATATATATATATATATATAGTAAATCACATATTTAATAATATGCACTAGTGAGCTTTTATTATGCCAAGTAGTTTCACATGCAAAAGTTCAGCTGTAAGAGAAACTATGGTCCAGAAAGTGTAAAGACTTTCAGTGAGAGTTCAAGGAGTCAATATTAGTTTGTGTTTAATTGCAGTCATCAACCATGATGTTTGTAAAACAATCATTACCGGTATTGAGCAAACGCTTGGCTGCAAATGTCAGGAAAAGTGTTTTGTTGAAACATCGAAACATGCAACATAGTTTTATTGATTATGAAATACTACAAACACCAGAAACCAGCTATTGCGATGCCCAAATAATAATAAAAATGATGATGATGATGATGATGATGATGATGATGATGATGATGATGATGATGATGATGATGATGATGATGATGATGATGATGATGATGATGATAGATTTAAAACCTGTTATCGGGAAATTTATACACAAAACATAAGATGTCATACAATGAAGTAAAATCACAATGAAGCATAAAATAAAATGACAAAGCATGACAAATTAAATTCGCATACTTGATAACACCATACACACAAATGTGTTGGCATAAAAGTATAGCATTAAACAAGATATACCAACGGTCATGGCCTACCCCGATGGGCTAGACTGACCCGAGAATCCAACGAAAGAAAATTTGGAGCCTCAAATCAGTCCCCTATCCCCAACTCCCCCCCCCCCCCCTTTTGAAAGACCATGGTTCAAAACTATATGAACCATGAGTTCAAGAAAAGAATTGTCAACAAATGAACTATTTTGAACTTTGAATTTGCAATATCTGCCCCCTCCCCCAAGAGATTAGCTATTACAACACTATGATAATGTCCCAGGTACGTGTTACGTGCCAGTCATACAACAAAATAGCTAGCAAAGTAAACAAATTTAACATTCAAGTAAATGGGAACGTGAACTGGTGTCCCCCACAGCCTCATTTTGGTTTCTGCCACCAGAGGGCAGTAGTGTTCCAAATATGACAGGGAGTTTTGAATAGGGTGTATAGGGGATATGATTACTTGATGGACCAAGATTAGGGTGGATATTCGGGCCGAGTACCTTGTGAATCGTGTGGCCTATATGGAAGTTGCATTGTCCAATAATTCACAAAACCCAGGGTTTAATATACAAAACCCTGGGTTTTGTAATACAAGACTCTGGGTTTTGTAACACAAATCTCGGGGTTTTGTGAAGAAACTCAGACTCTGAGTCAGAGCTTTGTCTCCAAATCCCAGGGTTTTGTGACAAAACCCGAGATTTTGACACAAAATTCTGGGTTTTGCTCCCTTGTCAAGTATTTTTACAGTACCAGGAAATTGTAACAAAACACAGGGATCTAGGAGCAAAACTCTGAGGTTTTCGCTTGCGGTGTTTAGTTATTGCAAAACCCTGGATTTGTCAATTATTCCAAGATTTTCATCATGCTTCTGTCATGACCCAAGTCCAGATTTTTGTTACAAAACCCTGGGCTGTGTAGAGATATCTCAGGGTTTGTGCTTGCAATGTTCAATAATTAACAACACCCAAGGTTTTGTGACGTCACAAAAGTCAGGGTTTCGCAAATTTCAAGGTGGACCTCGTAATACTGTAAAATATGAATACAGCATTCTATCATGATATTACACCGTAACCAAGGACCAAACAATGGAAACGCAGTATTGCCAGGTCGTAATACCAGCACAACAACCTCCCAGACCCAGAGAGGGATTTTTTTCAGCCTTTTAGGCGGTTCATCTTAATATAGAAGAGTGATTAAAACCTTTAACTCGGGGTTTGTGCCTGTACCTGACTCAGTCGCTAGCACAACCTCCTAGCCTAGGGTGTTGTGCCGGCTGCATCAATTCATTAAACCACTGAGAGATAGCATCTTTTTCCCTGTACTGATCCAGGCCATTAACTTTGAAGTTGTTTCATGTACAAAACCCTACGTTTTGTATGACAAAACTTCACAGTTTCATTATAAAACCCTGGGTTTTCTATTAGAATAACAAAAACAAAAACAAAAAACCCCAGGGTTTTGTAAAAAAAAAAAAAAAAGAAAGAAAGAAAAAAAAAACAATAAATAAAAAACAAAACAACCCCCAAAAAGCCCAAAACAACACACACACACACTCACAAAAAGCGGGGGTTTGTGACACAGCTGGCAGTCTAAAGACCATGTATGCCATTTGGGTCTTCACAATACCCTGAGTTTTGTTCGCTCAATTTACAACTTACAAATCCCAACGTTTTATGACCTCACAATACACTGTAGGGTTTTGTAAGATGCCCAGGTTTTGCTCTGTTGTTTCAAAAGTTGCAAAATGTAGGATTTTGTACTGACAGCGTGAGCTTTGTCCAGGGTTGGTTGACGTAGTGACTTTTATTCAGGATACTCGGCATTTTGAAATAAGCAGGTAGACGTGTGATTTGCTCAGTGACTTACATTCAGTATAAGACCCAGGGTTTTGCGCAAAACTTAAGGTTTTGTAACAAAACCCAGAGTTTTGAAACAAAACGCTGGGTTTTGTGAATATTGGATAATACAACTCCACAAATGTATGTTCCAGAAGCATTGAAAAAAATTAAAATCACGCAGATCGCAATATAACACCAAAGAAAGGACAAAAAAGGACACAAAGGGTCCAATAGCATACACCATACAAGATGAAATCCCTATTACAGCTCCACATTGATCAACACAGATACCCATCAAGATGGAATGAAATTTTTAAAAATGGCCCTCACTGAGCACTGGGTGAAATTACTGTAATCAAGTACATACCTTGCGCGGAACGCCGTAAGAAATAAAGCAATAATACGTTCGCTTGCAGCTTCCCGTGATACGTACAGACACAAATAGCAGTATTGTATGCATGTATCAAACAAGTAAGGTGCAATAATGACATAGATAGAAATAATATGTATGCACGTATGCATGATGTAAATTTGACGTTGAGGGGATGTTTATGTGGCCACTTGTCCTAGCGATTATTCGTATCATGGGTACATTTCGTGCACTTGACAGCCAGAATGGTCGGTGACTCCGTTGACGCATTAGGATACTTTCAGTGGTGATCTGAGGCAGCAAATGACATTTCAAAGGGATCCACGTAAAATACATAATATATTTTCCTTTAATACATCTGTGTCAGGTAATTTTTTTAATAGAAAACATGTATTCAATTAAAAGTAATATGTGAATTCATGTTGTTTGTTTTGTTTTGTTGTTTTTTTGTTTGTTTTGTTTTTGTTTTTGTTTTTGTTTTTTGTTTTTGTTTTTGTTTTTGTTTTTGTTTTATGAAACTATATCGCCCACATATTTAACGCTTGAATGGCAGTCTTGCCTCTTGCATGGCTTAAAGAAAGATGTGTGAGGGCGTGGTCTTTTGATCGAAACCTTCTAAAAGACTACGGGAGATATATGTCTTCTTAAAATTCATTGTTTGGTGCAAGCTTCATTCCCGTACCAGCGGGAATGTTTCACTTACACTAAAAAGCGCTCATTAAAAGACTAGCACATGGCTAACAAACTTGTGCCAGAAGCCTATGCATAGTAACCTATTTTTGTTTTGATCTGATTGAAAAAGGGTTAACTCAATATAACGTATACAATACCCACTCACATTGCGACTGCTTCCTTTCTGGTCTCATTCGTTGCACGTTGGGATTATCGGATCTACGTCTTCACCGATGCCACCTTTCCTCTTGCACAATAGTAGTGATGTTATTTATGGAGCATGTGAATAACATGAGATTGAAAAAGAGAGGTTCAAATTTTACATAACCGTCGAACAACTGCCGGTTCCAGAGTGTGAACCTCACCTAAGTTAACAATCTGAAAGAAGCCACACAATGAAAAAATCCCGCTGGCAGCATTGTTTTGTTTGGTACATGCTGCTTTCTAAAGTTTTTCTCTCTCGCATTGTATATAATCCTGCGTAGAAATATATAGTGCTTCTTCAGCTTGCAGGATCATTAGATGGCGATATCGATCGAACACAGTGTGTCAGCAGCCACAGGACTCGGCTTGAAGAGAAGATGAAAAAGGAAATTCCCATGGAAAGATTCCGTGTATGTATGCATGTATGTATGTATGTATGTATGTATGTATGTATGTATGTATGTATGTATGTATGTTTGAGTTGCGTATTTTTTGCACCAAATCATGTCTGATGTTAAAAAATTATTATATTAGGGTTAGAAACTTAGAAAGGGAAAAATGTATGATGGCTTTAACTCGGAAACTAAAATAAGCTTTATTGGTCTGCATATCCAACAAAATAGAGAGCAAAATGGTGTCAATTTGTCCCGTCAGTGGCATGTCCCAGGTACAAGAGTGCAATTAAGGTGGAAGCCGAGAAGCTAGTACGCAGTGAGACTGGCAACTTTGGACCAATATTACCCATTTAATTTTTTCACAAGTACATATCAACCTATCTATTTTCTGATTACTACATATCCATAGATTTGTATCCATAGAGTTTTTTTTGCAGGATTGGAATTTTTTGAGATTTTATAGCATGCTTTCTGACTTGGTAGGATTTTCACATTTTTCGTGCAGAAGTCACACAAAATTATTTTTTCCAGTTGAAATCAGAACAAATTTAAAATATATATCCATGTCCAGGATCTAATTCAATGGTTAGTCCTGAAATAGCATAAATAAAAAGTTATAAATTTTCTAATTTAATCCTGACAGTTTGTTCATTTCCCTTCTATAAATTGCTCCAAAATTCATGGAAGGGGCTGTCAGAAAAAAAAAATCCTGGGAACCGTTCCTGGATACGATATTTTTCTTTTAATGTCAGTTGATTTTAACGTGATAGGGCAATTCGTACATTTGTGAGGCGAGATACAAATTGCAGAGGTTGAACAAAAGACAGTTCCGAGAAAATCTCATTGAAAGAAAAAGTTGCCAATTATTACGCATTTATAGCTGTAATATGACACACATTCAATTCTTCTGTCTTGTGTTTTAATTATTGTGTGAAATAACCTTGTAGCTTTTGTAATTTTGTGGCTTAAATCTCGACTTTTTTCAGCTTGGGGACACCACACTTGGCTTGTTTGGGTGTGGGTTTACATGCGGCTTTCCATATTTGGGGACCGGTAAATGGATTGTGCTCATTTGTTTTTACATCAATAGAGAATTTCAATGGGTAGTGATTAGTCTGAACTGGCCCATTCTTCCACGGCTAATGGTTTCCTGTGAGTCACCATGGTCAATAGCTCAATTGGTTTCCAGGAGTCATGGACTAATGACTGTGCAAACAATGACATGGTTCATTTTCATGCCCATGCAAACAAACCCATGTGCCCGGCACTGCTTAAACTTTTTCAGTGTAAACAAAAGTTTTGAGATCAATTATCTCATATAAAATTTATGTTCACACATCAGAGTTTTTGGGAGCATGTAGTTTAAGTATCAGACCATTCAAAAATATGAAAAAGTGATTAGAGGGTATCCAAAGGTGCCGGCTTCAGATCTTCCACTTTAAAATTCATAGTAATGATTGAGAGCAAGTCAGTACATCTCCATTAATTACTTCATATCAGTAAATAGTGAGCTTTTCATCCATTGTCTGCTCTTAAGGCGCTTGCATAGCTTTTCACTTTACACTTATATATCCTGTGTCACCATAGTGTCCAAGCTTTTAAAGAGCATATGGAAGCTTATGTATACTGTTTTGGTACTGATCAGGGGCTCTGTCCATATTCTAGGTATATCAAAATTGTAATATTTTTTAGAATGCAATGAGAACAATCGATGTCCTTCAAAATTGAAAGTGACAACCATGATGTCCCGTTAGTGACACCTGCTTTACTGAAAATATGATTGATACTTTCATGGTGTTCTATGTGTGCAAAGTTACATCATTGATAGGTATGCCTTGTCTAGAATTTTTTCGAATGGTCAATACATAGGAGTTGGAGCAGTGTGGTGAATGTCCCGTCAGTGACACTAAAACCATCCACCTTTTGCTTTTCAATCTTTTCGTCAAATTAATTACATTTGCACACAGAATGTTTGTATTTGTGGATTAATTTAAACCTCTATTAAGAGTCTTTTTGGTTGTCGTCTGAATTTTTCAACCTTTTGAATACCACTTTATTTGTATCTGTGAATGTTTAAGTTCTATAATTTCTTTTATCATTATGCGAAGAATCCACTCATATTGTGCTCAGTTGGCTTTAAACAGTTAGTTAATCTTTGGCCTGGGTCATTTGTATGGTCAGAACATCTCTGTGTGCATGTTTCTTTAGCCATTATGCAGCTATTATGGGGGAGGGGGGTTAAAGCCTTTTTTCCGTACTGGCATACTCGGCATACTCGGCATTTTTATTAGTCATACGTACTGGAAGCCCCTTTAATTTCCTTACACAAACAATTATTTGTATATTTTCTTATATTCCGTACCTTTCGTTGTACTAGGGCACAATTAACACTGGGATCAGCGCACTAGCCCCCCCCCCCTTATAGTATCTCCACAACACAGAAATATTCTGCAAAATGTCATTTTGTTTTTCCAGTCGGTTGAGACACAATTCGTATACCACATAAACCCGCACTGACCCTAGTCTGATTTACATATATTCGCATTCATCTTTGCTCTATTAGAAATCACTAGAACCTGACTGTCAGTTGTTGTAGGTGTAATTTTTCTTGTGTCCACTCTCACACTTTTTGTTAATATATGAAAATTATAGGAGACATTATCCCAGAACACTGCACATTGAATGTAACTTTCTGAAACTCGAGGGGCAACACTGGCTCATATCCATGTCTTTGCTCAACAGATTTTCCCAGTCTCATTCTGGCGTCAATTTACCCATAGTGCCCCTATAAAGGGTTAAACCTCTCCCGATAGGATTTTTATCATATACAATCGGTTGAAGATAGTGTAATTCCAGTGTAAATCTGATGTAAAGACGGAAGGAACACTGATAAATCATGTACTGTAAATTAACTGTATTTTCATCACGGAATTTTTGCTTATAAGTTGTACTGATGGCAAACAACCTGAAAATTGAAAGTGAAAAAGTATTTCAACATATAGTTCGAAGGGCTTGTATGCAAAATAATGATTTCGAAACTGCAGTAAAAGGTACAGAATACCAAGACTGTGAAAAACTTTACATGCAAAAATATAAATAATTTGTAGAAAATATATTAGCTACACTGATAGCACATGTACTTGGTACTTGTATATAGGAATTAATTACCTCGGTTGCCCAGAAAAAGCTGCTGTCTTCAAAGTTCCCGGCGTATTTCTTATATATATATATATATATATTATTTGTGCAACAAATAAATATGGCAGACACATGTATACAGCTCATGTACTCCCTTATGAAGGGCACTTTGATCTTGCTCTCTATATAAAGTTTGTGCATGTACAAACATGTACTATTTATGCAATTGCTCCGCATAACCTGTTTTTCACATTACCTGCTGCACTAATAGTGAGTATTTGTCTTAATTGTTCGACAGTATTATCCGACAAATAACACCCCCCCCCTCAATTATTGGTACAATTCTTGGAAGACAGAATCAGCAGAAGCAGAGACATATCATGCTGTCTTTAACACAGATCCAATGTCGTATTTATTGGACAGGTAGTGTGTTTGTCATGCACATGACCAATGGGTTTCTCAATATGGTTAATTCTTTCAAAAACACACACACAAAACAATACCAAAACAAACAAAAAACAAAACAAAAAACACAAACAAACAAAAAACGCAGACAAAAAAAACACAACAAAAAAAAAAAAACAAAAAACAAAAAAAAAAAAAAAACAAACAAACAAACAAACAAAAAACAAAAAAAAACAAAACAAACCCCCCCAAACATACAAACAAACAAAAACCATAAAAACAAGGGAAGTTTGAGCGCCTACATGCCTTGAAGCTCACAGGAACAGGGCCTTTCGGGGTGTACATGCTCAGGACAGTTGCAGACAAGTTTGTAATGATCAAGAGAAGGCTTTCCAAAATTAAGAAAATGGTATGATCTTGAAAGATACATGGTTTACACAAGTTGTTCACAAGCACTTTTGAATAACTCCCGAAACAGTACTTCACGGTTTTTTAAAAAGGAACACAGATTTGTTTTTTGATAACATAGCTACTAGCATATTTGCAGTTTGAAATGGAGGACATTTGGAGCATGTCCAGCTCTCACGTCAATGCAAATACAAACAAACAAACAAACAAACAAACAAACAAACAAACAAATAACAAAACAAACACAAAAAATTTTGACATAGGCTGTATTAGCCCAAATAAATTAAAGGGTCTTCAGCGGGTAACTACTCAACATGTTTCGGAGCCTTTTACCCGTATGTATGTATGTATGTATGTATGTATGTATGTATGTATGTATGTATGTATGCATGTATGTATGTGTGCGTGTGTGTGTGTGTGTGTGTGTGTGTGTGTGTGACAGTACAGTAAAAAAAGTGTTGTACAGAAGTAGTTCCAAATATATAGTAAAAAAAAAAAAGAAGAAGCAGAATATCATTTTGTAAGTCAGGGTAACCCCAACTAAGGATGTAAAATCTGCTATCGTGGGGGCTACCTATAATAGACTAAGCAATTTGTAATAAGCTGAGTATCGCTGTCTGCGATCAAACTGGAAATAGACCAACACACCAGCGCAACAACGGCGCCCATGCTCCGCACGAGTGGCCCCGAGAGCGAAGCCACTCACCCAGCACAAGAAGACCACTGCAGTACCACCGAACGGCCAGTCCGCCCCCATCGGACAACAGACAGCGAATTACAAGCGTTTGAAGGGTGGCTTTCTGGGAAGCAGGAAAGGCACAAAAATGTACAGGACTACCTGGTAGGAAACTGGAAGAAAAGAAATGAATTGATAGGGCTTGATAGCGACAGGGTAAATTAGAATTTCAGAGTGCAGGGAGGAGAGGGAATGGTGGTAGCCCTTATAAGGCCTCCCATGGGGCCCCCCATGGGAAATGCCTGAGCCTTAGAGGCGGGGATAGGGTGTATGAGGGAAGGTTTGTTTGTTTTGTTTTTTGGGGGGTGGGGGGGTCTTTGTTTGGTTTGTTTTGTTACGTTGTGTTTTTCGCTTTTGTTTTTTTCTTTTTGTTTTTTTAGTTTGTTTGTTTGTTTGTTTTTTTTTTTTGGGGGGGGGGGGAACTACAAGCGATGATTGTTGGGGGATATATCCCGGGCCATGGGCCGAATACAGCTGTGAAAGAGTGTGTGGTGGAGCCTTTCCCTCGGCTCTGGTCCTGGAAAACATGGCAGCATGAGCTGATTAGGATAACCATGGTTTCTTCCACCTCAACTATTTATGTCTGAGTGCCAACGCAGACATATTGTTTTTCTAGGAATTCTTTGTTTGTTTGTTTGTTTGTTTGTTTGTTTGTTTGTTTCTTTCTTTCTTTCTTTCTTTTTTACCGGCAAATTTGTCCGACATTTCATTAAAAAAACCACGTAGAAACTCCAAACTTGGCACAATTATACTTCTATAGATGAAGTCTGGCCTTTTTATAATGAGAGGTCATGCTTTTCAAAATTATGCAAATGAGGGCTAATAAAAATTTTAAATCTTTAATATCTTATATACTATAGTAGATGCAGTTCAGAGTGTATAGGAGTTTGATCATAGCAAGGTAAAGGTCATCTCAAATGTTAAGGTCAAAGGTCAATTTTAGGCCAAAATGTCATTTTTGAGGTCACGGTTCACTTCAGGTAGAGGTCATCTCAAGGACAAAGGTCATTTCAAGGTCAAAGGCCACTTTGGATGGTGGTTTTCTTCTAGCCATAACTCGCTCAATTTTTATCCAATTTTGATTATGTTGGGCTCAAAGTGTAGCTATGGCAACACTACACATTTTTGTTATGTATATGTGACCTCTAAAGTTCAATGGTCAAGGTCATTTGGACCTTTGAAAGTTTCGTCCAGCCATTACTCGGCCAAATTTCCATCCAATTCTAATCATGGTGGACTTAAATTGTAGGTATTGAAACACTGCACATCTTTTAAGAACATAGCTTTTAAAGGGCAAAGGTCCAGGTCATTTGGCCCCTTGAAAATTTCATTTTGCCATAACTTGGTCAATTTTCATGTGATTTGGTTCATGTTGGGATTAAACTGTGGGTATTGTAACACGGTACATTTTTGCAATATACATGTGACCTGTAAAGGTCGCAGGTCAAGGTCATTCGGACTTTAAAATTTGCATCCAGCCATAAGCTTAATGTAATGTGAAGTACCAAAGGACAAAAGTTGTAACATTTAATATTAACCACTTTTGAAGGCACACGAACAGATTTGCTTTTAAGCAAATCTTTTCTAGTTTTCTTTTCTTTTCTTTTTCCTTGGCCGCCTGTGTCACACAGGGCCGCGGCACATAAGCGGAGAGCCTCAGCAATATTATTATTATTAGTATTATCATCATCATCATCATCATCATCATCATCATCATCATCATCATCATCATCATCATCATCATCATCATCATCGTCGTTGTTGTTGTTGTTGTTATGAGTATTAGTATTATTATACAATTCTTCTTCCAAACTGCGAAATGTCAGAAAATAAATATCTACACCTAAAACTGCTACAGAACCGTAATATTGCTTCTATTAATGGTAAGTCTTGAATTTAGTTTGCTATGTGTATGTCCCGTTAGTGACACAAAATAAACAATCCGCAATCTGTTTGTTTGAGCCCATAATAGCAAAACTATGTGAGCTTGGAATTACTATATTCCATTGTATGGGTCACAGGTTATAAAGCAGAAGGATATGTTCACATGAAAATACCTTAAAACAAATCAGTAACAGCAGCAAATGAGCAAATAAGGAGTGTAAATATTTCAAATTTGAAGGTATTAAGAGTAACGCATGACCTCCAAAAAGACTGTATACAGTCTGTTCAATCCGAGTTGGCAATGCGATTGAATAAGCAATAACAAGGCAAACGTGCATCCGTTAGTTCTTTTATGTTTCTGACAGATGGTAATTACTACTGCTCAAATGAGTACCTCCAGTGACAAAATATAGTCTCACATAATAATATGCTGTCTCCAACTCAGTAAATTGGGTCCCGTCTGCATTATTTGTCACATGGTGACTGTCATGTCCCATTTTGAGCAAATTAATCGAGATATGTATTGATTTTCAGTTACAGTTAAATGTTACTTGGTTTCCCAAATTTGCCTGGACAACTGCGCAACAAAGTGTGAAGGGTTTTCATGCACAGTCAGCTGACAATTACACACCTGTGCACACCTGCTGCTTGGAAGCTTTTTCCAGTCGAGTAAACTCACAAAACTGAACATACTATACTTTGTAACGGCAAGCTCCGATATGAAGTACCGTCTCACTGCTCATGATAGCCCCCCTCCCCCTCCTCCCCCTCACCAACAGTAGAAATTTAGGGAGTTTGTTAAATTCCACCTGTAAGGCTAGCTGGTAAAACAAGTGCTTGCTTGACAACAAGTGATCCAATATGCATTTTCCTTAAGAAACATAGGGATATTTCGCATGTGACTATGGGATTTTGCATTGTGTGTGTAGAAACGTGCCATGTTATTCGTTGCAGCCAGACTCTAGTTCCAGGTCTATTGACCAGAGGTTGGATCTGCTTGCAAACTCGTGCCCTTGCCAACTCAGTGAACAGACTGTAATATGCACTCAATATGTATGCAAACTGGTGGATTTTCAAAGCCTAGTACTTTTTTTCTGTATTTGAAAGCCAACTAATTGTGTGTACCTTGACTTTAAGACTATATCCAAAACAGGATATTACTTCAATGAAACGGTTGTCACTAACGGGACACTGCAAAAGGTACCAATATACCCCTAGTGGTCTTATGGAAATTTAAAGAATACAAGCTTAACCCTGTTTGAACGATATTGGTGGATCCTGCCTTCATGAAACTATCAATGCCAGCACCATATTTAACACTTGTTTCCCTGTGTTTCTGATACCCTAGTGGTACAAAAATTATGCAATTCACGCATGGAATCACATATAATTTTAATTAGATACTCCTAGAAGCAAATATTATAGTGCTATGTGTCAACTTGCAAAAAAAATAATATAGACATACATATATGGACAGACAGGTTTTTTTCCCAAAAGTTTGAAAAAAAACATGATGCTTACCTGTGTTACCTTGTCGTTTTTTAATTTTTATCTATCTTTGGCGGGGGGGGGGCAGATTGTAAAAAATCACGTTTTTGTGTTTACCAACTCCTGTTTAGTACCTTTGGGAGTTGATATGCAATGTGGGGCACTGTGTAAATATCCAAACAAAACCACTTTGATCACATTAGTAGCAGTAGTAGTACAACACAGGACTGACACTCAATGCAAAGACTCCTTTCTCAGTCGATCTGTGGCGTGTATAAGGAGCTTTCAAGTTGGTGACTGCAAGCGTAAAATTGGTTTTTGATATATGGCATTACCTTGTGTTGCAATAGGGCTGATTTGCAAATGATATGCACGAGTCGCGACTAAAAGTGTTTTGGATCGAAAGTGCAGTAAAACTGATACCTCTATTGAACTCAGCAGCAAGTGTTGCAGTCAGTGCATGTAAATATACTCATTTGCACATGAACTGTGAGCAACATTTATGCAGAGAGTAAATTGAACCACAAAGGATACATTCCACTCGTACAAACACCTGATTTATGTAGGCCAGGTTTTATTTATTTGATTCAGAGGAGTTATTTCTGGCCGAATTATTTATAGTACTTTGTTGTAGATATGCAGCAGTGGTTACGCTGAAAATTACTGAACACACGTTCACACTTAGAAACAGGATGTATGTATGTATGTATGTATGTATGTATGTATGTATGTATGTATGTATGTATGTATGTATGGATGGATGGATGGAAGGATGGATGCATGTATGTATGTATGTATGTATGTATGTATGTATGTATGTAGGTAGGTATTATGGAATGTCGTTTTTGTTTTATTCAGTTTATTCATTATTTAAAGATATGTTCAAGTATTTATTCATATGATTAAATCAGTATATTAATTTGCTTATACGATCAAATATTTATACAGTGTGACTAAAATCAGGGTATATTCATGTATATGGTCAAATATTTCTGCATAGCGGTCAAAGATTCGTACATATGATCATATCGGCTTAATAATTTCATCGACTGTTTGATCATATGTATAATATTGATTTAATCATGTGTCATTGTATTCAATGATATGATCAAATGCATTTACAAATATCATCAAACACTTGTACTCACATGATGAAATCGATTTACAGATATCATCAAATCAGTATTGAATTTGTGATTTATATTTGCTTAAGTATTGGATCATATCATCAAATATTTGATCTTTTCTTCACATTTTTTCTTCATCTTTACATTTTTTGTTTATATGTTCAAATGTATGATGACATCAAATATTTGATCATATTATCAAATAAATTTTATCAAAGATCAACTACGAACTCATTCAGCCATAAAAACTTTAAATTTATTTCTCTTACTCTCCTGTGTGCGATGGCAAGTGCCAGAAGCTAGCACTGCTCGCACATGTGTCTTCATGCCCTGTGATATTGTGATTCCAGTCCCAAAGGGACATTATAACATGCCAAAATAGCTATTGTTTTCCAACATATTAGCAATATCGACAATTAATTAAATGGAAACAGATATTTTCAACAAGGTAAATACACAATATGCCCATGCTGTACCGAACTAATACATTTTCTTCTTTTTGCACACACACGAGAGAACATGAGCGAGAAATTGAATCTTCAGAATCAGCGATGATCCATTTTGTTATGAGACAGCAAGTTCTCTGCATTTGATCTTATCTTCACATACATTTGATCATATGTTGAAACCAATTTGTTCATATGACTAAATCGATTTGATGATGTGTATAAATCCCTAATATTATTTCATATGAACAACTGTATTTGATCACCTGTTCAACTATTTAATCACATGATGAAATTTAGCCATATGCCTAATGTATTAAATCATATGTTCACATTTATTTGGTCACATGATCAGATATATTTATTCAAATAACTGAATGGACTTAATTGGATAAATATTTGATCATCTGTGCAAATGCTGAATAAAACGAGAAACAGCATAACAGCATTCCATAGTATTGTATGTATATATATATATATATATATATATATATATATATATATATATATATATATATATATATATATATATATATATATATATATATTCATATATATATATATATATACATACATATATATACATACACACACTTAAACACATTAAATTTATTAAGACATGTTTTAAATGTTTAATAGATATATATATATTGTCACGGTCAACTGAAAGAATATTTAATCAATTATACCTCGTATCTGTTGCCTCATAAAACTTTACAAAAGGGGCCATTATTCACTTTCATTCTCACTTTCTTCTTTTATACTTATCAACCAAGTTCGACCCAGCTTTTAAAATATTAAGATCAAATTCTTTATTTCTTTGAAATAACACTGGAATCTCATATCAGGAGTCTCATCTTCTGGTGAACTGGAATTTCTGAATTGACTTCCATCAGTTCAGCTTGAATGTAGTTTTCTCGCGTAAAAATCAACCGTCTGTATCGTATACGAGCTAGGGTCGCAGAAGGATTTCAGTCTTTAAACTTTAAATACCCCATTTACTGATCTACGCTTTACTTTATCATCAAAGATATCAGAAGAGAGTGTCATTAACACTTAATTCTTTTTCACTCTTAAAAATGTAATGTTCATCAAGTTTGGTAGCATGGAACATGTAGAAATTCTCGTAATTATTCTCTGCAGGCAGATATTACCAATAACTCAGTAACTTCTCTGACATAGTATTGTTCATTAAAATCCAGTATTCAATGTTATGCACTGCATCGCCAAAACCACTCAGAACACCCCTTTTGGTGCCTCAGCTTCTGAACTGGAACCTCCCTGGGGCCCCGCAGCATGGTGCCCCCTGATGCGTCTAAAAGTCAGTAACTCCATTGTCTATTATAGATCTTTTAAAGTTGTCGAGGGGACCTCAGAGGAACCCAACTGCAATTCTTAGGTCCTGATCACCATTTGTACTCAACTAACGTCTAGAACCCCCTTTGGTGCTTAACCTCAGTTGTAGTGTAATGGTCTTCCACTGTCATCAATTGAGAACCTCCCAAGAACCCCACTTCACGTCTTAGGTCTTGGTCAAACATGGTCTTCTATTGAAGACTTGAAGAACCCCATTTGCACCCCATTGCACCCCACTCAGCATATCATCTATTGTAGTGAATTGGTCTTCCACTGTCATCAATGAAGAACCTCCCAAGAACCCCACTTCACGTCTTAGGTCTTGGTCAAACATGGTCTTCTATTGAAGACTTGAAGAACCCCATTTGCACCCCACTGGGCTTAACATCTATTGTAGTATAGTGTCTTCCATTGCCATCGATGAAGAACCTCCCAAGAACCCCACTTCACGTCTTAGGTCTTGGTCAAACATGGTCTTCTATTGAAGTCTTGGAGAACCCCATTTGCACCCCACTGCACCCCACTGGGCTTAACATATATTGTAGTATAGTGTCTTCTATTGCCATCAATGAAGAACCTCCCAAGAACCCCACTTCACGTCTTAGGTCTTGGTCAAACATGGTCTTCTGTTGAAGGCTTGAAGAACCCCATTTGCACCCCATTGCACCCCACTGGGCTTAACATCTATTGTGGAATAGTGGTCTTCTATTGCCATCAATAAAGAACCTCTCAAGAACCCCACTTCACGTCTTAGGTCTTGGTTAAACATGGTCTTCTATTGAAGACTTGAAGTACTCCATTTGCACCCCACAGGGCTTAACATCTATTGTGGAATAGTGGTCTTCTCTTGCCATCAATGAAGAACCTCCCAAGAACCCCACTTCACGTCTTAGGTCTTGGTCGAACATGGCCTTCTATGAATGCTTGAAGAACCCCATTGCACCCCACTCAGCATATCATCTATTGTAGTGTATTGGTCTTCCACTGTCATCAATGAAGAACCTCCCAAGAACCCCACTTCACGTCTTAGGTCTTGGTCAAACATGGTCTTCTATTGAAGGCTTGAAGAACCCCATTTGCACCCCACTGGGCTTAACATCTATTGTAGTATAGTGTCTTCTATTGCCATCAATGAAGAACCTCCCAAGAACCCCCTTCACGTCTTAGGTCTTGGTCAAACATGGTCTCCTATTGAAGACTTGAAGAACCCCATTTGCACCCCACTGCACCCTACTGGGCTTAACATATATTGTAGTATAGTGTCTTCTATTGCCATCAATGAAGAACCTCCCAAGAACCCCACTTCACGTCTTAGGTCTTGGTCAAACATGGTCTCCTGTTGAAGGCTTGAAGAACGCCATTTGCACCCCATTGCACCCCACTGGGCTTAACATCTTTTGTGGAATAGTGGTCTTCTATTACCATCAATGAAGAACCTCCAAAGAACCCCACTTCACGTCTTAGGTCTTGGTTAAACATGGGCTTCTATTGAAGACTTGAAGAGACCCCATTTGCACCCCACTGGGCTTAACATCTATTGCAGTATAGTGTCTTCTATTGCCATCAATGAAGAACCTCCCAAGAACCCCACTTCACGTCTTAGGTCTTGGTCAAATATGGTCTTCTATTGAAGACTTGAAGAACCCCATTTGCACCCCACTGGGCTTAACATCTATTGTAGTATAGTGTCTTCTATTGCCATCAATGAAGAACCTCCCAAGAACCCCACTTCACGTCTTAGGTCTTGGTCAAACATGGTCTTCTGTTGAAGGCTTGAAGAACCCCATTTGCACCCCATTGCACCCCACTGGGCTTAACATCTATTGTGGAATAGTAATCTTCTATTGCCATCAATGAAGAACCTCCCAAGAACCCCACTTCACGTCTTAGGTCTTGGTTAAACATGGTCTTCTACTGAAGACTTGAAGAACCCCATTTGCATCCCACTGCACCCCACTGGGCTTAACATATATTGTAGTATAGTGTCTTCTATTGCCATCAATGAAGCACCTCCCAAGAACCCCACTTCACGTGTTAGGTCTTGGTCAAACATGGTCTTCTATTGAAGACTTGAAGAATCCCATTTGCACCCCACTGCACCCCACTGGGCTTAACATATATTGTAGTATAGTGTCTTCTATTGCCATCAATGAAGAACCTCCCAAGAACCCCACTTCACGTCTTAGGTCTTGGTCAAACATGGTCTCCTGTTGAAGGCTTGAAGAACCCCATTTGCACCCCATTGCACACCACTGGGCTTAACATCTATTGTGGAATAGTGGTCTTCTCTTGCCATCAATGAAGAACCTCCCAAGAACCCCACTTCACGTATTACGTCTTGGTCGAACATGGCCTTCTATGAATGCTTGAAGAACCCCATTGCACCCCACTCAGCATATCATCTATTGTAGTGTATTGGTCTTCCACTGTCATCAATGAAGAACCTCCCAAGAACTCCACTTCACGTCTTAGGTCTTGGTCAAACATGGTCTTCTATTGAAGACTTGAAGAACCCCATTTGCACTTCACTGGGCTTAACATCTATTGTAAGGCTTCATTGCTGTTTTAACACATGGAGAACCTATTGATTGTATCTTCTTGCAATTTCTATTTAATAGGCTGTGGCTTCATTAGTGGGCACCCCATTGGAGGGTACCCCACAGAAACCCCATCGGCTCTCATTACTAAATGAACATCTGTTGAATGCATTAATCATCACTGTAGATACCCCATGAAAACCCCATTGGTCGCCTCTTGTGATTAGCATCTATTGTAGTAGGCTTATGGCTTCATCAGTGGACACCCCGTTGGAGGCCTACCCCACAGAAACCCCACTGGCTCTCAGTAGTATTGAACATCTGTGGTATGTATTTATCATCTGTGAAGGTACCCCATGAAAACCCCATTGGTCGCCTCTTGTGATTAACATCTATTGTAGTAGGCCTATGGCTTCATCAGTGGACACCCCGTTGGAGGCCTACCCCACAGAAACCCCACTGGCTCTCAGTAGTATTGAACATCTGTGGTATGTATTTATCATCTGTGAAGGTACCCCATGAAAACCCCATTGGTCGCCTCTTGTGATTAACATCTATTGTAGTAGGCCTATGGCTCCATCAGTGGACACCTCATTGGAGGCCTACCCCACAGAAACCCCACTGGAGGCCTACCCCACAGAAACCCCATTGGTCGCCTCTTGTAGTAGGCCTATGGCTTCATCAGTGGACACCCCGTTGGAGGCCTACCCCACAGAAACCCCATTGGATGACGGTGCAGGGCTTCTTCTCACATTCACAGGACCCCAAGAAATCCCCATGGCAACCTCACTACGCACTGGCATATTATGTCAGAATGACGCAATGAGGAAACTCATGAGGAGATCCAGCGGGTTAGATCGTGCACACCTTTCACTTCTGAGAATCGCCTGGAACTGTATTTGGTCAACTCCAAGTGGTGGGAAGCTTCTTTCAAGTTCTGGGCTTCGAAGTTGCTCCGTCGGGACCAGTCTGGGAAACTGGCCATCGATGCTCGTTCGCCTGCATATTTATACTATTTGGTCACGTGCATAGGACGTGCATCACTCATGATTACCCCACAGAAACCCCACTCAGATCTGGACACCTGCCAAGAGCTTATTTACAGCTTTTTCATGGATTTTACTTGATCAACAACTCTGAAACTTTCACAAACAAATTGTGTGGACTTCATGTACATCATGGTAGATAGAATTATGTGAAATCTCTGTAAATGTGAGTATTTGGGGACTTCAAGGCGTGATCATCATCGTCGTCATCATCTGCCGTGGATCATGATGGCGATCGATGACAACAGGGGTGCATCCGCATCTCTTGTAAAGTTGCTCTGACCAATTTCACCAATCTTTTATGCCACATTTAAGTTAAGAACATATTCTTTTACCTAGTGTTGATAATTAAACTAGAAATTTAAGAAATATTTCTCTGTTCAACTTGCAAACTGCATGGCCATGGCACATTTACATTGATTGAGGCCTAGAATAGGCCTGCGCTAGATTTGGGTCGTCTTCTGGGGCAAATTGCAATGAAACTACAATATGAAATAGCCAAAAATTTCACACGCAACTGTAAAAATTAGTTATGAGCAATAACACAACTTGTCAAATTACATGTACCTCATTCCTTAACGTTATTGATAAAAAACTCAGCACAAGTCTGAAGATTGGTATCTCTGATGGTACTTTACTCTGGCACTAGGGGGCGTATTTGGTCACTCCATAGACTCTGAAGCATTATGATGAGCTTGAATTATTATCTCTTAAAAAAAAATTACTGGGGACTTCAACCTTACATTTATCCCCCTTGTCTCAGTGGAGTTGTCCTCAAACACTGAGACAACCATCTAAAATGACATTCGACTATGTATAAACATTATGACATTTTTAATTTTTCAACATTATACACTTCACAGAAGTGATGTTGTCTGCAGGAACATTGTGCACTTCATAAAGGGAGGTGGGGCGTGAAATCTTATTGTCACCAGTTCAACAACTTTTACTGTTAGGTTTTGCAAAACTTGGCATTAAAATCATGCCTAGTAGAAAAAGTACAGTGTTACTTCAGTTCAACACACTTTTGCACTAACATGCTAACTTTACTAATAATGTCAGATTGATGGCCTCTCCTCATCTAGCGCTTCTGGTGCCTCCTTTCTCGTTGTTGCCTCTTTATCTGGAACATGAACTCGGCATAGCCTCCACGGTCTGGGCTCATGAATGGGGCTGGGCGTTTAACACCTCGGTCACACTTCCTGGATGATGCGGATGTCTCCTTCCTGTGGCCTTTCTCCTCCTTCATCTTGGGAGTCATACTGGCTTTTGCTGTCTTTGGTTCCCTCTTCTCCTGAGTGTTCCTCTCATTAACCAGTTTGGGTGCTGCCATCTGGGTGGTGATTGTGCTAGATGCAGTAGGAGGTGTAGTTGGGGGACTCTCTAGGCCAATGATGTGGCGAACCATCTTCATGACCTGGCCTCCTCGCAGATCATCTTCAATCAGCCCAGCGAACCTATTGTGTACAGCCTTAAATGTTTCCCCTTGTAATTTCATTTGATTAGCTAACCCCTTTTGAGAGTCAACCATTGACCTGATTAATGTCCGCACTGAATTGGAGTGAGATTCAATGGCCTGCCCCATCTGAAGTGTTGCCTGAGTCAATTGCTCTGTTGCCTCCCTCTGTTTCTTCAAATTCCCACTGATGTCTACCATTGTGTTGTTTAATCTACATAGCAGGTCATGGTCACCCTGGGCCCTGGCCTCCCTCTTTTGGAACTGGTCCATAACCCCTCTCATTGCTGCAACAACTTGGTCCAAGTTTAAGCTTATTTCTAGAAGCAAACCCGACACCTGGGTCATGTCTTGGCCTGGTGGTAGCAGCTGATCCCTAGCTGCTGTCACTACTGCACTGCTCAAGGCTTCTGCTGTCTTAGACACCACCGTATTGATAAGGTTCAAGTCCACGTTCTTGTGAGCTGGAACTGCTTGGTGATGGTTCCCCATTGCCTGGTTTTGGTCATGCACCGGCTTTGTGTTTACCTGTTCACTCACTGGTTCTGGGTGGTTCTGGTCAAACACTGGCTCTGGCTGGCTCTGGTCAAACACTGGCTCTGGCTGGTTCTGATCAGACACTGGCTCTGGCTGGTTCTGATTGAACACTGGCTCTGCCTTGTTTTGGACATGTGCTGCCTCTGCCTTCAGTTGGTTGCTTTGCTGCCTCTGGCTACTGGTCTCCACCCCCAGCTCACTTCCGCTATCAAAACAGTTTGGATCCTCGGCGTGGATACTCAGGTGGGCCTCTGGAAGGTCTTCTTGTAAAGACTTCTCCAACTAACGGGCAGCTACATCCACCTCCCTCTCCATCATCATGGTGCTGACTTCTTGCTCAGCTTGCTCAGTGCTGTTGGCACCCTGTGCCATGCAGGAAAGTCTTTCCATCAGGTCTGGTCGGTTATAGATCAGGGTCAATATGTCTGTGGGCAGTACCTGCTTCTCCTCATGCCCCTTGTCCTGTTTGGCTTGTACTGGCTCTGCATCCCCCTCTGGCAGGCTTGCTATGGCAGTACATCCTTCTGGCCTAATATTGGTTCTCTCTAAAGCTGGGGAGTCTGGGATCACTATAAGTTCTTGACTCGCTGTCCCCACAATGGCTATCTTACCCTGGGGGTTGGCTGTGGTGGATGAAGGTTTCTGCTTGGTCTCCTTTTTCGCCTTCTTGGTTCTTTTGGTCTGTTCAAAGTGGTCATCTGACTCTTCGTTGCCCAGCCTTTGGACCAAGTCATCTGTCAGTAGGAGGTCAATATGTGTTCCCCCATCAAATCCTTAAATTCTTCTGTCTTGTGGTATGTCACCATGTGTTTATCTGCATCTGGTTTGTCTTTCAGTCTGATACGACAGCTCTTGCAGTAGAACGGGACCTCACTGTTCTTCAGATGGATGTTGAGTACGTGCTCAAATAACTGGGCTCTGATACCCCTAAATGGGCATCTCAGGCAGGCGTAGACATGCCCTCTCCTCTGCCGGCGGGTTCGGCCATCTTTTGCTTTCACTTCTTTCATCTTTGGTGCCCTGCAACATACATATTGAATGGACCATAAACATCAATGATTAACTTGTCAAGAACTTATATACAATTTGGTAGTCTGCACCTCACTATTTAGGGTTCTGCCCAGGGCCTTCTTGTTTAAGTTTCTTCAGGACACCCCTAGCCCACTTCAGTTTACTGGTACCCTCATATGGCTTCAAGCGGTTATGGTGGACTATCCTTCTCCGACCCTTTGCATCCAATTGGATCTGATAATTGAGATCATTCAACTTCTTTATTATCAGGAAAGGTCCCTCAAAAGGCCGACGGAGCTTGGGGGCAACATTTAGCTGTTGACCCTCACTAAGGTACCAAATTAGGTCACCTATGTGGTATTGATGGAACGCAAGCTTTGCATCATAATGTTCTTTATGTCGCTGTGCCGATTGTTTCAGATGTGTTCGTGCTATGTCATGGGCATGTTGCATGTGCCTCTTCAACTTGCAAACATAATCACCATATGAGTTACCATCTTCCTCTACAGCTGAGGTGGGTGATCCAAACAATATCTCTGCTGGAACTCGAACTTCCCTGCCTAACATCAGGAGGTTAGGAGTCATCCCTGTGCTATCATGTATAGAAGCACGGTAAGCCGCTGCTATACATCCCAAATTCCTGTCCCACTCCATTTGTTGACCCTGGATATAAGCTTTTATCATTCTGATAACTGTTTTGTTGAACCTCTCTGTCTGTCCATTGCATCTTGGATTGCCTGGGGATGTGCGTGTCTTACGAATCTCCAACAGTCTACAAAATTCTGTGAAAAGTTCACTCTCATAATTCCTCCCTTGATCTGAGAGAAGGTCATAAGGGCATCCAAATCTAGCCAGGACTTCATTTAGTATCTTTTCAGCACATGTCTTTGCAGAAAAGTCAGGAATTGCAAACACCTCAACCCACTTGGAAAAATGGTCAGTGACTACCAGTATGTACCTGTTCCCCCTTGGTGTCTGTGGGAGGGAACCCATTATGTCAGTGGAAAGTCTGTCCATTGGAGCTCCGACAACCATGGTACCCAAAGGTGCTTTGGCTTTACATCCTGGGGGTTTTATGGCTCCACATGTGTCACACCTTGCCACCCACACATTGGCATCTTCTCTCAAACCAAACCAGTAAAACCGTTGTAAGGTCTTTTCCCTTGTCTTCTTCCTCCCTAAATGGCCCCCAGAAAGGATGTTGTTATGCATCTGTTTCAGCACTTCATCTTGAAGGGTCCTTGGCACAATAACCTGGAGATGGTTTCCAGTACCATCTTTTCTGTGAAATCTCTTGAAAAGTAACCCATCATGGACCTCAAGACTGTCCCAAAGATTCCAGTAATGCCTGGTTCCTGGGCTTGATCCACATACCTCTGGTCCAAATGGTCTCTTCTTGGTCTCCATCCACCTAAACACTGGTCCGATGTCTTTATCAGCCATTTGCTTATTGCGAAGACTCTGACTTGAATGAGGCGGCAACCAAACAGCTAAATTTCCCTTGGTTATTGCAGCTCTTCTTGTTCCACAACCCTCAGGGATTTTTGGAAATAGGAACATGATGCTCCTCTTAACTTTGGTCCAGAATGACTTCCATTTAGTGTCACTGTCTTCCAGCTTTGATGGTTTTGGCTTAGCTTGTCTACTATTTTCACCAGATTCTATCACAATAGCTTTGGCAACCCACCTTGGTGGCCGCTCTTCTCTCTCACACCTCATCACATTCTCTCTCCCAGGAGAACAGAGACTGGGAATAGCTTTGAAAAGGGTATAGATGAAGCAACAGATTATCAACAGGAAAGACCTCATCCTGACTATGCAGGACATCTTCACATCCCTTGACAAATTAACCCTTCTAATAGACCCATCTTCCTGCAGCATTGAACTTTGCATCACAACAGCTCTCTTTAGGCACTTCTTGCAGGCCCCACATCTCATGGCTCTCTCTGACTCTTCCTCATCACAAGGACATTCCCGGGGATTGGGGCATCGTGACATGGAGTCTGCATTCCCATGCTTGTTGCCTGGACGATATTCAACCATGAAATGGTATGCAGACAGGTCCTCAATCCACCTTGCAATTCTACTCTTTGGGTCTTTAAGGCTGAACAGCCATTTTAAAGCTTGGTGATCACTTCTCACAACAAACTTTCTTCCTAAAAGGTAATGTTTGTACTGTTCAATGAAGAATTTGACAGCTAGAAGTTCCTTATCAGTGACACAGTAGTTCTTCTCAGCCTTGCTCAATGTTCTACTGCCATATGCTATTACTCTCTCCCTATCCCCCTGCTTCTGGGACAACACAGCCCCTATACTAACATCACATGCATCCGTATCAAGTATGAACTCTTCCCCACTCTCAAGAGGGTATCCCATAATTTCTGGTCCCAATAGAACTTCCTTTATCTTCTCAAATGATGTCTGACACTCTCCAGTCCAAACAAAAGGGTGATGTTTCTTGGTCAGCTGAGTCAATGGCTGGACCTCTTTTGCAAAGTTCTTGATAAAACGCCTGTAGTAGTTTCCCATTCCAAGGAATGCTCTCACCTCAGTGACATTTTTCGGTACTGGCCAATAAACTAATTTCTTCACATTGTCTGGATTTGGTAGCACTCCATTTTTGGAAATTACATGTCCCAGGAAAGTGACCTCATCTTGGAAAAAATGACATTTCTTTGGTTTTAATTTCAGCTGTGCCTGTCTGATCCTCTCTAGGACTTCCTTTAGTCTTGCCAAGTGCTCTTCAAAGTTCTTTCCATACACAATAACATTATCCAGGTATATTAGACATGACTGCCACTGCAGGCCACTCAGAGCAAGCTCCATGACTCTTTGAAAAGTGGCTGGAGAATTTGACAACCCAAAGGGCATGGTGGTGTATTCATATAATCCACATCTGGTCACAAATGCTGTCTTTGGGATGTCCTTTTCCCTTACTAGAACCTGGTTGTATGCACTGGTAATGTCCAGGGTGCTGAATAGGGTAGCACCTGCTACAGCATCTAGGCAATCATTGGTATTGGGCAAAGGAAATGCATCCTTTCTGGTGACCTCATTCACTTTCCGGTAATCTACGCAGGACCGTACAGATCCATCTTTCTTTCTTACTAACACAATTGGACTTGCCCAAGGAGAATTTGATGGTCTCACAGAACCCTGCTTGAGGAGTTTCTGGATGGCCTCCCTGTCCTCTCCAGTGAATGCCAGTGGTATTCGTCTTGGTGGTTGCTTCACTGGTTTTGCATCTCCTGTGTCTATTACATGTTTGGTTAGGTGGGTCAATCCTAGATCAAATTCATCCACTGAGAAGCTATCCTTGAAATCACATAGCATTTCTTGTATTTGAGCTGCTTCATCCCAGGTCCGTTTCTTCACAGAAACCTCATAGAGATCCTTTAAATGATCTGGCACAGAAACTCCTGACTGGTCTGAACTTTCATCATTACTTTTGACCTGGCTACATACTCCTCTGGCAGTATCTTGAACTGTATGCTCCTGTGTTGAACAGAGTACAACTCTTCTGACCTGGTCAAAGTTTCGCCTCTCATCCTCACTTTCTTCTTCCAGCACTGTTGTAACCTCTTGCTCTACCTCCACAGCATATCGTATATTTGTATTTTGCCTAATGGACACCTCTTCCACTGATGGATTAAGTACTCTAACCTTTACCATTGCTCCATTTGTCACATCCACCAGGCATGGTGCAAGGACCAGGGAATTTCTCTCTGCGAGATTTTGGGCTGCTTCTATCAGTAGGTTGTCATAATTTCCCCCATTGTGAAGATCCACTTGTGCATCAAGGATTGCCTCACTCATCCCTGGGACTTTGTAGTCATCTGCTACATTAATCTCACATATTCTCTGGGGTAGGCCAACTCGCTCTACTGGAACTGACAATCCCCTTAGAATCATCCGCCCCTCACTCAACAATAAATCAGCTGGACCCTCTTGATCCATCAGCAAAATATCCGCTCCAAGAAGCACTTCATCTTCTATTTCTGCAACTGTTACCATCTTGTAGAGGTCCACAGGTCCAATTTGCAAGTTCATCCAGGCTTGGCCCTTGTAGGATCTTGGCCTCCCATCTGCATTTACCAACCTTTTGCTTGAAGGCTTTTTGCTGAGCTCTGGTTTTTGCCTTGAGGGTATCTTCTCAAAAACATCCAGTGAAACAATGGTGGATGTAGCTCCTGTATCAATAGTAAAATTAACATCAACATTTTCAACACATCCTCTTATGTACACTCCAGTATATTCTGGAACCTTTCTCCTCAATATCTCCTTTTCCTCAAACTCCTCAAGTGGTTGGGTATCCATGTCAACCATATTTATCCAATTTTCATCATTAATTTGGCCTTCAGACATTTGGGTCGTCCCTTGGCCTCTGTGGTTGGGTATCCATGTCAACCATATTTATCCAATTTTCATCATTAATTTGGCCTTCAGACATTTCGGTCATCCCTTGGCCTCTGGGAGCGACCCCTTCTAGGCAGCTGGGGGAGACTCTGGCTGATGAGGGGCTAATTGTCTCTTCCTGGGATTGACCATTTACATTAGAGGATGGTGGCTTCACTGACTGTGCATTAATCCCCCTCTGTTGCAGAGTACCAGTTTGGGCTGCTACCTGCCACTGTCCCATTACCATGGGGTATGGACAATTTCGTATGAAGTGATCTTCCTGTCCACAACGATAGCATGTCCTGTTGCCTGACATTTGATTTGCCCTGGTGTTGTTCTGCTTTTGCTTCTGAAAGCCACTAGTTCTGTTCCCATATTGATAGTTCCTCTTTTGGGTCCCATTGTCTGTCACTTTCTCTTGACATTTCTCTTCCAGCTGGGTGAGCCTGTCTTGGATCTTTGCATTTCCCTTCTTTACGTCATCGATTGGCTTCCTTATCTCATTCAGCTCACTGGCCTTCTTGCTTTCCTCATTAGTTTTGCTGGTTTGGTGGTGTTCATCATTCTTATCTTGACTTTTCCTCTCAGTATCCTTTTGGGTTTCAACCTTGCCAGATCCTTTTGGTCTGCCAGGGGCACGGGCGGCTCTCCCTTTGGAGTTCCCCTCCTTGTCTGACTCATCATCACTTAAATCCCCATCTCTCACTGCTCTAGAAGGCCGTTTGGATCTCTTAATTGCATTGTCATCAATTGGATTTGCATTCCGTTTCATTGCATAGAAGCTAACTACCTCATAGACTGCTTCATCTATATCATATGGCTCTTTTACATATTCTACCTGGAATCTTGCTTGCTCATTGTGTAATCCATCTAAGAACCTGCGAAGGAGATCTTCTTTGCGTGTCCTTTCATCTCGCTTCTTGTGGGCTTTGTCATATAGGCGTTTCAATTCTGCAGCATAATCCTCCACCTTTTCCCCAGGTTTCTGGTCTCTGTTACTGAACTTTGCCTGGTATGTCTTTGCTGTCTCCACCCTCCGGAATCTGTTTCCAATTTCCTTACAAAGACTCTTAAAGTTTATTCTCGCTTCTCTACTCAGCTGCCCATACACAAATTCCCCTGCCTGACCTTGTAAGCGTGGGAGCAGTTCATCCAGTTTGACATCATCATCCCAACCTTGCCTTGCAGCAACATCCATAAATCTGTTATACCATACGTTCCAAGCTTCCTTTCCTGTGAAGGGTGGTAGCCTTATGCTGTGATGTGTCTGATAGGCTCTGCCTTCTCTTTCCATGTTGCCCCTGACACTGTGGACCTCATCCTCATAGTTTTCATCATCTTCTGTGTAATCTGATGAACTAGTACTGAGGTAGTGGTGCCTGCTTTTTCTGTTCCTCTTACTCTGCCTGTAACCTCTTTCATCTGTACTTCTTTCATTTCTTCCTCTACTATAAGAGCCCTGATCATCAGATCCAAATGTAACTTTATTTGAGGTATCATTTCCTGTTAAGCTGGAGATCACCCTTTCCATAACTCCCTGCAGTGCTTCCCCAACATTTTTTGCAACTTGATTGGACAGTTCATTTACATCAAACCTTCCTGAGTCTTCAAAGTGAGGCATCTGCACTGGGGCCTGTTGGTCTCTGGGATGAGTCCCTTTCCTGGCATCTCTCATAGCCTCTGAAGCATCCCCTGCACCCATCTCATGCAGATCATCTCTTTCATCATTGTGGCTGCCATTAGTATTTGGGATGGAAACAGCTGCTGCACTTTGATAGTCAGAGGTTGGCAATGTCATTCTCATCATACTACCCCTACACCAAGTCAATCCCCCAGTAGGTAGTGGGGTGTGGACCCTTGTCCCACTACCTGAGATTGCTGTACTCTCCACATTATGAAAATATGAAGGACTTCTAGCCTCATTTGTAACTAACATGGTTGGTTGTGGATTAATTACAGTAGTATCTATACAAGATGAGTAAGCAACATCATCAGTACCACAATTGGCTATGCTAGTTTGCCCACTGGTAACATTGCTGTCTGGACCAGTTTCTTGAACTTGCCGTCCTTAAGACCTCAACTTCATCTGGTTCATTATGAAATTCTCTCAGTTGTTCTCTCAGAGTTCAGATCTCAGGATATGCTATTTGCATATCCCACCGCTGCCACCAAAAAATATTGTCACGGTCAACTTAAAGAATATTTAATCAATTATACCTCATATCTGTTGCCTCATAAAACTTTACAAAAGGGGCCATTATTCACTTTCATTCTCACTTTCTTCTTTTATACTTATCAACCAAGTTCGACCCAGCTTTTAAAATATTAAGATCAAATTCTTTATTTCTTTGAAATAACACTGGAATCTCATATCAGGAGTCTCATCTTCTGGTGAACTGGAATTTCTGAATTGACTTCCATCAGTTCAGCTTGAATGTAGTTTTCTCGCGTAAAAATCAACCGTCTGTATCGTATACGAGCTAGGGTCGCAGAAGGATTTCAGTCTTTAAACTTTAAATACCCCATTTACTGATCTACGCTTTACTTTATCATCAAAGATATCAGAAGAGAGTGTCATTAACACTTAATTCTTTTTCACTCTTAAAAATGTAATGTTCATCAAGTTTGGTAGCATGGAACATGTAGAAATTCTCGTAATTATTCTCTGCAGGCAGATATTACCAATAACTCAGTAACTTCTCTGACATAGTATTGTTCATTAAAATCCAGTATTCAATGTTATGCACTGCATCGCCAAAACCACTCAGAACACCCCTTTTGGTGCCTCAGCTTCTGAACTGGAACCTCCCTGGGGCCCCGCAGCATGGTGCCCCCTGATGCGTCTAAAAGTCAGTAACTCCATTGTCTATTATAGATCTTTTAAAGTTGTCGAGGGGACCTCAGAGGAACCCAACTGCAATTCTTAGGTCCTGATCACCATTTGTACTCAACTAACGTCTAGAACCCCCTTTGGTGCTTAACCTCAGTTGTAGTGTAATGGTCTTCCACTGTCATCAATGAAGAACCTCCCAAGAACCCCACTTCACGTCTTAGGTCTTAGTCAAACATGGTCTTCTATTGAAGACTTGAAGAACCCCATTTGCACCCCATTGCACCCCACTCAGCATATCATCTATTGTAGTGAATTGGTCTTCCACTGTCATCAATGAAGAACCTCCCAAGAACCCCACTTCACGTCTTAGGTCTTGGTTAAACATGGTCTTCTATTGAAGACTTGAAGAACCCCATTTGCACCCCACTGGGCTTAACATCTATTGTAGTATAGCGTCTTCTATTGCCATCAATGAAGAACCTCCCAAGAACCCCACTTCACGTCTTAGGTCTTGGTCAAACATGGTCTTCTATTGAAGACTTGAAGAACCCCATTTGCACCCCACTGCACCCCACTGGGCTTAACATATATTGTAGTATAGTGTCTTCTATTGCCATCAATGAAGAACCTCCCAAGAACCCCACTTCACGTCTGAGGTCTTGGTCAAACATGGTCTTCTGTTGAAGGCTTGAACAACCCCATTTGCACCCCATTGCACCCCACTGGGCTTAACATCTATTGTGGAATAGTGGTCTTCTATTGCCATCAATGAAGAACCTCCCAAGAACCCCACTTCACGTCTTAGGTCTTGGTCAAACATGGTCTCCTGTTGAAGGCTTGAAGAACCCCATTTGCACCCCATTGCACCCCACTGGGCTTAACATCTATTGTGGAATAGTGGTCTTCTATTGCCATCAATAAAGAACCTCCCAAGAACCCCACTTCACGTCTTAGGTCTTGGTTAAACATGGTCTTCTATTGAAGACTTGAAGAACCCCATTTGCACCCCACTGGGCTTAACACCTATTGTAGTATAGTGTCTTCTATTGCCATCAATGAAGAACCTCCCAAGAACCCCACTTCACGTCTTAGGTCTTGGTCAAACATGGTCTTCTATTGAAGACATGAAGAACCCCATTTGCACCCCACTGGGCTTAACATATATTGTAGTATAGTGTCTTCTATTGCCATCAATGAAGCACCTCCCAAGAACCCCACTTCACGTCTTAGGTCTTGGTCAAACATGGTCTTCTGTTGAAGGCTTGAAGAACCCCATTTGCACCCCATTGCACCCCACTGGGCTTAACATCTTTTGTGGAATAGTGGTCTTCTATTGCCATCAATAAAGAACCTCCCAAGAACCCCACTTCACGTCTTAGGTCTTGGTTAAACATGGTCTTCTATTGAAGACTTGAAGAACCCCATTGCACCCCACAGGGCTTAACATCTATTGTGGAATAGTGGTCTTCTCTTGCCATCAATGAAGAACCTCCCAAGAACCCCACTTCACGTCTTAGGTCTTGGTCGAACATGGTCTTCTATGAATGCTTGAAGAACCCCATTGCACCCCACTCAGCATATTATCTATTGTAGTGTATTGGTCTTCCACTGGCATCAATGAAGAACCTCCCAAGAACCCCACTTCACGTCTTAGGTCTTGGTCAAACATGGTCTTCTATTGAAGACTTGAAGAACCCCATTTGCACCCCACTGGGCTTAACATCTATTGTAAGGCTTCATTGCTGTTTTAACACATGGAGAACCTATTGATTGTATCTTCTTGCAATTTCTATTTAATAGGCTGTGGCTTCATTAGTGGGCACCCCATTGGAGGGCTACGCCACAAAAACCCCATCGGCTCTCATTACTAAATGAACATCTGTTGAATGCATTAATCATCACTGTAGATACCCCATGAAAACCCCATTGGTCGCCTCTTGTGATTAGCATCTATTGTAGTAGGCTTATGGCTTCATCAGTGGACACCCCGTTGGAGGCCTACCCCACAGAAACCCCACTGGCTCTCAGTAGTATTGAACATCTGTGGTATGTATTTATCATCTGTGAAGGTACCCCATGAAAACCCCATTGGTCGCCTCATGTGATTAACATCTATTGTAGTAGGCCTATGGCTTCATCAGTGGACACCCTGTTGGAGGCCTACCCCACAGAAACCCCACTGGCTCTCAGTAGTATTGAACATCTGTGGTATGTATTTATCATCTGTGAAGGTACCCCATGAAAACCCCATTGGTCGCCTCTTGTGATTAACATCTATTGTAGTAGGCCTATGGCTCCATCAGTGGACACCTCATTGGAGGCCTACCCCACAGAAACCCCATTGGTCGCCTCTTGTAGTAGGCCTATGGCTTCATCAGTGGACACCCCGTTGGAGGCCTACCCCACAGAAACCCCACTGGAGGCCTACCCCACAGAAACCCCATTGGACGACGGTGCAGGGCTTCTTCTCACATTCACAGGACCCCAAGAAATCCCCATGGCAACCTCACTACGCACTGGCATATTATGTCAGAATGACGCAATGAGGAAACTCATGAGGAGATCCAGCGGGTTAGATCGTGCACACCTTTCACTTCTGAGAATCGCCTGGAACTGTATTTGGTCAACTCCAAGTGGTGGGAAGTTTCTTTCAAGTTCTGGGCTTCGAAGTTGCTCCGTCGGGACCAGTCTGGGAAACTGGCCATCGATGCTCGTTCGCCTGCATATTTATACTATTTGGTCACGTGCATAGGACGTGCATCACTCATGATTACCCCACAGAAACCCCACTCAGATCTGGACACCTGCCAAGAGCTTATTTACAGCTTTTTCATGGATTTTACTTGATCAACAACTCTGAAACTTTCACAAACAAATTGTGTGGACTTCATGTACATCATGGTAGATAGAATTATGCGAAATCTCTGTAAATGTGAGTATTTGGGGACTTCAAGGCGTGATCATCATCGTCGTCATCATCTGCCGTGGATCATGATGGCGATCGATGACAACAGGGGTGCATCCGCATCTCTTGTAAAGTTGCTCTGACCAATTTCACCAATCTTTTATGCCACATTTAAGTTAAGAACATATTCTTTTACCTAGTGTTGATAATTAAACTAGAAATTTAAGAAATATTTCTCTGTTCAACTTGCAAACTGCATGGCCATGGCACATTTACATTGATTGAGGCATAGAATAGGCCTGCGCTAGATTTGGGTCGTCTTCTGGGGCAAATTGCAATGAAACTACAATATGAAATAGCCAAAAATTTCACACGCAACTGTAAAAATTAGTTATGAGCAATAACACAACTTGTCAAATTACATGTACCTCATTCCTTAACGTTATTGATAAAAAACTCAGCACAAGTCTGAAGATTGGTATCTCTGATGGTACTTTACTCGGGCACTAGGGGGCGTATTTGGTCACTCCATAGACTCTGAAGCATTATGATGAGCTTGAATTATTACCTCTTAAAAAATAATTACTGGGGACTTCAACCTTACAATATATATAAATGTGTTTTGTGATATCTTCAAATACCAACACGCCATAGAGTTACTGAAAGCTCCCTACTGCCACATATATTTATATATGTATACATATATATACATATATATACATGTATATATATATATATATATATATATATATATATATATATATATATTCCTCATATACAGATGATAACATCTTATATTTCAGTTTATCTCATTTTGTTCACTCATCATATGGAAGTAGAGCACTTTTACAATGTTCCAGATTCATAAATATCACACAAATGATTTAGGCATACTTTCTTCTTTTGGTGTCAACTCAGCTGACTGACAAGTCAGGAGAACCAAAAATTGAATGGCCTCCCATGCCTCTTTTGCCTTCTGCACAAGTGATAAATTTGGTAAAGAAGAATCTATTTTGAAGGTAGAGAGGACCGTTTTAAAACCACCAGTTGCCTTAAATAGATATCTGGCAGTCAGGAATGAAATTTATTCATTCACATCGGTATTGGAAGATGAGTGTTGATGTTTTGGTAATTTCTGTATCTGTGCCCTTTGCTGTAATTAACTTTGCTCTCATTGTAGGGTTGAAACGTAAAAATATGCGTTATGCTTTACTAGACTATAAGCCCACAGATTTCCTTATTTTGGCATACCATCTTCTCAACACACCCTTTTGTATCGTAAAAAACATGATTAACAACCATTTATATGTATGTACATATCAACTTAGATATTGTGTGATACAATTTTTTTCAAACAAACAAATTATTGATGATTACCACGTACAAAACAATTAGAAATGGAACATGTTTCGGAATATTGAGTAATATAGAAATTTTTGACATATTGTGAGAAACCAGAGTAAGAATGAGTGTGGATATTGCTTGTCACAGTTACAGGAGAGTTTTGAATCAATTTGGGGATAGAGTGTTGAGTGCACTTTTCGGTGGATGCATGAACTGGAATAGTGTAGCGTGGAACATCACGATATCGAGTGAGATAGTTATGCGTACTGGGTATTGAAGTGAACATGTTATCAAAATAACCAGGTAATTCATTTTTAGAGTACCGAAAGAAGAATTTGAGAGATTTAAGCTTGAACAGATCAGAGACTTTTAAAATCTTTAAAGTTTTAAAAAGTGGGTCAGTGTGCGCATTATACTGGGCTGAACTTATCAAACGTGTAACAGATTTTTGTAATTTGAGAATGCGGTCACAGGCATCTCCCCATGCAAGAATAGAATAATTTGCGTGGGGCAAGAACAGGAAATTATAAATGAGGAGCAGTGGACATTTGGGAAGAAAATAATGCAACCTTTTTATTATTCCAATTATACGAGCAATTTTATTTGAAATTTTGTTTAAATGGGCATTCCAACTTAATTTTTCATTAATTATTAATCCAAGAAAATCAAACTCTGTTGTTCGTTCTATTCGAACATTGGTTATCTGTAAATCGATATCGATGTTCAACTTTCGTTGTGGAAGAGAAAATAACATGTATTTTGTTTTTTGGATATTTAAAGATAATTTATTTGTGGCAAGCCAGTCATGCACACTTGCAAGTTCGGAATTTATATTATTTGAGAGGTCATGATCGTTGGATTGGGGTCAGAAGTTAAAAGTGCAAAGTGAATTTATAATTGTTGTATCATCAGCATACAGGATGGATTCAAAATTTGGGGAAGCTAAGTAGAGATCATTAATGTATATAATAAAAAGTTATTTGTGGCAAGCCAGTCATGCACATTTGCAAGTTCGGAATTTATATTATTTGAGAGGTCATGATCGTTGGATTGGGGTCAGAAGTTAAAACTGCAAAGTGAATTTATAAGTGTTGTATCATCAGCATACAGGATGGATTCAAAATTTGGGGAAGCTAAGTAGAGATCATTAATGTATATAATAAAAAGTAGCGGCCCAAGGATGGATCCTTGGCGCACACCGATGGTGATAGGTAAAGGCTTAGACTCGACATCATTTAACTGAACATATTGAGATCTATTTGACAGATAACTCATAAACCATTTTAAAGATATATCAGAGAGACCATAGTATTTCAGTTTATGCAGAAGTATTTGGTGATCGAAGGTATCAAAAGCTTTAGATAAGTCTAAGAATATAGTCAGAGGTATTTCACCAGAATCAAGAATTTTATATATTCGATCAATAAATTCCAGAGTAGCGGTTTCAGTACTATGACGCTTTTTAAATCCATGCTGACTTGAATAGAAGATATCATTTAAAGAAAAATAATCATACAATTGTTGGTACACAACTTTTTCAAAAACTTTTGAGAAAACGGGAAGTAGGGAAATTGGTCTGTAGTTGTTCAGAATATGCTCCTCATGTTTTTTATAAATTGGTATTACTTTGGCTATTTTCAGCTAGTGTGGAAAAATACCTGTCATGACAGACTGATTAATTATAAGAGATAATGGTTTAGCTAGTGATGATTAAACTTTTTTAACGAATCTCATTGACAAATTATCATGACCTGTAATTGATTTAGGTTTAAAGTTATTGATGATTTATTCAACCTCGGCTGACCAGCAAAGTAATCTTTTTTTAGGTGGCCCATGCGAGAGCTGATGTTGTTCATCCTTATGCTGGGTCATCCTGACAATTATGTTCAATGGTAGTAGCAACGATGTTGGCTTTTATTGAATGTATTGTTTGTTTGCTATTACTAACAAAATTGTTACATATATCCACTTGTGTCGAATAAATGAAATCTGAATCTGAATCTGAACCTGAATCTGAATCAACATAGTGCATTATCTGTGAAATCTCAAGTCCTTTGGTCTGGTTTTTCCATCATTAGTAAAATCATCTGCATCTCTTATTTGGGTAGATGTCTTCCAGCCACCACTGTTCTCCAGGTTATTAGTAAGACACCATTACATGCCAATATCACAGTCAAAAATCAGTCTGAGTCTAAAACCATCCAAATCTTCACAAGTCCATCAACAAAGACATCACAAGATCTAACAAGACTTGAATATCTCTGAAGCAATATATTATTCATTGAATGTCTAAAGAGCTTAAGATGCAATATTGAAAACATAAAAATAGTGACTGTCATAAAAAATAGAAGGGGAAAAACAGTTTTTGACAATTCTTGGGTAGCTGCGCTGAAAACTGAGCAAACAAAAACTCACCTTAATCAAATCCCTTCATGTTGATGTACTTTTTTAAGATTTTGGATGCTTTTCAACTTGGACTAATTTTTCACCATGGTATTGACAAAAAAAGTCGTCACTACTCTTAAGTCATTAAACAAGCAAGGCTAAAATTCTGACGTTCAAGTTAGACATACCAACAATTTTATGATATTTCAATATATCAGTGGAGGAATATTGAAATGCAGTTTGAAAGAAAACATATCTCTCCTGACTTGACACAGGTACCAACAAAAGTTCATAGTAGTATAAATCAATTTGATGCCACCAACTCTCAATATATGATAAATTTCCCTTTTTATTCAGAAACTTAAAAATGTTCTCTTTTTTTCATTTTTGAATTCCTCTGTTTCACAAGTCTTTGAAGTAGCAGTAAATGAGGGGAGTCCAAATCTGTGAACACTCTAGCACAGGCAATTAACCTTGACACATAAGCACCAGAAGTTAGCATGAGTGGAATATTACTATCCACATGAGGGTAATTTACTATGTTGAATTCAAAATCATGTTTTTCATATAATTTAAACTTCAATTGATTAGTATCATTGTACATCATTATATCTAAAAATGAACATTTCATGTCAATTTCTGAGATTTATTTTAATTCCAAATGCCTTGTGCATCGTGCTTCCCACATGTCTGATCAAAAATGTAAGTTAAGACTATTGCACACCAGGCAATAAATTGTCTTATCAGCTTTGTTGAATAGGACAAGACCCTCATTGTTCTTGTTCTCCTTCGAGATCCATTGTTGCTTAGCATAGAAATTAACATTTCAGTGGCCCTTTTGAGACATTTTTTTTGCATGGTCCACACTTCTTTCTCATTTCAAATGGTTTGGGGAAAACATCACCCATATTCATAAATTAGAATCCAACAATGAGAGCAAAGTTGATTAAGACTCTTTGCCTACAACAACATCCTCTTGGGTCTGAGCAACATGAAATAGTACCAGCATTTCCATATTTCCTGCTAGTATGGTTCTTCTTAGCAAAGTCCTAGACCCTCAGTATGAATTCTTTGAGCAGTTTGAGTTTTTAGATCTTGTAGGGTTAACAACCACTTGAGTGCCTATATTGCTCAATGAAATGTTTAACAGACAACCATTCCCAAGATGTCTCACAATAGTTCTGTTCAGCCCTGTTCAAGGTAAGACTTCCATATGCAATCACCATCTCAACATCTTGATTACCCATATTTATAAATTACAATCCAACAATGAGAACAAAGTTAATGAAGACTCTTTGCTTGCACAACATCCTCTTGGGTCTGAGCAACATGAAATGGCACCAGCATTTCCATATTTTCTACTAGTATGGTTCTCCTTAGCAAAGTCCTAGACCGTCAGTCTGAATTCTTTGAGCAATTTGACTGTTTAGATCTTGTAGGCTTAACAACCACTTCAGTGCCTATGTTGCTCAATGAAATGTTTAACAGACAACCATTCCCAAGATGTCTCACAATAGTTCTGTTCAGCCCTGTTCAAGGTAAGACTTCCATATGCAATCACCATCTCAACATCTTGATTACCCATATTTATAAATTACAATCCAACAATGAGAACAAAGTTAATGAAGACTCTTTGCTTGCACAACATCTTCTTGGGTCTGAGCAACATGAAATGGCACCAGCATTTCCATATTTTCTACTAGTATGGTTCTCCTTAGCAAAGTCCTAGACCGTCAGTCTGATTTCTTTGAGCAATTTGACTGTTTAGATCTTGTAGGCTTAACAACCACTTCAGTGCCTGCTGATCAGACCTAACAACAAATTTATGCCATGAGAAATAGTGCCTATATTGCTCAATGATATGTTTAACGGACAACAATTCCCAAGATGTCTCACAATAGTTCTGCTCAGCCCTGTTCAAGGTATGACTTCCATATGCAATCACTGTCTCAACATCTTGATTTTGTGAAAACATAGCCTCAATGCTGACACCACAAGCACCTGTTTTATGCAGAATGTCTGCCCCCTGCCTTTCTGTGGGTAGGCCATGATCTCGGGCAATGTTATAATTTCTTATTTTCTCAAAAGCCATCAGTAGTCCTTCATCCATGAACAGGGTTGATGCATCTTGGTGAGGGTTGCACCACTTTTGCAAAATCTTTGACAAACCTACAACAACAGTTGCCTTATCTCAAGAAAGCTAAGCTCTCATTTCAATTGCAGTCCTAGGTATAGACCATACAAATATTTTTTTAACATTGCCAGGGTCTGGGAGGACACCTTCCTAGAAACTACATATCCTAGAAATGTGACTTCATGGAGAAAACAACACTTCTTATGCTTCAATTTTAGACTTGCCATTTAAATCCTACTGAGTACTTCCTGCAATCAAGAAAGATGTTCATCAAAATCTTTATAGACCATCACATCATCGAGGTAAATGAGACTTTTTGCCATTGTAAACCACAAAGGCTAGGTTCCATGACTCTCTGGAAAGTAGTTGGGGGGTTAGATAAACGAAAAGGCATGGAGGTTGGTGTGCTCACAAAGACCAGGTTTGGTTACAAATGCCATGTTTGGATGTCTTAATTTTTAACTGATTGTATGCACAAGTAATATCTAAGAAGCTGAATAGCTCAGCACCTCCCATGGCATCAAGGTAATCACTGGTGCATGATAAATGGAAAGTTTCTTTCTTGTTACCTCGTTAACCTTCCTGTAATCCACACACAGGGAAACAGTTCTGTCTTTCTTCCTCAAAACTGTTGGCCTGGCCCATGGCAAGGTTCAAGGCTTGACAGACCTGTTTGATTAATTACTGGACAGCCTCTTGTTTGTCCCCTTTAAAAGTCAAAGGATCTTTTTGTGAAGGTTGTTTAATTAGGTTTGGATTACAAGTGTCTATTTGGTGCACAATCAAGTGTGTTAGTCTTACATCAAATTCATCTACAGAGAAGCTAAATCTGTTTGTGGTGGATAATCTGTCACCAGTGCCCAGTGAGACTGGCACTTTGGATCAATATCACCCATTTAATTTTCCACAAGTACAGTAAACTTATATATTTTCTGATTACTACATCTCCATATATTTGCACTTATATTTTTTTTTGTGTGATTGGACGTTTTTTGATACTTTATAGCATTCTTTCTGACCTGGTAGGATTTTCACATTTTTCATGCAGATCTCATACAGTTTCTTTTTTCAAATTGAAATCAGAGAAATTAAAAATATACATATATGTCAAGGATTGGTCTCAATGGTTAGTCCTGAAATAGCATAAATATAAAGTTATAAATTTTTTTAGCTGGTCCTAGTTTGTTCGTTTTGTTTCTAAAAATTGCTCCAAAAGTCATGGAAGGGGTTATCAGAAAAAAATTCCTTGGCATGGCTCCGGGATGATATTTTTTGTTTGATGTCGATTAATTTTTATGTGATATGGCAATTTGTTTGTTTGTTAGGCGAGATACAAATTGCATGGGTTGAGCAAAAAATAGTTCAGAGAAAATCGCATTAAAAGAAAATTTGCCAGCTTTTTTGCATTTATGGCTGTAATATGACACATACTCACTTCTTCTGTCCTGTGTTTGTATTATTGTGTTAAATGAACTTCCAGCTTTACCTCTGTGATGTTGTCATAAAAAAGTTATATTTTGTGGTTTAAAAACCCAAGTTTTTTTAACTTGGGAACACCAAAGGTAACCACACTTGGCTTGTTTGGGATTCAGATGCATCTTTTCATATTTTGGGCCCAGCAAGTGGATTGTGCTAATTTGTTTTACATCAATAGATTAATTTCAAAGTAGTCAGAACAATGGTAGTGATTAGCCTGAACTGGCCTATTCTTCTCTACACAGCTAATTATTTCCAGCTCCCTATGACTGACGGCTCTCAGTGGCTCACCTGGTTTTCAAGGGTTATGGAGTAATGACTGCGCAAACAATGACATGGTTTATTATCATGCCCATGCAATCAAACCCGATGTGGTCAGCACTGCTGAAACTCTTTGGTGTAAGCAAAATTTTTTAGCTCAATTTTCTCATGTAAATCTTATGTTCACACATCTGAGTTTTTGGAAGCATGTAGTTTAAGTATCAATCTATCCAAAAATATTAAAAAGTGATCAGAGGTTATCCAAAGGTATTGGCTATAGATCATCCACCTTAACAGCAACTATCTGACCACTTTCTTCTCACACAAGCTCTACATATATACCATGTGGGAACCCAACTTTTCGAGAGGGACAGGGACACCCTTCAAGATTATCCTGCCTTCACTTACCATTGACCCATGACAAAAAGATAGGTACTGTCTCTAATAAAGTGGTTCTCCTGCCCACATCTATAAGACCTGTCTCAAGTCAGGACTGAAATTTGTTTTTTGACATTGGTATTGGAGGATGAATGTTGATATTTTGGTAACTCTTGAATCTTTGCTGTCACTGGTGGGTTGATATTTATGAATATGGGCAATGTTTTCCTAAAATATTTGATAAATACTTCATTGGCTTTGTTGTGCTGTCGGCTGTGTTCTCCAACTCATAGTTGTAATTCAGGTACAGTGTGTTTATAATGTTCTGTTTTCATGAATATCATCAAAATGATGTAAGCCTACTTTCTTCTTTAGCTGTAAAATAAGCTGAGTCACAAGTCAGGAGAACCAAAAAGTGACAGACCTGCCTTGTCTCTTTTTATCTTTGGCACAAGTGACAACAACATTTGGGTTTTAAGTAGTCAGGCCTATATATTTTAGAAAAACTAAAGTCTGTAGTTAGTGAAGACTATTTCTAAGGTTGAGAGGACCAGTTTAAAACCACCAGTTGCCTTGTATGGGTGACTGCCTGTCTCAAGTCAGAACTAATTTTTTTTTCTTTACATTGATACTGGAAGATGGATGTTGATGTTTTGGTAACTCTTGAATCTCTTTGCTGTGATCGTTGGGTTGAAACTTATGAACATTGGTAATGTTTTGGTAATGTTTTACTGAACATGTCATCTCTGCCATGATGATCTAACCCCTTGTCTGTTGGTGGAATAATTTCTCTCCTGCTGTGCACTACTTGATATCCTGTCCTGGTATTTCTAATTGGAAAAGATTTTCCTGCATGTAAGACAGTACCTTCATATCATCCGTCATCTTCTTTACCTCAGTCAACTCAATCTTTCTTTTGGTGTTGTTGTTGTTATCTTTTGACCTCTTTCATCTATGCTCCTGAAGTCATATCCCACCACTGTAACAAAAAATTGAATTGACCTGGCCAAGTTTGGACAAGGAAACAGTCACATTGCTTGCACCCTCAACAGATTCACACCCAGTGAATAAGGTCCACTCAGCCATTTACAATTTAAATGTAAATAAACTTTATTAATGTTACAATGCACATAGTAATGCCGCTGTATTTATTTGTGCTGCAGGTTAATCCTCTACTTGATTTGGCAATTAAGCCACAGTCCAATTCTCAAGTGAGCCAGCATATATTCACTAGGGGCAGGGCCGAAGTATGTCCACAACCTTGTATGAAGTCCTTCACACCCCAGTCAACATCTGCACTAATTAATGAACTTTCCAAATTAAGGAAAATGTTATTGTTTCAACTCTATCAGTCATAGAGTCCTACACTGAATTGTCTCTAATATGATCAGGTGAGATGTAATGTGAACTCCCAATAGTTTGTCTAACTTTGGACACAGAAGCTGGATAGTAATCATTAATTTTGACCTGGAAACCCATCAAGTACCCCAAAAGTAGTATGTCACTTCAGTTAGATTCTAGATCATCATTGGGTATCCTAGGTACTCTAGTACCTGGCTAAACATCATAATCATTCTTAAAATTTGTGAATATGGTTAACGTTTTTACTGAAATGTTTGATAAATACGTTATTGGCTATGTTTTGATGTGAGCTATGTTCTCTGACTCATAGGTATGGTATAATGTATGTAGAGTTTTTATAATGTTCCAGATGTAAGATTATCACAAAAATGATGTTTGCCTACTTTCTTCTTTTGCTCGCCTCTCAGCTGACTGATAAGGAGACTAAAAAGTGGCAGGCCTGGCATTTCTCTTTTTATCTTTGGGGCAAGTGATAAATTTGGGTGTCATGTGGTTAGGCCTCCACCTCTTGGAAAGAACTTAAGTCTGTAGTTAAGAAATATTTCAAAGGTTGAAACGAGTGGTTTAAAACCACCAGTTGCCTTGTAAGGATTACTTCATGTCTCAAGTCAGGAGTGAAATATATTTCTTCACATTGGTATTGGAAGATGAATGTTGATGTTTTGGTAATTCTTGAATATCTGCCTTTTGTTGTAATTTACTTTGCTCTTCTTGTTGGGCTGAAATTATGAATATTGGTAATATTTTCTGAACAACATAAATACATCAGTCATACCAAATAACCATTAATTGCAATTATGGAAACCCAATTTGTCTCTGTAAAAATTCAACACATTTATGCACAACAGTAATCAAATGGTACTCAATTAGTACTCCAACAGTCATTCCCAGTATCAAAATGATCTTAGGTTATTCACAATCCATTGGTATCTTATGAAAGCCCAACCGGTACCCCACTAGTCCTCTACAGTGACAAAATATCCATATAATACACACAGGTTACTGGCATATATTGGCACCCCATGGAAACCCAATTCACACCTCAGTGGTCATCTATGACAATGTGCATTGATATTGTTGCATCAATAACTGTCTATGGCAATCTGCATTTACTGATACCAAGTGGAAGTCTATGGGGCAGTTGAGTTGCACAGCTCTGTTTTCTCCTTGTTGGATAATAAGGGAGTTTCAACTGAACTCTCCTTTGCTACCTAGACTTCTTTACAGGTTTCTGATTGTCATGGACCAGTGTTGGAAACTAATCCCAAAGTGTTACACATGCACCCATCCATACATATCTAATCATGTAATCAGTGCATGCATCATTTATAATACCCCAAGAATTTCCTATTGACAAAATTGGACCTCTGCCACTGGGTCTTCTAAAGCCCAAAATAGCCATTTTATATAACCAATGGAGCTCAAATATATTATGTTCATAGACCACCTGGGTGAGTTTCAGAAGGAAATGTGGAGAAAAATTTAACCTTTCAGGGTCTTAAAGGGCTTGTACCATCGATGATCATCTCATCAATACAGCGAAAAAAATTCATCATTTTAGGCCCATCAATAGCAGATGCATTGCTATGCAGAACAAGCTGTACACTGCATCAACATTTCCCAGATATGTCTCACAGACACTTACTTTCTATCTTCCTTGTTGAAAAGGGTGATGTTTTTAAATATGGTCACTGTGATGCTGAATCCCACTGTGTTTTTAATCCACATATACTGAACCCCAATGAAAAGTATCCACATGCCAATTTTGAAGTATTTTATTGTTTATACTTGAAACATTTCATACCTAGACGTGCTTAGAACTTAACAAAGCATTCACTTTTCTGGCGTAAAAATAATGTCACGCTCTACCGACATTAACGTCACTTACAGGCAAAAAATGTCATTAACTGCCCTAATTGAAAGTCACACAAATTTTTCTGTTCAATATGGGATGTGGCCACCTCGAGCATCAACACATGCTATACATCTGCGGCGCATACTGCTGACCAGGGTTTGAATTCTGTGTTGGGGAACATTATTCCATTCTTCCTGCAGATCTTGGATCAGCTGGTTTCGGGTAGTAGGCCTAGGTGTCCTCCGCTGAATACCTTGGCCTAACTGATCCCACAAATGTTCAATAGGGCTCAGATCGGGTGAGAACGCTGGCCATTCCATGACATTGATGTTGTTCTCATTGAGAAAGTTCATTGTTAATCTTGCAGAGTGTGCACGTGCATTGTCCTGCTGAAAGATCGCCAGATCTTGATGCTGCTCCATAAATGGGACCATGTGCGGCTCCAGCACCTCATCAATGTACCGCCTAGCATTGAGGATCCCTTGAATGACCACTAGGGGTGTCCGGTAGCGGTTGCTGATGCCTGCCCACATCATGACAGAGGGTCCACCCCATCGATCTGCCTGACGGACACAGGCATCTGCATATCTCTCCCCAGTCCGGCGCCACACACGTTCTCTGCCATCTGCTCTGCTGACACAAAAACGGGACTCATCAGTAAAAAGGACGGTATTCCACTGCTGGCGAGTCCACCTGGAGTGTGCTCTACACCACTGCAGTCGTCTTTCTCTTCTGGGTTGGGTCAGCAGGTTACCCCTGTAAGGTCTTCTGGCTGTTAGGCCACTGCTCCTCAGTCGCCTCTCCACAGTAGAACTACTGACAGGACGGTGATTCACCCCTTGAGTCTCACGGGCTGTTTGGGCTGCTGTACGGAAACGGTCTCGCAGGTGCATCAGCCGGATGTGACGGTCTTGGCCAGGTGTTGTCACTCTTTCTCGGCCAGGCCTAGGCCGATCATCTACGGATCCAGTTTCTTGTTGCCGTTCAATTAGTCGTTGGATGGTGCGCCGAGTACACCCCATTCTTTGTGCGATTTGAGTGATTGGGACTCCACCCTCTGCAAGCCCCAAAGCATGGTGTCTTTGACCTTGGCTCAGACGCGGCATGATCGCCTCAACACACCTGAGACCACTGGCTTTTTTCTTGGCTGAACATCCCTTTTTAAAGCCACTGAAAACATCAGGTCATTTTAGCCATCCAATAGGAGTGGTGGTCAGAAGCCATATTCGGTGCACAAAAGTCACATGCATTATGTAACAACCCAGCAAAAGTTAAAAAGTTGTCCTGAATGACCCTGATGTAGGCTCCAAACCATGCATATATGCACACACAGTACTTAGTAACTTACAAAATTAATGTGTTAATTTTTTTATGTGGATACTTTTCATTGGGGTTCAGTATATATCAAATCTAATAGCTCAATCAACCAACTGGTCTTGAACTAATGAAAAGCAACTGCAAGTAACAAACACAGCATTTTGATTTAATAATTTTCTCACAACAGGGGTTCCTAAAAGCAGAACTTTTCAGATGTGTCAGCAGGGCATCAATGTTTGCCATTGGTCTATGTCTTGCCACTAGCAGACAGCATCACATTGCTCCACATTCACAACTATCATACAGGTGATAACCCAATTGACACATTATAGAGAAACAACATACTTATAGCCAGTAGTACCTCACAATATATACATGCACCTCCTAATGGTACTTGACACACACACATTCACTACTTGATGTAATATTGTTACATTCACTAGATGGATTGGCTGTGATTCAAGTGGCTTTTAATTATTGCTTGATGAATGTCACATCCAGAACTACCATAGTATTTGAAATTATAGATAGCAATAACTTCAGACAGATGCACCAATCATATAACAATGGACAATTACATCCAGCAGAGGTACAATGAAGCAATCAAGAATAATTCTTCAGGGTGCATCTGTGACAGATATAGGTCAATAAGACACCTCCATTACTGTGACTGACACATATGAACCTATCCATGATTCCCATCCATTGTTAAGCGGGAATGAAAATCCTCCCCAAAAATAGTAGTCGAGTGAAAAACAAAGTATAAAGACCACAAATTACTTTTTAAGATACATGTAATTCTTAAACCAGATAATGTTTTTAATGCACTACATCTTTAGTATGAAGACAAAACTAACACACTCCTTCAGATAAATACATTTGTAAAAATATTACAGTTCATGTAAATCATCTTTAAGTGCTCCTTTATTTAATGAAAACAAGTATATTCCTTGTAGCATATGATATTTCAATCTAAAATGAGATGGGTCAAATCCCCTTAACGTGGAAGCTGTGAAGCTAGTGCGCAGTGAGACTGGCAACTCTGGATCACAATTACCCATGTAATTTTTTCACAAGTACATTAAACCTATATATTTTCTGATTACTACATATCCATAGATTTGTATCCATAGAGTTTTTTTTGCAGGATTGGAATATTTGGAAATTTTATAGCATTCTTTCTGACATGGTAGGATTTTCACATTTTTTGCACAGAAGTCACACAAAATTGTTTTTTTTTTCCAGTTGAAATCATGAGAAATTTAAAGTATGTAACAATGTCCAGGATCGAATTCAATGGTTAGTCCTGAAATAGCATATATGAAAAGTTGTAAGATTTTTAATTTAGTCCTGACAGGTTGTTCATTTTCCTTCTATAAATTGCTCCAAAAGTCACGGAAGGGGTTGTGAGAAAAAAAAATTCCTGGAAACTTTTCCTGGATATGATATTTTTCTTTTAATGTCCGTTGATTTGAATGTGATAGGGCAATTTGTACGTTTGTGAGGCGAGATATAAATTGCAGAGGTTGAGCAAAAAACAGTTCCGAGAAAATTGCATTAAAAGAAAAAGTTACCAATTCTTACACATTTATGGCTGTAATATGACACATACTCATTTCTTCTGTCCTGTGTTTTAATTATTGTGTGAAATAAACTTGTAGCTTTACCTCTGTGATGTTGTCATTAAACAAAAGTATATTTTGTGCCTTAAATCTCGACTTCTTTTAACTTGGGAACACCACACTTGGCTTGTTTGGGTGTGGGTTTACATGCGGCTTTCCATATTTTGGGACCAGTAAGTGGACTGTGCTAATTTGTTTTTACATCAATAGAGAATTTCAAAGTAATCAGAACAATGGTAGTGATTAGTCTGAACTGGCCCATTCTTCTCTCCATGGCTAATGGTTTCCTATGAGTGACCCTTGTAAATAGTTCAATTGGTTTCCAGCGGTCATGGACTAATGACTGTGCAAACAATGACATGGTTCATTATCATGCCCATGCAAACAAAGCCATGTGTCCGGCACTGTTTAAACTTTTCATTGTAAACAAAAGTTTTGAGATCAGTTACCTCATATAAATTTTATGTTCACAGAGGTTATCCAAAGGTGCAGCTTCAGACCCTCCACCTTAAGTTTACATATTAATAGAAAAAAATATATACTTAAAGGGAAGCCATGTGCTAGTAGTTCTATTTATAGTACCTAATGATAATGAATTGGAACATTTCCTATTTCTTGTGATTGACATATTTTCAATTTAAATTACTGCATAATTATTTTGCATAATGTTCGGCTATCAATGAATGGATATACTACTTTATTTGGGAAGCTGACTAGTGTACAATAGACCATGTTTAAGAGGGCATTGTCCAGGTCTTACACTTATTGTGTCAGTATTATGTGACTCAGTCACTCAAGCCAGACAAAATTTTGTCCAGAATTTGTGCATAAGTCTGACGCAACTACATCAGACTGCAAGAGTACTGCCAGCAATAAAGTACATGTGGCCTCTCTCACATGATGTTTGTTTATTAATTCTAGTCACTGAACCATAATTACTGATATGTGATACAGAGAGATTAAAATCTATGTAGTTATATTTGTATACATGAGGAAACCCATCGAGATTGTATGCCCCTTTCAGCAGTTTTGCACTGAATTTTTTGAGTGCTTAGAGCCAGGAAGATGTCGGATTGCTGATCTTAGAAAAAAAACTGCAAAACAGTAAAGCATATTACAGGGCTCAATTTTGTGTAATAACATGCCTGAATAAAGGCTGAAACTGTAGAGTGTGAATCTTAAAAATGACTAGTGAAGAACCTATCCCGTTACAATGCGCTGTTCATCATCAGAAAAAGTCCAAACATTCGTTTGACAATTGGGACATAAGGTTTGCAAAAATGTATACAAAGGCAAATCTGTACTAAATTGTCACCTCTGTATGTCATAACTACTTTTAATTTGCAAGTAGAGTTAGAGCAATCTAAAACTGATGTGAGCAAAAGAACTAACTTGCTAGTTGCTAGGCATATCTTACGTTGAAAGTTTTTTTAGGTGTAGCATTTTGTTCTATTTTTCAGTATTTCATATCAACTGTATGTTGGGAAACACACAATAACTTCCAAAAGTAAGACGTGCCTGGTAATGCCTTCTGTATTGGTGTGTTTATATGGAAGCTTACAGATATCTGATGTAAAGTAACTTATGGTATCCTCTGCTGAACATCCATTATATTGGAATTGGTGTGTACACTATTACCATATCTGTAATTCATTCTTTGCCCATGCATAGATGCGTTTGATCTGACTATTACTTTACCATTCATAAAAGATAATGTGTATGGAGTAACCTACGCACAAGGTACTTTATATGGTAAGCTACAATACCACATAGGGCTGTAGATGGGTTCATGATACTAATCGAACAGTCATTTTCTATTTGATTCTGTGCATCCCATGTACTATTCTCTTCCAACGTCCATAAAGTAGGGATCTTCCATAGGGTGACATTACCATTTTCAGACTTAAAAAGGGTATAAGTATGAGGAGCCCGGTATTTTGATTCACAGGTGTCTGCTGCTCTATTGTGGTCCAAAACCCATCTATCTATCTGTCTGTCTGTCTGTCTGTCTGTCTGTCTGTCTGTCTGTCTGTCTGTCTGTCTGTCTGTCTGTCTGTCTGTCTGTCTGTCTGTCTGTCTGTCTGTCTGTCTGTCTGTCTGTCTGTCTGTCTGTCTGTCTGTCTGTCTGTCTGTCCGTCCGTCCGTCGGTCGGTCGGTCGGTCGGTCGGTCAGTCTGTGTGTATAAATAATGACCAGACCTTAGAATTCTAATTCCTGATAGGGATGGGGGAGGGAGTGTCCATCCTAATTAACTCACTGGTGACTGGTTTGCAACCAGCTTCCCCAAAATGGCACTTTTCCGCCATGCAATTATGAAAAATTCTGCTGGGCATAATCTTTAAAAATTGTTCCCTGGATCCTACGTACTGCTGCACGACATTAATCAATGTGGCATCATGCAAAAAACCTTAAACTATCATCTGTTTTTGACCATGTATATGAAACTACACATCTGTGGGATCTTAGTTTTTATATTGCAACAGCCCTATCTATCTGTTACAGTAATACAACAAAATGCATGTGGATGGTTGTGCAGACAAGCCATAAAGTTACTACTGCTTGTTTTGAGGCAGTATAGCTTCAAATATTTACTAGTAAGAGCGCCTGTTCAACAAATAAACATTAGCCCGGTAGTTCACATGTAATGGTCATCTCAGAAATGAATTTTAACTGGAATTTTATTTTTAAGCTGTTCATACTATAGGATATGGCTAGCAAATCTAGAAGTTATGTCACTTTAAATTAATGGCACAGTATCAGCAGGGAATATTGGAGCTAAAATAGACATTGTTATGTAAAAGTAAACAAGAACAGATGTACCTGTTAATGCAGGCACTCATGAATGCAATACAACATTCAGTGTGGCAGCTGCATGTAGGAGTACCTTGTTATCTGAAGTAACACACCGCTGTGATTGGTTCCCCTGGGTTCATATTTGCATTCTGTGGTCAGCTGAGCCTATACTTTTGGGTCATCTTGACCAGCGGGTGCTCCTGTTGTTATCAGTTTGATACATTGTAACAATCTGATCTATTCTTGCCATCTTTTGCCACAAGTTGACCCACAGAGTATCTGGCACATCAGAATGTGCAGATTTCACATTGCAGAATTAAAATCACAAAGAAGTGGCAAAACATAAAGAGCCAAACAAACGATGTACACATTCTCTCATAAGCTTAAATTTTATTGTTAGGTGTGTACATAAAAGTAAGATTCTTCTCAGCAGATTAGGAGCATCAATAGGGAGTGTCGTAGGAGAAACTTTAGAGCATTTAGAGTTTTACCTGAGATGATCAGGATTCCACTCCAGAGGGTATAAAGGGGGGCCTTTGTCTCAGCTTGGGGGATTTGGCCTCTAGTCTTGGATGTGTGAACATCTGGGAAGCAGAGCTACCACTTAGGCACATCACTGTGGATTGGCACTGAAATAACACAGGTCGCATACATGGAAAAGTTGTGGATCTTTCCAAGTAGCAAAATATTGCATTTGCCTATTATCCTCTTGTTTCCATTCCAAATTGTCTGCTGTCTATTTGCTGGTAATATCCCTTGATTGTTCCTAATAATCCTAGACATGTTTGGTACTGGCCATAATCCATCTGGCAAGTCTGTTATACGTCAGTCTCAGATCACGTTGTGTTCTTTCAAATTCTAAATTCATACACATGACAGCTTTCCATTTTCGAGGCATAAAAGCGGAGCTAGGCATTAGTAGGCGAATTGTTCACGGAAATTCATATTAGAGTTTAGATTCTTTGGCAGCATTTCAAAATTCTGTGTGGTAATAATTCATTGATTAGGCTTTTCCAAATTAATTGATAAAGCAAGGAATTGTAAGACAGGAATATATTAGCTTGTAAAAGGTGTTATTAATGTTTGTGATGCTCTGAATGAGTAATTATTACACATTTGTATTTAAAGAAGACTTAACCTTTGCAATCATTTTAATTGAAATTTAAACCATCAGACTTGAGTCTTTTCTCAGTAATTTTCATTATAGGATTGAGTGAATTTGGGTGATGTGTTTGTCACAAGTCAGTGGGGCACACTACCAATGCAAAATAGCAATGAAGTGAAAGTGACAGATATTGAAAACCAGAGAGGCTCAGTTTCCTAGTTAACCCCTTATTGACTAGAAAAACTTATATAGAGAAAAGTAGAGAGAGTTACAATATATTTAATACATTTTGTACATATGAGTGACCTTAAATTAATTCCCAAGGCCACATGGCAATATTAGTGAATTCAGTTTTTGGTAAATAACTCAAATATGTTTGAGCAACACAATGACGTTTGTTCATAAAGTACAACCAAGTTAAGCCAGATTTTTCAGAAATCACAGCACAGGAATAAGGTTTGCCAGTACACACTAATAAAGTACCCAAAACCCATAAAAACTTATTTCTTGTAATGACACAACATGCCAAAACTCGCCACCTCGGTGCATATAATTTGTCCTTGATACGAGACAGATGTCAATGTATAAAGGTCAACAGTGGTTTAAATCGATCCTCTCACTTTTAAAATAGAATTTTCTACAGACACTATTTCTACCAAAAACTTTTGGGCCTGAATATTTCAGTAAAAGAGATGTTGATTGTTAATTTTGATTTTTTCAAGAGTTTGCCCACAGCAAAGCATAGCCAAATGTGTATTTGTGAAATGGTTTAAGCAACCATACAAACCATGTTCATAGATTACAAGTTTAGTGTGGAGTGGCCTGGAACCTCAGACCAGAACCATCGCAGTGGTAAATGTTGAAAGTACAAAGCTATTTAAATCTTGGAAGTTTCAGTTAACTGAAAACTGTTATTCAATTTATACAATTAATCCGAATTTCCAAAGTCAGCTCGTATGTAGATATTATATTCAGTCGGAACACTATGTGACTGACAATACAAGAACTGTAACAGGCATCAATGGACAGACAGTAGGCCTGTCAGTTCCAAGGATCTAAAGATCGTAGCACTAAATGTATTTGGCCCACATACTGAACTGAAACAACCCGACTTTTTAGAATTTATACAACTCTATGATATTATAGGTATTAGTGAATCCAACCTGGATAAATATGACGATATAATATTCAACATAAGTACCACGGGCATCTGTTTTAATTATAGACTCTTTAAGCATAGATTTGGGATTGAAAAAATATCTGCTTACACTGTCATTAAAGGACAGAATACAATTGGCCAAATTCAGAACATGTAACTCTTCAACCCCAGTTAATATTCTAAGATTTGTAAATGTGGAGAGACAAGAGAGAAAGGGTAAGCTGTGTAACTCTGATGAGGTGGGACAGGAGTTTCATTTCCTGCTTTCTTGTAACTTCTTTTAAGCAGAGAAGAAACTGTATCTAAATAAGTATTTCTATTGCTCACCTAACGTTTTGAAGTCTTTCGAACTGCTGAATACTATAAATGTACTAACCATGAGGATATTTGCAAAGTTTATAATCAAAGTTATCAGTAGAGTCTCCATTGTGGTACAAATATCAGTTTCTGTACATTACATGGTGAAAGGAGTTATGTATCCCCAGATGGGAATCTCTTTTAACAAGTCATTCATACCTTAAGATTCCATGTATATTTATTACCTCCGTTAATGTGTGCAGCAATTATTTCATAACTGATATATGAGGTATAAATCTAGCTTTTTGTGCATGTATTATTAAGGTGATACATTACATGTTGAAATAAGTTATAAATCCACAGATGGTAATCTCTTTCAACAAGTCATTCATAACTAAGGTATAATGTATATTTATTGTGTGCAACAATTATTTCATAACTGTTACAGGATTTTACTCTATGATTCTGTGATTCTGTTTGTTCACTATGGTATTATTACTCAGACATTACTATTCAAGTCATCTTGTCTGAAGTGTAGTGTTATCTTACAGCACTAGTATTAAATGACAATATCCCATACAATGTTAGTACCATATATGCATTTCTTTAACTAGTCGCACAGTATGTACCTTTTATGTAATTTTCAAATATCCTTGTTGGTGACTTGAACTTTTTATTTCTTAACATTGAAAGAAAAAGAATTGACATTGTGTTCATATGCGTATAAAGACATTGACCTACATGTGCTTGCGTCCAGTCTGACAAGGACCCTCTATCGGTCTTTGCATCGAATCACAAGCGCTTGAAGCTTTCCACGAGTCTCACTGGCGCGCCGCTTGCAGTGCCATGCACACGTTGTGGACAGTATAAACATAACAGGTATGAAGGCTTTCTCGGCCCTGCAAATACATCGTGTTCCAAGACAAGAAAACGTATTTTTTCAAGCACTTTTTGTCAACACAAAACCGCATTCGATCTTCTTATCTCTCTGCCTACAAAACCATATCAATTCGCTGATTTATTTTCCGTGCGATGGTTTGCTAAATTAACTTATGTACCAGGCACCTCACGACTCTGTGTGCTACCCCATAAGCCGTGACCAAAGCCCCAGTGTTTTGTAACCCACTAGGCAGGTGCAGTGCATTATTGGCTCACGCAATCCTTTTGTTTCCATTAAAACACGCATAACTTCAAAACACTTACACACGAAAGTACCATTCTAACTTCAATTTGTAGGCTTGTGGCATAACCCCATCAAATGAAACATGAACCAAAGTTGTAGGCTTTCAATTTATGCCAATACACAAAACTTAGATCTTGAATAGTTTCAAACTATCATAGATAGTGGTGTCATTCAAACTTCAGTTTCTAAGTTTGTGACATGGCCGCATCCAATGAACCAAGAACCAAAGTTGTGGCATTTTAATTTATGCAAATTAACCTAGTACACAAAATTTTGATTTGTTGAACAAAGGCAAAGTGTTAGATTTCAAATTGTTCTCATTTTGAAGACATCCAGACAGATTTGCTGTAAAGCAAATCTTTATTCTTATTCGTGACTGCTTTCTCATTGTCCTGTCCCTCGTCATCACCAGTCCACTAATAAAACTCGTGTTTTGCGATGATTCATCCGCGTGCATTGGCATTGTGGCAGGTTGATCATCTATGTTTCTTTTGACTGTTTACCACTTATATAAAAACCCGCTGGTATTTTCGGACCTGTATCCACTATCGGGGCAACCTTCTCCAGTGAGCTATACCTTCGACTCAAGGAGCGGTCTTGTCTCGTGTGTCCTGTGCTGGTACTTAATTCATAGCCTGGGGGGCGGGGGGGGGGGGCGAATTCAGTGTCTGAAGAGTTCTTTGTCACATGAAATTACATTGTTGGCCTCTGTAAATGTGGCAAAGTTAGTGCATTCTTGAATACTACTTATACGTTTGTGATAGACTGCGCCGATGGTGCAGATGAATCCCTTTGTCTTGATATGGTCCCTCCCAAAACAAGCAAACATTGAGTAAATTGCAATTCAGGTTTCCCTGTCCGAAATGGCTTCTATTATATTTGTGTGAACAATGGTGGGTGCATAGCAATCTTGAAGTTGTGCAATGGCGGAGTTGGTTGCTCTTTTGCAGACGGTTGGAGTAGCCTTACTAGTAAAGGTTGATCTGTTTGATCTTTATAATATTCATGTTAATGATCGATCACATGATGGTATATTGGGTGTAGATTCAAAAATAAGTCTATTGACTATCCTTTCATAATTTATGTTGTGTAGTTACCACCTGAAAATTCGTCATGGAGTAATCTGAGAGAGTGCTTTGGTCGTTTTCTTTCTGAATTATATATGAATGATTATGCTGACGCTATTTACATTTATGGTGATATTAACTGTAGACTCGGTAATTTAAGTAACATCTCAGAAAACATAGACAATGTAGATAATTGACATGTAGTGGACTCTGGTAAGCCAAATTATTATGATGAGTTATTTCTTTAGTGTTTGAAGGATACAAAGACATGCATTGTTAAAAGTAGAGCCAGCCATACAAACAATGATTATACATCTCTGTCAGGTCGCAGCTATGCGGTAGTGGATTAGATAATTCTACCCCATGATTCAATGGTTAATTGCCTAGATTTCAAGCTCTCAAATGTGTCGGACACAATGTCCAGGTTTAATGTGGAGCATTTGGAAAGTAATAGGTGCAAACACCCAGCCCATTCTATTCTGTGGTTGAAATTTAAAGGCCGTTATGGCGTTACTTTTGAAAACGTCCGGTCAGAGCAAGGTGAGAGTGTAGATAGTGAATGGAAAAATCGTAAGTATCACTTTGAAGATGTAAATGAGAGTTTTATGAATAACGTAGCCTTTAATATTGGAGTTACAGATATAATCTACAAAATAGAAAGGTGTCATGAGAGCCAAGCTGATTGGTACAGTTTTTGCTGATTTTTCTGCGAATTTATTACTAAAAATGGATCAGTATTTACAATGTAAAGATACAGTAAAACCTGCTCACCTCTGCTAAGAGATCACCTGTGCTAAAGGACCAGTCTCGACATCCCCATTCGGATAAATTAGTATAATTTTACCTGCCTGAAGGGACAACCTGTCACAAAGAACAGGTCCTCTGGGTGGTCCCTTAAGACAGGCCCCACTATATATCTGTTAAGACAAAACGTAAGTTGCGGAATCACCAGCGTAGTCAGAAGCCACATTGGGATAACGATTCAACTAATTTATGGAAGGATATGCATATGTTTGAGAAGGCATTTAGATCCTGTTGTGGGTCACGTGTTGTTAAAACGCGACTGTAGCATATTTTTTGTGGAAAGTCAAAAAAAAAATTGATAAGGCTCTTCGACAAAAAGCCAGAGCATGTAGTACTGGTGTGGTACTACAAATCGAAGAGCTTCAGACAGAAAAACCTGACGACTTTTGGTGACATATCAAGGGCTTCGGTCCACGATGAGGTAAAGACATCCCATTAAAGGTGTATGAAAACGAAAACTTGATTTCCAATTTAGATTCAGTTAAGAATGAATGGGGCACTGATTTTTCTGATTTATATAATAAACGTGATAACGTACCACCAGGATATGATGCTGAGTTTTATATGAATATAGTTAATGAAAAGAATAATGTTGACACATGTACCTCTGAATTACAGGGGAATTTGTTTATTGTCCACAGTTTCCAAAAACTATACTAGTCTGCTGAATAAGCGACCGAATAATTACTTAGAATACTTGATCTTCATGTTGATGAGCAAAATGGCTTTCGTACAGGTTGTTCGTGTTTTGAGCATGCTTTCGTATTGTCTTGTTTTATGTAACAGAAAAGCAGCAGCCTTACCCACCTTGTTGCTTTTGTAGATTTCGAAAAGGCGTTTGACTGGATGGACAGGGATTTACCTTTTTTTTAAATTTTTTTTTTTTAACTTATTACACATAATATTGATGGTAACTTTTATAGAGCTGTTAAGTCATTGTACAGTGATACAACTGCTTGTGTCACGCTTGGCAGTCACCTTACAATTGGTTTAAGACTACTAATGGAGTCAGACAGCGAATATATTATCTCCAACGCTCTTTTAGTCTATTTGTTAATGATTTAGCGATTGAAATATGTGCTGATGATCTGACTTTAATTGCAAAGTCTGGGAATAACCTTTACGTTATGCTTGACTTTCTATATACAGTGAAAACTTGTTATAATGACACCACCTGTTCCTTAAAAAGTGTCAGATAACTGAATAAGTCAGACAAATGAATCAAATAACAAAGAAAATGAACTTTTTCACATGAAAGTTTGTGTCATTATATTGGATATGACGGATATCTGAGTGTCATTATAATGAGGTTTCAATGTAATTGGTGTCAGAAATGGAGAATAAAAATTATATGAAGACTAACATTATGCATTTCTGACGCTAAAACATGCGTTGTTCTACTTACAGGTTTCATATTGATAATAATAATAATAATAATAATAATAATAATAATAATAATAATAATAATAATAATAATAATAATAATAATAATAATAATAATAATAATAATAATAATAACAATAATAATAATAATAATATTGTCGAGAAATACAAATACCTAGGTTTTTATTTTGACCAATTTCTTAATTTTCCGGAGGATGTTTGTACTTTAAACGATGGAGCAGGCAGAGCACTTGGAGCGATTATTGCAAAATTTACGGCATTTAGGGATGCTGGTTATGAGACATTTACTGAACTTCACCATAGTGATGTGGTACCAATCACTGACCATTTTTCTGGTATTTGGGAAGCAGGAAAGTTTAATTGTATTGAAAAAGTACATAAGCGAGCTTTGCGGTATTTTTTAGAAGTTCAGTCTGAAACACAAATACCGGTGTTAAAAGGTGACATTAGGTGGCTTTCCCCACGTTTCAGACACTACCTTCATATCGCTACAGCATGGAATCATTTTCTAAGTCTCAGTGACGACATATTGGCGAAATATATGTTCACGTGGGACTTAACTGATGAGTTGAGTTGGTCTCTAGAGGTACAACGTATACTTTCTCTTCTCACTTTAGAAAAAAATTTGGATAGATGTCGTCAGTATAACCTTGACACTGTCAAAGATAGATGGCAAAATCTTCAAGAACAAGAATGGTTTACAAATGTACGGCAAAGCCATAATTATGCTAATATGTAAAATATAAGTCTGAAGATCGAGTAGAAAAAATATGTTACGTCTTTCTTTACAAGATCAGAGAGATCTATACTTGCTCACTTCCGTTCGGGGATTCTACCACTGAATGTGGAAAGCGGTAGATATACAGGTATTCCTCTAGAACGCGGATTAGGTGGTTTTTTTGTGAGGAAAACTGTGTGGAGGATGAGATTCATTTTTATGTAAATGTAGATTGTACCATGATCTTAGAGTTCATATGTGCTGTTGTATTGTACGCATAATGATATTTTGGATAAACTAGATGTGGAAAACAAATTTGTTCATATTATGGCTGTTAAAGGTGATGCTAAATTCTTGAGTACTGCATGGTATCGCAGACGTTCGAAACTGTATAACGCAAATTAGTTACGCATGCGTTGTTTTGTAAAATTCAATTGAAATAATGACTTGTATACGCAGACTGGGTACGTTGTACATCACGTACTGTAATATTATTGCGTTTGCATGTACAAGTCACTCTCATACAAAAATAGCGTTCAGAGCACGAATTGTCCTCGGCGCCCATATTTTTTTTTCCTCAATTCTGCATTTTTTTTTTATTTGAGACTTCGCAGTAGAATACTTTACTTACAATTTCCATATTGTTGTCTATGAAATGAAACAGCACTTTCGGATGTGTTCTGGGGGCAGGTCCTAGTGACAGATACCGCTGTTCTGTGTGTCACTCATACGGTCATTAAATAAATACTTCAAAAGTTTCATAACAAGTTTAAAAATAATAAGAGGAAGCTGGTTTTCAATAGGAATGTTGTCCACTATAGTGTGCATCTAAAAAAAAAGTGGTTAAACTGCGTTTGATCATTGTTGAGATATGGTAACGTTGTCCTATTGTGCACCACTCAGACAGCCTCAAAATAAATACTTTAAAGCTTCATGAAAAGTTTATGAATACAAAGAGGAAGCTCATTTTACACAGGAAGCTGGTCAGTCATAAGATGCATCTTTGATAAAACTTTGGTAAAGCTGTGGTCAGTATTTTTTTGAGATATCGCGGTTACATCGTCAGGGTTGACGCCACTCAGGGTTGACGCCACTCAGGCGGCCTTCAAATTAATCACTAAAAGTTTCTTAAAAAAATATAAATAATCAGAGGAAGCTGGTTTTAAATAGGTTTCTGGTCCATCATAAGATACATCTCTGACAAAAATTTGGTAAAGCTGCGGTCAATGTTTTGTTTAGATTTCGCGGGAAATGTCGTGAGGGTTGACCTCATACATTAGAAGTTTCATAAAAGTTTAAAAATAATCAAAGGAAGCTGGTTTTCTATAGCAACCTGGCTCATTATAAGATCCTTCTATGACAAAAGTTTGGTACAGCTACGGTGAATATTTTGCGATATCGCGGTAACGCCGACAAAGAGGGATGGGCCGATGGACAGACGGACGGACGACGAAGGAGACGACAATACCTCCGGCACTTTATGTGCCGAGGGTAAAAATTACTTACTTACTTGCAGATGATAAAATTCATTCTTCTTCCACTCTAAGAGATCCACACCACATAGACTCTACCTTAATCCACAGTGTTCAAGATCAAGTTAGCTCTACCGCAATATAAAAACATGACTGGAGTGCCACCGTTGATCTGTGATTTACACCTTTGATGCTGATGCCTATAGGACACATCATTATCCTCAGACCGCCATAAAGATGACCGTCTCTTCTGTAAAGCTGTGCATATCAAATACCTATCAGGTAAAAATGTGTGACCAGTCACTGAATTCCAATCACAAAGATTTGTGATGGTTGATGAGAGTGTGATATGGGACTTGATGAGTAACGATGCGATAGTATACGTGTATCTTGCATGCAGGAGGTTTCTCGCTTTCACTTGCAGGGTTTCTTGACAAAAGGATGTATTCATATTTATATGCAGTCCTACTCTAACGCCTATTGAGCAAAAGAGGGAGCCACCTGCATCAGGGCAGATCCATGTATTTAGCATGGTCAAAAGTACTTTCTCAATAAAATAAACAACACGAACACAGAATAATGGTAAAAAAATGTTTTAACATATATTTGAAACATAAGGGATGCCTAAATTGATTTGAAATGGGCTCTCTTTTGGTTGAAAAGGTGTTATTTATGGATGTTTATGTAGTATATATAATACAAATCTGCCCTGATCATGGTGGAAGCATCAGTCTGTTGCCCCGGCAACGCACGAAGTGAGCAGGATCGCAGTTAAATATGAATGTCGCCTATTATCCAGAGCCGATGAATGTGCCTTATGTACATGTCGCAGCAACTGGCTGTCTCAATATTAGATTGTCGTATCTGTATACTTCAAAAGTAAAGCAGGCATGACAATATAATATAATAATGAGGTGACCAAATATTGTTGTCTGGGCCATGCTGTTACTTTTATTGATATGTTTTTGAGCAGTATGTTGGGCTTGTGACCGGGCACCACAGCTGACCTAAGTATAACGATCGGTATGAGTAACATATCCGTCTCTGTGCCTAAGCTTCATTTGGATCTTTCTAGTTATGTCTTAAAACAACTTTAAACTATTTACGTTGTATAATTGTCACAGGTTCATGTGGATCCTTGACTAAAAGGTTATAAGTTTCTGTGCTCAAATTCCACCTTTAAAGGATACTTTTTTTCACTTTGTTTTCTCATGCAGCATGTATATGACCACTATAGCTTTCCAAAACATACAAAATATTATTTTGGTACAGATGATGATTTTCATGAAAAAAAAAAACCAGCTTTGCTGACGCGACTTTAATTAAAACACAAAAATAATACAATTTCGTCTGAAAGATTGTTCTTATTGACCATGTAGAACTCAAATGCTTTGATCCTGATGTTAAGTGCACATTGATGAGGAAATATATCATGGGCAAATTAGATAATTAACGTCATGTCGGATTACCCTTTTAATTCCGACTACGTTGAAAGTTGAACTACTGATGTCGATCTCCTCTGATTTATCACGAGAATACTAGAATTTTGTAGACAGACATTTCTTTCAAATACCAGCCTGCCTATAGTTCCAGAGATTGTCATTGTCCAGGTCAAGAGCTTTCCTCGGCGCCCTTTGGGTGCATCAAAATATCCTTATGAAAGTATCTATGTTTATAACTTTTTGGTATAAAAGTCCTAGATGCATTAAAAGAGGGTATAATTGGCATCATGTGTCAATTTGAACCCCTGTGAGAAATGGTAACTTTCCTTGTTTGAAAATTTTTTCCTCAGAAATATTAATGTACTTTTCGTTTAACCTCAAAATATTATTTTGCCCTATCTCAACATTATGAAACACCAAAGTTAATATGTTAAGCATAGAGTGGTGTTTTACCTAGTTTTGCAGTTTTATCCTGCAATAAGGTATCGATAAAATTTGGACTTGCAAACTTTGGTGATAGGCTTTTGATAACAGAAGTTAAATCTCAATGTAACAAATAACAAAATCAAAATTTGAACGATAGGACCATGGTAGACCGATTACACTTATGATTTTACAAGTTTGAAACAGATTGGACAAAAAGTAAAACTTTCTGGCTAAAATAAAAGTACGTTTGTCAAGTGGCATTTATACACACAAGATGAGATTCAATTTTTCATCAAAATCGAGCATACTTAACAAGAAATATACTCCCTGTTATATGTAGTCATCTGTAGATTCAGACAATTCTAAAATTAATAACTTTTGTAAGATTTTCTGAACAGTAAATAGTTTGTGAACCATCCAAAACCTAGTGCCAGTTTGGTGACTAAGCTCTCCATCGGCCACGTAAAGCCCGTGTCTATATATTGCATGATTCTTAAATAAATGATAGGCCTATATTCATCTAGCAACTGTATAATTTGAGTTGGATATGAATGGTATTGCTTTATGGATAAAAATTTGACGCAAACACTCGCCAGAACACACTATTTTGGTTGACACATTCCCAAAACAAAAGCTCCTACCGAGGGAGGGGGGGGGGACGCCCCCTCTCAAGCCCTCACTCAATGCACTCCGTCGCTTGGGCTCCCTCGCAATGTCAATATCTTTAAAATCGGAAGCCCCTTCCAGAAAAAAACTGGTGACGGGCCTGTTCATCGTCATACAAATTTACTTCGAGGTTCATATTTTCATTAGTGTTGCTGTTCAGCAAATGTGCCATGCGTAGGCCTAATTTGAAGACGGTGCACACATTTCAGATGACAGACCAGAAAAAAGCAATGACAAAGGCATGCGTTATAACTCCCATCTTTTTCACACTTGGTGCGTACCTTGTCCTTGGCTTAGGTCACCTACAGTAGGCCTAGGCCTATCCATTCTCCTTGGAAGTCCGTTGATGCTCAGTCACAGCAACAGCACATGTTCGAACTGATACGAGCAAAACCTAAACATTTCAAATTGTTATGATATGAAGGCACGCAAAATTATTCACGCTGAACCAAAAGTCTATTTTCAAAGTTCGCATATTGTAATTGTCTCATAATACCTGTAGACAGGTATGATGCAGCAGTATAACGCTAGTGGGGATTTCTTGATCGCTGTGCGGCCTTAAGCCACCAAACAGCAAGTTGGTCATGGATTGGGCAAGATTAGACTGTATGCTTATTTGTGTTTATAACGTTTACAATGCCATGAGTCTAAATAAAAATTAATGCATCGCTTGGAACCATGCAGTGAGAAAATAGTTTTCTTCCTCCATTTCTTCCACCTTCACTTTGTGAGTCCCAGGTTGGTCGCCAGGCGCCATTTTGACAATCGGCACAGGTTAATAGGCCTAGCGTCAATTTTCTCCATTCACTATCCGAATAGGAAAACATGAGCCCATCGATTTCATTATCTTCTGGCTATTTGGTCACCGCAATAAACCAATTAGGCGGTGGTCGTGATCTTTTTAAGCATTTTACACAAGAATTACAAGCAGCAATCCTGAAAGGTTCCAGTTGGTTGGTTTAATTGCCGTTGCTACGGCATGGAAAGCAGCCGACTGTTAATTGCCATCCTAAATTTGGTGGATTATTTAGCATACGTTTGTGAACAGACATGCACGCGCTAGCTAAAACATGGTCATGTTTTTTTTTGTTTGTTTGTTTGTTTTTGTCCCATTTAATCACATGTAATTTTTTCTTTTTAGGGATCCATATTTCGTGAGAAAAAAGGCAAAGGGCCAAACTTTATGAAAAAAAGGAAAACGTCGTTTTGTGTCGGGTCATGATTGTGCCGTTTTTGCTCAATCCCCTCCGCCACCTTTACACCCGGGTATTCGAATTTCGGGAATTAAAACTGGCATGCCCAAGTTGCTGTCAGTTATTGATATTATCTTGTCGCAGCAGTCGTTAGTCATTTCTTCTTAGCTCGTGGATTCTTACCTGTGGTATCTGGCTCTGGCTGCCGGTGCTGTCCACTGCACGGAGCGACTTCGGTCTCTCCGTGCCGTGTCCACCTCTGGCCGCCAGACCCAGCTGCAGTGGCTACAGTCACCAGAGACTAGTGCTCAGCAGTCGTTAGTTATTTCTTTTTAGTTTGTGGATTCTTACCTGTACTGAATATAATTTGCTTCACTGTTTTATTCGGTTTCTTGTAAATTATGGGTATAATTATATAATTTAATTGCATAGGGGTTAATTATTTGTATTTATGTACTGTGAACTGATTTCTGTGTATTGTCATTTTCCCCGAACCTCCGGGGTTTTAATAAAATTATTATTATTATTATTATTATTATTATTATTATTATTATTATTATTATTATTATTATTATTATTATTATTATTACTTATTTACCACCGCAAAAGTGTATTGTACAAGGTGAAAGGTACAACTTTTTATAAATACTCAGTGTGACTAAAAACGCAAGATTGACTTAGACCACAGCAGCTGCTATAGTTACCGAGTTGAGATTATACAAACAACACACAAGTACAATAGGCCTATATAAAATAAGATAGCACTGGCACACGATCACAATCCATGAGAATGAGCTAAAAGATGATGGATGGTAATATAAAATGCCACAACAAAGTACATATATTATGGCACAAATTAAACTGCTAGAAAAAGTTTTGAGCCTTTAATACGAGCATTTGCATGTAAAACCATCATCCAAGTTATTTATCTGTCTCAAAAATCTTGAGGTCTGTATTAATTCTCGTGTGGCTAGGGACCGACCATTTGATACTTGTTGGAGGGGGGGGGGCTATGCATTTTGTATCAACCTACTTTTTATTTTCAATGCACACAAGATGTACATAATTTTTTTCCCTCTGACCTCAACGTACATTTTTTTTTTTTTGGTGAAGAAGTTAGTGGGATGCACATGTTCTTGAACTGTTTTAGGGTTAACATTTACAGTACAATCAATGAAGACGAAATAAACACAACATTTGGTATTTTGGAAAATTAACATTGTATATTGAAGGCATAAAGGAGACATTAATTTGTGCATTTTATGTTTACCAGTGAACTATGGTACTATCAGCTACCACAGGTTTGCTGAACATAGTACGGAGTTAAACCTGACTTTGCCAGCCATACCACATAGGGCGAAGCCCAAATGTGCTATGGCTGACTAAGGCCAAGTAAAACTCCCTACTACGTGAAGCTAGCCTGTGATAACGATTGTATCATATTTTTAGTAATAATTATGTTGCTCGCCTGCTAAACCGTGATATAAACCGTATCACATATTTGATTTTCGTGCTGCACAAACTTTTCTGCTAGCACGCGAAAGCAAGGCTCGCTCGCTAAAACGATGTCGATATAAACCGTATGACCTGTTTGATGAAAATACCATGTGTTTGCTACATTAGACACTGAGTGTGATTATATATTTTGGAATAATAAACCAATCAATTCTGCTAATTATTACTAAAAATATGATAATACAGCATCTTGTCTTGTCAACATGAACAATACAAACATGTATTCTTATTTGCGCAACCAAAATACTGTGTTTCTTCTAATATATATATATATATATATATATATATATATATAGTTGAAACATGCTAATATATTAAGCAGTATTGTATTTATATCCAATGTAGTGACTGTCTCGGATATACAAAGGTATACATGTAAAAATATAGTAATGCTAGAACAAGTTCTTGTGTACTTTGGATTCTGCAAAAATAAAGTGACATTCTGAAAAAGTAGTGTTTCTTATTGTTACTTCTTCATATCCACACCTATAGGTATCCTGCCAAGCCACCAGCTAATTGTGGTCTGCACCCAATCTAGATGAACTAGTTTAGTAAATATAGTTAACAAATATATACCCAATCTGGATGAACCAGTTCAGAAAATATGGTATTAACTCATTCCACCCTGAAGGAAAAGTATAGACACATGTGTTTTACATGGATTGGGAATCTGGAAAAGCCTATATTAATCCTTCTTCAAGGCAGAGATGTTGGCATATACTTTTCTACCTTTTATTGGTGGAGAAAACGGAAGATCTCGGGAAAAAACACCGTTCACGATCGGAGAGGTAGTTAACTCCAACCACATGCCGCCAAGGCCGGGATTTGAACAATGGTCGCAGAGGTGGAAGGCAAGAGCGTGGCCGCCCTGCCAACGGTGAACCCCTGAAGGAAGATTGATTCAACAGCTTTCTTTGGCATGCCCTGGGCGCATTGCGCCCAGACCACACCGAAGGAAAGCTGTTGACTCAGTCGACGTCCAAATGTGGCACTGAAAGGGTTAATTGCAGTTATTTATGTCTTGGCCACCCATGGGTGCTCTATAGCCCAAGAATTGAACAGGTTTTTTGTTACTATTATTGATGGAAGTTTTCGGTCCCAAATTTATAGGAATTACAAGATTATCGAGCCAAATTCATAGTAGATATTGTATTTTCCTACCATTCTCGTAAATGCTTGCAACCAATTGACCATTTTGATTTGTTCAAGCACCTGGATGTATCAAACAAATGGCTTGATAATAGCAACCTGATCTAAGTCATTCACATACAATTTTGATTTTTATTCATACTATGCATATGTGCATAACGTGAAGACTAATTTATGCAAGTTACTGCAATAAAGTGCTAAAAACTTATCTACCAAATCTCTTATATTTTGTTGAGTTGATTGAGTGCATGATATAGTCACCTTTGGCAGAGTCTACTCTAACTGAATAGAGGCACTTGTTGTGAAATGTGAATTGAACAAAACTCAGGGTTTTGTGAATTATTGAACAGTACAACTTCCATATACTCATAGGAACTTTGTTTTCCTTTTTGAGAAGCTTTCAAGTGGCATCCATTATGTTTTTTCAGCTCTGAAGATCGTATGACCTGTCACCCCTATGGGGAAGCTTGTCACGTGATAAAAGACTATTGTAGACTGATGGAAGTCGATGAAAGTCTACGGGCACTTGGTTTGAAAGTAATGTACATACATTCCCCATGCAATAGTATCCAATGGAAGAAAATTCAAGATCGATCATTTTATCAACGTGTCTTTCCAAACCAGGATAGTACTATTAAAATGCTAAAATTACCATCATTGCCTTCAATTAATTAAGAACTATTTAACAATTGATGCTTCACATTTCTTTTGCTGGGGACAGGGTATTGATACCTGAGTGGCCGTGTGAAATTAAAACTTTAACAGCATTGTGAAAATCCTTCTCTTGTATTAATATTTAGATATTTTATGATATTTACTCTAAGTCTCAAATGGGTGGAGTGATGACTGCAGGACTCTCTTTAATAATTTGATATTCTGCATTTACATGTATAGAATTGCCATATCCATACTGGGTTACAGAATAATCTGCACAATGTATATATCCTGTAAAGCAGTGGAACAAGATCACTCTTCTGCGTCATTCAAATTGGCATTTCGCAACAAATGGTGGGCTCCCAAGTTCTCAAGGAAAGCTATTGACCCACTTATACACGGAATTTGATGGGAAAATAGTTTTTTTTTCTTGGTTAGCCAAAACGAGAATAGGAACGTGGATGTATCAAATATTTCGAGAACCATACATGTACGTACATAAAAAAATCTAAATGCCACTATTGATACTATCTTTTTATTAAAGCAGTATTTTTTTAGAGAGGAATGACGTACTTTATTTTTTTCAGGTGATACTATGAAGGACATTATTTTTTTCAGCAATGTTGGGACGTACATATTTTTTAATAAAATGCATGCCCCCCCCCCCCCCCCCAAGTATCAAATGGTCGGTCCCTTAGGTAGACTGTTCCGTATCTTGGTACCAATATATATCTGAATGAATGAAGACTTCCATTAAATATAGGGGTTCAGTTATGGCTCCAGAACAGAAATTTATTTCTTGTCGCCTCTCAGATAATAGCTGTAGCTCATGTGTAGTTTGAAAAGATAATGTATGTGAGGTGTGTTGAGGCCGTTAAAATAACGGAGTGACTATTTTCACCGTACGGTGAGAATAGTGTTTTGTCTATTTTCACCGTACGGTGATGATAGAGTTTGGTCTATATTCATCGTATGGTGAGAAAAGGGGCTGCTCTATTTCTAACGTAGGGGGATGAAAAGAAGTCAACCAGGGAAGAATATTTTGGAAAAGCATTGTGTCATGATATTGCACGCAAAGAGAATTGGAACAAACATTTGCTGAAATAATAAAAAGGCCTAACATCCCAGTTTGAGCATGGTTTATGAGATCTGTTGAGGTGTTATTTCAGCTTTTATTATCTAATAGTTTTTAAAGAGCCAACACTGTATTTTTTATGTGAAAAGGCAAAACTTTAGGTAACAAGACAAGGTAGGAACTTTTTTAATATTGTCACGGATGGAAGTTACGGAACTTAAGGGTAACTTATAGATCTATCTTGTTATGACTTTGGTTAAGGATCGCATTGAAAAGAAATCCACGAAGCAACAAAAATGAAAGACAGATGGGTGGGTAGAGTAAATTTATATACATTAATTTGAGATGTTAAAAAGCCAAACATTTAATGGCATTATGCTGTCACGGTGCCAAGGTAATTGCTTTACAGTAAACCCTCAGTAAGTGGACACTTTGCTTTGGTCCCGTTTCCTATTGACTATACTATAAAGCTAGTATCTCCCTAAAGTAAGCATTTCTCCAATCTTAATTTGCCTCAGTTCTATGTGACAAGCCATAACCATAAATTTGCGAAAAGGCTCTTGATTTTAATTTCCAGATTGTGAAAATAGAGACGCCCCTATCCTCACAGTGAAAATTTACCAAGCTGTACCATCATCCCCATGCGGTGAAAATAGAGACGCCCCTATCCTCACCGTACGGTGAAAATAGACAAAACTCCTTCCAGAATCCAACCGCTATTCTCACCGCACGGTGAAAATAGACCAAACGCTATTCTCACCGTACGGTGAAAATAGACAAAAATCTATCCTCACCGTAGGGTCAAAATAGACAAAACCCCTTCCAAACGCTATTCTCACCGCACGGTGAAAATAGACCAAACACTATTCTCACCGTACGGTGAAAATACTATAATAGCATCGTCCCTAAAATAAAGGCGTAAAATAAAATAGGGCCTAAAATGGAAAAAACAAACAAACAAACAAAAACAAAAAATCAAAAAAACCCCAACTCAATGACATTAAGGCCAGTCTAAGTCTACCGAGTTCAAGGGTTGGTAAATTGGCCGTTTGCAGAAGATAGTCATAGTCCATAACATGGTCGTTTTATGGACAAATATTAGGCCTAGCAATTCTTTTAGAATTCTTAGCACCACAAAAGTGCCAGATCTAGACTGGTGCGAAGTAGTTAAATTGGACAGGACGAAGGATTTGTAAAGTTAGAGTCTGGTAATTTGGTTTTTAAAATGGCCTAGACGTTAGTAATTTGATTGTCTGGTAGACAATTTTGTAATGTTGGAAATGTGGGTATTTAGGTTCCACGGGGGTAATTATGCCTGTGCTGAGGTAACATGATTGGAGAGTGCCAATAAAATATCAGGCCTAGGGATGCAAGGGGCTGTATATTAAAAACGTTTGCTACCAGAAAGGTAGATTTTGGCTTGATAGTGGAAAACAATGTATACTTTGAGCTGACATGAATATTATAAAGGTATGTACACTGGCACCAGTATACACAGTGATTCAGCTGGAGTCAACACTGTGTGCGCGCAATGATACTGCAAGTAGTACTATGCAGAGCTGGTTGCCATGGCAATTTGCTGAAAAATGTCCCATTCATGCCCATGTTTTCTGGTGTTTATTTGATGTAAAAAATTCTTGGGAACATTTTGGTGTATAAAACATACATGTTTATAATCCATTGAGTGAACTACAAGGTGATAGCTCTGTTCGTCTGTTTCCACAGGTTGTGGCGTGAAACCTTTACTATAAAACTAGTAAAAGACCAATCAGTCTAACTCGACCGAACAGACGGAAATTTACCGTAAATGGGTTCTACAATGCATGTCGTAAAAATCAGTATAATTACTAACAGACCGGCCAGATTATGTCGTAAAAAATATGTTCAGAAAATATTAGTTTATTGTCAGGCTGAACTCCCAGCACTCTGACACTTTGCTCGCTTTGAATAACTGAATCATCAGAATACAAAGTAGGTGTTGCTTCATTGGAAATCTTAAATTGGAGTTTAGAGGCGTTGCCGTTGGTCTCCATTTGATTATCTCAAGATTAATCACCGAGTAGAAAGGCACTTTCCACTTTCGGTTAGCTTTGAGATTGAGTGAGCCTTTTTAAGGTCAAAAAACAAACAAACAAAACAAAACAAAAACAAACAAACGAACACCACCACCACCACCACCAGAAAAGAACAAAACAAAAAAAAAACAAAAAAAAAAACATGGCTACTGTTGTAGTGACTCCCACTGAACCTCCGAGAGCAATCCTGACACCGTCTTATTCATCTCTTGTTGCGAAAGTCTTGCAACAGTTCTTGAATACAAGCAATCCGTTATGCAAATTTGATAATTTTTCTACCCGTCTCTGCCAATTTCTGACATACGGAATTTAGAAACAGCGAAATTTATTTTTACCAACAATATGTGGGTGAGGTGGGGGTAGGCGTGGAAACAACGCTACATTAGCCGAAAAGAGAACCATAGGCATAGATCTGCAGCGGGCAGGGCTGTCCAACTGGAGCATTGTATCAAATTTTGCTACAAAGGTTTTCAAAATTGCTACAGGTTTTCTCCAAAATAAGTGTCTTTTATGAACAGAAGAGGAAAAAAGGCTACAAGAAAACAAAATTTTGCTACAGAGATTTTCAGCTGGACAGCACTGGCGGGTAACTATCAGCATCAGAACACGTTGTATCGTTAAGTTACGTGTATCTCTTATAACACCAGGTTATGGTGACAATAAACCATGAAGTCGTGTCTGATCCAACACATTAATAATTGTCACATTTTCACAGACGCAGTAAATTTTGACAATTTTTCCTCGTTAAAAAAATGAACAACTCTAGACATTCTTCGACCTAATTATCCACAGATCACATGTAGATCCATCTTCGAATATCCAGACACCTTTTCTCAGATAGGCCGAAAGCCAGTAGGCCTATACGAAAAGTCGGTTGCATTTTATAGTAGCTTACTCAAAGCATCTGTAGCCTGGTATTGGTAGGCGTTTGTGATAAATTCTGGTTTCTAACTCGTAAGGGAACTTTTTCACATTTTCAAAAGAATATTACTTTGTATAAAATCTAGATTAGACCACATTCAGAATTTTGTATGCAGGCCTGGTCTCCATTCTTGAACTTAAAGAGCAATTTGGGGGAAAGGTTGGAGAGTTTGATTTTGAAAACAGCTTCTTAAATGACTTCGCATGAGTCTAGCGTTGTAATTTGCTGTGCTTGGAGGACCCGTGTGAGGTGCATGGATATCATCGCGAGATCAGTACACGCATACTGCCGCGACTCTGTTTCTGCTCTGAGCCTTTCGGTGGCACGTTGCCACGTGTGTGTAGAGTCAATATTCTACATTGTTTTGTTTCTCTATGTGTTGCCGGACCTATTTAGTATTTTACATTTGCGCCTAACTGTAGATCTAATGTTTCTTTGCTTCGTCTGCCACACCAGGTGTTAACTTTCTACTGCTGGCATAAAACTTGAATATATCAGGAGCAATCGGATGGTTATGTTCATTTATGGACTTTGTCATCACCAGACTGTTGGATTGTTTATATGATAATGCTAGTTTCCACGGGCAATTCATTGCCAGGTATCGATGGGACCTTATGCCGTGTCCACGGATGGGAACTTATGCCGTGTCCACGGGCTCTAGTAGTAATAGGCCTACTCCCACTGTGTTTACATCCAAAATGAATATTGTTGTAGTGGAAAATTTCATTTTCCATTTTTCGGCTGTTGGTGATTCTGGTACGATGCCTCTTGTGTGTTAATTTGTTGAATTCACTTTGGAAGGTGGCGTATGAAGTGACAGTCCCTCCTTCATATATTTTTGACGAGTTGGACGATATATATATATATATATATATATATATATATATATATATATATATATATATATATATATATATATATATATATATATGTATATATATATATATATATATATATACACATACATACATACATACATACATACATACATATATATAAGTATTCAAAAAACCATCATGGTTAGTGAAGGGGAACTTTCACGACACTATTTTTTAATAAAAATACAAATTTCAATTTCATTTTAGACCTATAACTTACCTTGAGGTGCTCGGAGATGATGTAGACTCTTGTGACAACTTTTTTTTCTTCGTCAGCTGATGTCTTTGCAGATGCGACTTCATTTTCTTCTAATGTCATTATTTCGCATATGGTAGGCTAATTGGATTTCAGGAATGGATGTTCTGTTTCCTGTAGCTACTGGCAAATTCTGGATGATTTTTTCCATATTGTCTTGTAGGCCCAGCTCTTCAATTTTGTGCACCACATAACATGTGCAAACTGATTTTGTAGGCCCATGCACAGGGCAACATGTGCATGCAAGTTGCACATGAAGTGGACAACATGTGCACTTTCTTGACATGGTTTTGACAATTTTAACAATTTATAATTTTAAAAAATGTTGTTTTTTTGGAATGAGCCGGCCTACAACCAATGTAATTTGAAGCGAAAGGTTAGCCGAAATAATGTTGCCAACGTAATTCCTTGCATAGATATTCCCTACGTGACAAACGCACTAGCATTATCACGTCACAATAACACTAAAGGGCGATATACACAGAAAGCGGAACGGAAAGCGGACCGAAACGTTTCTGCGGTACGGAGCCACAGGTGTGGAGCGGAACGGAATTTTGCGTACACACTGGCGCGAAAATCGGCTTAAGAATGCGGAAAGTGGGTGTGTCACAAAGTCAAAAATAAACAAAACCACGTGTTCATAGTTTTTGGCCAATAAGTTTAATAAACGTGTTTTTAAACTGAAATGATGCGTTAATTTGACTATTATTATTAAGCAACAACCATCTGACTTCATCTTTTCAACATGGACAGTTCAGAGGAAGATGATACTGCCATTCTTTTGGCATTGGTCTCCAAAAAGAAAAAACGGAGGTATGGGTACATGAAACAAACCAAAAAAGAGAGAGGTTTTTGGTGAGTTCCAAGCCCTGATACGAGAATTGCGACAGGACGACGAACGATTTAAGCAATATTTCAGAATGTCACAGGAACAGTTTGACGAATTGCTGGGACTTGTTAGTCCGCTAATTGTCAAAACGACAACCAATTGGAGGAAGCCGATATCACCGGAGGAGCGATTGGCGGTGTGCCTTCGGTAATTATTTAACTTAATAATTATGTTAAATAATAATTCATTTCAAAATATTATGAATTTATAAACGTTGCACAATCTGACATGATCAAACAGAGTTTTTCAGTGTTAGGGGAAAGGCGTGTACTTTGAACTTGTGGGTAAATTGGACCACTTCTAGTTCCTTATTTTACATCCACCTCTGAATCGTGGTATTTTCGATATTGCAGACGGACATCTACCTTGAATTAACTTAAGCCTATACTGTTATACTAACTTTCAGAAAAGTGATGGACTTGAGGAGAGGCAGCCACCTGAAACTTGATTAACGCAAAAATCCAAAATCTGCGCTTCACAAAATAAGGTTTACTATAAAAGTTACCGAGCTGAAACTTGTTACCCATTTTTCTGATAGCCCGACCTCTTCTGCAATATCCAAGCTATGGGAATTTTTATTTGGTTAAAATAAAATGCAAATTGGAAGAAATTTCATTTTTATTTATCATGTGTGTAATTTGAAAGACTAAATGACATGCATATTGAACCAGTGGTGAAAAGACGTTTATTATTAATATAATGCTATAATGTATATATTGGACCACATTGTAGGTGTGTATAATGAACCAATTTTTGTGTATATTGGACCAGTCATTCAAGTGACATATTGCGATATATTGAAATATGGTTGTGATATAAAATTATGAGGTTATAATATTTAAATACTATATGAATGTATATATTTTTCGGGTGCATTAAAACAATAAGTTTCAAAAACTTCACCCAGGAAACGTAGACCCATTAATTTTTTATCTTATTCTTTTATCTTTCGTCTCTAGCTTGGGTCTATCTATCTATCTGTCTGTCTGTCTCTCCGTGGTCCGTCCATCTGTCTGTCTGTCTGTCTGTCTCTCTGTCTATCTATCTATCTACAGTGTAGATAGATAGATAGATAGATAGATAGATAGATAGATAGATAGATAGATAGATAGATAGATAGATAGATAGATAGATAGATAGACCAAGTAATCTCCCTATAAAGGCCTACAGCAAAATTTCAATATAGTGGCCCCCTTCTTATAAAGTCCCCCTGAAGAGAGGCCACCCCTCTTGAGAGGCCACTTTGCTGTGTATCGTTCATAACGCTGGCCATATGCAAGAAAAATTCCAAAATTGATCGTAAATAAAAATGAATTTTAAGTCTCTCTCTCTTTTGTTTGTTTGTTTGTTTTTTATTTTATGGCGAAACACAGGCCTGATGCAAACTTGACTAGAAATTGGGTTCGATTTTGTAAATTGCACTTTTCAAATTCATTTGGGCTTCTTCTTTTTCCGACTTTGTAGAAGCCCTATAGGGCCTAGGCCTAGTCCTATTAAGTACGTTGCCTATAATTTGAAACTAAAAAGCCGGACATAGGTTATGCCTTTAAAAGTTGGCCTATAGGCCTAAGCTCGGCTATGTTTTGTTGAATAGGGCCCAAGGTCTATTATAGTCCCAAAGGTGGGCTTAGGCCTATCTATAGGCCAACTCTCCAAAGGATAGGCCTATCTCATAGGCAAAGGATCTATAGGACTAGTCTATATTTGTAGGACAAATTGAAATATTTCGTGCAAAGACCACTCTCTTTATCGGCCTTTATCCCCACACTGGAAAGATCTAACAGCTTCTTGACGCCTCTAGCTCTCTGATAGCGAGGACTTAGGCTAGTTATTCCACGTCAAATAAAATAAACAAGTCTGACATTAGTCTCTGAAAAGCATGGTTACTACTAAAAGCCACAAACGTGGTTTTAAATGTATTTAATTCTTAATAAACTTATAACCTGCAGTACGGTTATCACGAGTAGGCCCTATCTAGGCCTGCCTCTTGAGTCACTTCATTTACGAAATTACGTTTAGAGTTTTGCACGATAAAATTACCTGTGGTAACTCCTAATTTTCGTGCAATGTTGTCCCATATGTTATCCTTTTTCTTAGAATCCTTGTAATCTTGCCGAACCAGCGCATAGAGCGCTGGATTTTCGTGAATAAGAAGGATGAGCTTTTCAGCATCCATGATGTCAGCGAAGAAGATGGAGAGAGAGAGAGGCAGAGAGAAAAAGACAGCTTGCTTGCTATAGGCCTGTGACTATTTACATAGTAATTTGAAAGTAACGGTTTCTATTTTAATAGGGAGCAAAGCTCCCTCTACGGCAATGGGACCCACCACGATCGACATGTTGTTCAGCTCGATTTTTTTGTCCATGACCGGAAGCCAATGGGTAAACTGGCTTTCTTCAGCAGAATCAGATAATAATCGGTCCCCATTGGTTAGCAGCCAAAGTCACTCAAACAGGGCCGCCGTCCATGGTTCATGGCGATTGGTTGAATTAAATAGGAATAAACTGTTTAAATTTAAACTCTCTATGCATTACGTGGCAAAAATCAGGGGTGCACAAATTACTTAATTAAATTGAATGCATTGATTTATTTTCTATGCACCATAAATTACAAACTTGGCACTGTGAGTGTGTGAGTTATCGCATGTCCGTGCTTCCATGCCTCACACAATAAAGCGTGACGTCACGTAGCAGCGCGAGTCTCCGCCTATGAAGATTGCGTCACTATTTACAAATGATTGGCAACGCAGCAGACGACAATTTGCTTCAGACTCTCACACTGCGGCGCCACCGTTCAGACCGGGTTGCACGATTGCGGACAAAAAAGGCAGAGGCAGAGCCCTAAATTTAAGGTAAAAGTTCTTTTATTGAGCACCCAAATTGAAGTCGATTATTAAAACAAGTCAGGAATGATGTATGTAAAATGAAAAAGTGAAAAAAACACACAAAAGTTAGGGAGAATGCAATGTAAACAAACTTATTCATCAGACTAATTCTAAAATTATACAAATATTTGAACAAACAGGACAATAAAAGTTCTATATGTTTTTTTTTTTTTTTATTAATGTAAGACAAAAATCAGTCAGTTAGGACCTTCTCAAGAGACTCCGAAGTTATCGATGCAAGCGCACAATTTTTTGTTTGTTTGTTTACGTGTGGATGTAGGCCTACATCTTGCTAATGTGTCGCATCTATTCCTGCACTGTAGGCGACCGCATTTTATGGTGTTAATGAAAACGGTATATATATTCTGAATGACAAACCTTTTATCTTCAAGTGTGACAAAAACCGAATTCCATGATGCTCAAATAATTAAACGTTAGAAGGAGGACTGCGATAAGCAGACAACGGATGAAGCCGGAACTATGATGAAAAGGGCAAAAAATGACATTTTTTAAAGTGCGTTGAACGCGCGAAGGTGATAAAACCATAATGACCGATCTGGCAAACAGCCCACCACTGGATTCAGCATTAACAAGCGCATTTGCACATATAAATATTTTTTCATAAAAATTCACAATATAAATGCTTGCGGTGAAAAACCGAAAAATGGACGTCACATCCGTTTGCCAAAATGTTGGGCCCAAAAAAATGACACTTATCCAGGTCTTTTTTCTAAGTTATGATTTTTGGAAAAAATAAAAGTTGAAAGCTAAAAAAATTGTTATCAGGGCTTTTGGATGATGTATAACATTCAGTACATTTTTGTGATTATATACGTTTTTACGGAGGTTAAATAAAACATGTACATGGCCAAACCTTTTTCAGTTCATTTTATGACGTGCATACCTATAGTTGATGTCAGGTTTCAACTTAGATTCGAAATATATACCAATAAAAAATAAAATAAAATAAATCATCAAATTCAATTCAAACTTGCGCTTCGCTCCCCTTTCTGGGTTACACCCATTCATATTAAGGTATGCTTTCGTTCTACGTTGTGGCATCAACCATTTGCTTTTTATTTATAAACAAGGTAGGGGCATAAACTAAATATAGATCTGGTCATATCACAACACCAGCTCGAAATTTCATTGGCTGCTACCCTCGCGGAACAGTGCGGAAGCAGAAAAAAATCAAACTTTTTTGAAATCCAAGAGGAATTCCGTTCCGCGTTGATTCCGCTCCACGCCACTGTAGACAGAACAATGTATGTAATGTGTTTGGAATATTCCGCACCGCAAGTCACCATTCCGTTCCGCTCCGCACTCTCCGTTCCGCGTTCTGTGTGTATCGCCCTTAACAGAGATATATGCCTAACCCAAATAAGGACGGATCCCTGCCAGCTGGCGCGGTAGATTGCTGTATTCATCATGCCAATTCGCTGTTTTTGAACTCCGTAAGTTCAAATATAATAAAATCAAAATAAATGAACACGAAAAGCAACAAGACAGATGTAAATACTCAATATGTTTATTTTACAGTGGTTATTTTTAAATATAATCGTGATCAACAATTAATGGTTGTGGCAGCAAGCGGCCATAACGCTGTCGTCGTTGTAAATAGCCTAATGCCTTCCTGCCGCGACAGTCTCTAACTATCATCTACTGCAATTTATAGAAGTATTATTAGCGACACAGTGGGGAAGAATTACTAATCTTGATTCAGTATATCCTGATGATATGGTTCAATACGCATTGACTAGATGCAGCTTAGTGACACTAGATCTGGTCGTGGCAGCAACCATTGACCTGGCTTAGTTATTGACACGACTTTTGGTCGTGGCAGTAGCCACTTCGCCTGGTACTGCCACTGGTAGGCGTTTGTGATAAATTCTGGTTTCTAACTCGTAAGGGAACTTTTTCATATTTTCAAAAGAATATTACTTTGTATAAAACGTACATTAGACAACATTCAGAATTCTGTGTGCAGGCTTGGTCTCCACTCTTGAACTTAAACTTTTTAAACTATTTTTAAGACATTATTCTCGAGAAGGTACAGAGAAGTAAGAGCTACAAAGCTGCTTGCAGCAATAACATTAACAGACTTAAGTTATGAAGAAAGGTTAAGAATACTACTGTTAGCCACCCAAAAAGATCGTACATTGAGAGGAGACTTAATTGAAGTTTGTGCAAATTTGAAAGGCTCGAATTTTTTTAAACCAGAAGGGAGCATCTAGAGGTCATTCTCATATGCTTGAAGTTAACAGGTGTAATTGTAGGCCTAGCCCTAGTGAACGTAAATAAAATTATTTCTTTTGCAACAGGATTAGTTGCATGTGGAATAGTCTTCCAGTGCACATAGTATCGGCACCGAGTGAAAATTGCTTGAAGAATGACTATGATAATTATTATAGATACTAATGTTTACAGCTTATGAAGTTATGTGCTAGCCACGTGCCGTATCTAGGCCTATACAATACATATGAATTAGGATGTGTGCATTATGTAGACTATATTTTCTATGTACATCTATTTTTCACAAAATACTGTCAATAGGCTGACTGATTGACTAGACTCCAAAGACAATGCATGACATTACTCTACTGTTTTACTTATTAGTATTACTGAGTCCCATATGTTTGTGAATGTGCGCCAAAAAATAATGTTTTATGCAAACTAATTAAGAAGCCAACAATTACTCACTTGCAAATAAATTGGTGCATCTTTCCTGCTAAGGCCTAAGATGACAAATACGGCACGTCAGTTGCTACAGACTTTTTGCGACGCCAATTCTGTCATGTATTGCTCTTGTGCTTTTTTGTGACGTCACATAAGATTCAGTTCATTCAGGGATTATGTTAGTTACTGACAATCTGTCGAAACTGCGCCAGTCATCCTGAGAAATTTCAGTCGTATCTTTTGTGCCGAAGTTGCAACTTTTGCTTTGATTTCTTGATTAATCATTGCATACATCACCGAAATATCAATGAAAATTGTTTTCCCCTCCCTTTTACCTTTTCCAGTTTATGAAACTTTCACAATTTCAAACAAACAAACAAAGAAACAAAACCACACACACAACAAAACAAAAAACAAACAAACAGAAACAAAACAAAACAAAACCATAAAAAAACTTTTATTCATTTGTTTGTTTATTCATTTTAACTGCGTTAGAGTTTTGATGGAGCCAGATTAAAAGTTTGAGACCTTTGGTCATTATCTCACAATTAGTGTATGATGGCACGTTTTTCTACACACAAGCGCAGATACACACAGAGAATGTGCTTGCATAGCTTTGTGCAGTGGGCCTATTTGCACTTCAGACGGAGGGGGTGGGAAGGAAGGGAAGTCTGAAACAGTCATTTGGAAACGCAAATCCATGCAGGTTTAATTGCGACTTAACGCTGATATCAACACCGTCACTTTCCGGTTTCAAAAAGAAAGGCCTACTACTTTACAGTTGGTTCCACATGCAGCGGCAGCATACGAAGGAGTATACTTTATTTCACGAGATAGTCACAGTGCCATACAATAATAATAATAATAATAATGATAATAATAATAATAATAATAATAATAATAATAATAATAATAATAATAATAATAATAATAATAATGACGACGACAACAATAATGACAATATGCACGACTCCCTGTTTCGTATAGGCTAAGCAAATTGGGCCACATTTGCCCATTCTTATGGAAGGTGAGATGACGTCAATAAAAATTAAAGGTAATGGTTTTAAAGCCAGGGTGAAATCATAAAACCTCACCAAAAAAAACATTATTTACCCCCAAGCAGGCGCCTGTCACCACAGGCCACCCCTCTCAGAGGGCCCCCATTCTTCTGCAAAGTTTGACCTTGACCTTTGACCTCAAGGTTATCTCTGAGAAAATTTAAGGGAAGTATCACCTGGGTAAGTAATGACCGAGTTTGATGGACTTAAATCATACCCATTTAAATATGTGACAGGGAAACCATTTTATCTTGCAAGGCTTTGTGACCTTGACCTGAAGATCACCCACAATCATATGAAAAATATTCCCAAAATCTATGGAGTATCTGTAACAAAGATTTCAAGTGAATCTGGGTTACGGTTTTGAAGAAGTCAAAATGTGAACTACCATCGCAGTCCCCGATGACTTACATGGTAATCAATTCCAATGCTAAAATTACCCCCCCCCCCAAAAAAAACCCCCATTAAAATCCTAAAATCATTGGAGCATGACCACTTGAACAAAGTTAGAAGATACCTACCTGATGTACATCCCCACCAATTTTGAAGTGAATCTGGCCTTTTTTTTTTTTTTTGGAGAAGTTGAACATGTGAATTGGCATTATAATCCCCATTGACTTGCATGGTAATCAACATGGATGTGTGCAATTTGACCTTTCAAGGTCACTCAGGTTTAAAATAAACCATACAAATTGAAAGCCCATAGGTATACTTTCCTATTAATGTGTAATAGTAACCTTGGGCCTAAGATGCACCATTAAGAAAGTATATAAGCCAATATTTGAAAATTGCTGAGTCAGCAGAAAAATGCAACAAGGATTTGACCTTGACCTTTGATCTCAAGGTTATACATTGTTATATGGGAAAAATTCCCAGACTCTTAAATTATCTGTACCAAATTAGGCGGCAACATGTCAAGTGGGGGACAGAAATATAAGACAAATAAGATACGCAGCGGACGACAGGACTGAATACTATATGTATTGGGGGTGGGGGTGGGCGGAATGCATGTAGTGTTTAGTCCCGTCGTCCGCTGTAATTTTCGTCACAGGTTTAAAAGACATCAAAGTTGAAGTCTTTTAAACCTGTGACGAAAATGTTCTTATGCCTGTGATTTGGTAAAGGTCTCATGAATTGTCGGAAATAGGAGCATATGTCGAAAGTATGTGAGTCGACCATAGAAGTAGTAGTAGTAGTAGTGGTACTACTACTACACTACTGCTACTACTACTACTACTACTACTTCTACTACTACTACTTCTACTACTACTACTACTACTACTACTAATAATAATAATAATAATAATAAACCTACAGTTGCACTTTGCCCATCGTTATATTGTACAATATCATACTAGACTATACGCTAGCACAATCTTTAAAAACATAATTCTCTGAAAACACCCCGTCAATTGCTTCGAAATTGCACAGAGACACTTTGGGCAACCCCCACACTTTAATTGCTTCAACAGGTGAGTGTGCTTTCTTTCTTTGAGTCAGATCACTCGTGATAATGTATGTGTGCCAACAAACCATTCTTCCTTCCTTCCTTCCTTCCATCAATCCTTTCTTTCTTTCTTTCTTCTTTCTAATTTGTCGAGCGTTCTATTCGAAGACTATTATATGCAGAAACTCCAAACTTGGCATGATTATACTTCTGTCCATGGAGTCTGGCTTTTTATGAGAAGGGGTTACAGTTTCGAAAGTTATGTAAATTTGGGCCATTTGAAAAGTTAAACCTTGAATATCATCAAAATATAGGTAGAGGCGCCATTCCAACTTCAATTCAAAGATTTTTGCTGTAATCACACCCTGTGAACCACAAACAAACGTTGTAGAATTGCAATTTATGCTAATTGGGGGGCACTTGAAAAGTTTAAATGTTGAATATCCTCAATATTATTACCGGTAGTGGTGTCATTCCAACTCCTATTCCTAGGTTTCTGCTGTTAGTACAGCAAGTGTACCCAGAACTAAAGTGTAGCATTTGGATTATACTTAGTATTAGGGAGATGGAAAAAATTTTAACGTGAAATATCTATCTACAAAACTATTATGTGTAGATGTTCCATTCTGACTTCACATTCAAGGTTTGTTCATTACCAGTTTTGTCCAGGTGTACATGTACGTCACTAGGATTAGTTGTTTACACTCTCATGTCAGACATAACGCTTTTATGCTACCATATGGTGACCACTTTGTCACCAGTCCATGCTGTGGTGTCAACAGTGATCCATGAATGAATCAAAATTGCAATAAAAAGTGTACTAGAATCAGGTCAAGTTTCTAACTACATGACCAAACCTTGTTTGTTTGCAGACCCTTGATACTCTTTTTTATCAAGAATTCTTTCTTTCTGTCTGGCATTTCCTTTTTACCTGCAGATTTTTTTCATGCCAAGAGCCTTCTTTTGCTACAGTTTTTACCCTGAAAGGGAATTAGAAGTGCTGCTGCCACCAAGTGGCTAATTGTATGTTAATCATATGCATGGAGCTGACCAGTATACATAATCTCGTCAGCTCAAGTGGGTGACACCTCAACCAATGTCACCCTGGCCGGCATGCCCAGCCCAAAAACAGCGATGAAAGAAAATCTAATTATCCCATGACCATTGTAGGGTGACATCACAGCTAAATAGCCCCACCCAGCAAGTGAAAAGTGGCCCACTTTTTCTGCCGCATCCAATAAACTATGAAACAAAGTTGTAAGATTTTGATTTATGCAAATTAGGTGAATATGCAAAATTGAAAACTTGAGTAGCTTCAGCACTATTATAGATAGAGGTGCCATTCCAACTTCAATTAATGGGTTCTGTAACATAGGAATCAGGAATCAGGACTCAAATGACTTTATTTGACAACTGTATGACATAGAACAAATCAGACAGAATGTTATTAGAGTTAAATAAAAATACATCGACAACAGTAGTTACAATACACAAAATAACATTCAAATATATATACTGTCAGAATAACTCCAGTTAATGATATATATAATTCCGCTATCACTGGAGCTACCTACTATCACTGGATCCAATGGGCCATGATCCAAAATTATAAAATTCTAATTTATGCAAATTAGGTGAATACCCAAAATTTCAATCTTGAGTAGCTTCAAGATTATTATAGGGGTGCCATTCCAACTCCAATGTATAGGTTTGTGACATAGTTGCATGCAGCAAACCATGAACCAAAGTTGTACAATTTTAATTTATGCAAATAAGTGAATACACAAAATTTAAATCTTTTTGAATAACTTCAAAACTGTTATACACGAAGGTGCCATTTTAACATTAATTTGTGGGTTTGTGACATAGCTGCCTCCAACGAATTAAAGTTGTAGAATTTTAATTTACGAAAATTGGGTCAATACACAATATTTAGATCTTGAATAGCTTCAAAACTAGTACTATAGATAGAGGTGCCATTTCAACTTCAATTTGTTGGTTCGTGATATAGGTGCATCCAATGAACCATGAACCAAAGTTGTAAGATTTCAATTTATGTAGATAAGGCATACAAACACAATCTAAATCTTCAATTTCAAAACTATTATACATACAATTTTTAACTTCAATTTGTAGGTCTGTGACATATTAAACCGTATCCAATGAACCCACGAACCAAAGTTGTTGGCTTTTGATTTCCGCAAATTAGGCAAAATACACAAAATCAAAATCTTTGAATAGCTTCAAAAACATTACAGATAGTGGTGTCATTCAAACTTCATTTTTGTAACTTTGTGACATGGCCACATCAAATGAACAAAGAATCAAAGTTGTAGCATTTTATTTTATGCAAATTGGGCTTATACACAAAAATTATGTTGAACAATGGCAATGTGTAGCATTTCAAAGTTCAAACTGTTCTCATTTTGAAAGCCCTTAGACAGATTTGCTATGAAGCAAATCTTCTTTTCTAGTTTTACACCTATTCGAATCCATTCTTCTCATATTCTTGCATGTCAATATTCTCGGCCTCAGTGTGATCATGGAGCTAGCATGCCTCCATCCGAGTCCATGGTATGATGTTACAACTACTGTAATGAGGCCCAGGCTCCAGCTAGTTGTAAACACACCATGAATCATGGACATGTCACATGGTGTGTGTTTACAACTATTTTAGTATTTACACTACCACAGCACTACTTGTACAGCAGCTGATACTCTTGACGAGTTCCAGATTTTGGATATGAATAAAGAAACGAAAGATCTGAACTGAAGTAATGGCAGTAATCTTTAAATTTTCCCCTGCACACTGCTGTGCCACACTGATTTTACAAACTGTTTCCAATCCAGTTTTCGCTGCCCGCGATTATTGCACGTGCAAACTTATTCCAAATCACAAAGTAGTTTTCGACCTTGCCAGGAGAGGGCAGTCGAACAGGTCGTCAAGCACGCCAAAAAGGAAGCAGCTGTCGACGACTCCGAAAACTGACATCGAGTATCACTGTTAGTTGAAGATCCCGACAAAGTTATATGCAACAGGTCAGCAATTTGAAGTATGAATTGGTTAAATGGGATGTAATAATGTATAGTATCAAACCATATGAGCCTTGGTAAGTTTTCTGGAAGAATGTGGGCGATAATAGATGATACTCTGAGTTGATTGTCACCTTGGAGGAATCATCAACGTTAGTTTATTCTGCCAAGTCGTCACAACTTAGCAGGCAGGAATCCATTCTTCAGAAAAGGTATCATAAAAAACGGATGGCCATGGATTATATCCGTGCTGTAATCCACATTTTATCTTCGGTGGGTGTAGTTGCTGTTTGTAGATTCTGTGGTAAACCTGCCCCTGCCCTGGAATTTTGAAGAGATCATTTGTCACTGTGAGTGTGACCATGGGCATGGAGGTATTATATAATACCTCCATGGTGTGACCACTGTGACCATGGACCTATCATCAGATATCATTATAACTAAAATATCAGTTATTGTGATCATGGAGCTATATCTTTCTACCTCCAAGTTGTGATCTATTTACTGACTACAACATGTTTGTTGATATGTTTTTCTGACAACCAATTTTTTACCCAATATGTGTAAAATGCCAGGATGGACTCTGTTTTTATTTTGCACATAAGTAATTCATAAGTGGTGGTCAAACTAGTGTGTGTGTGTGTGTGTGTGTGTGTGTGTGTGTGTGTGTGTGTGTGTGTGTGTGTGTGTGTGTGTGTGTGTGTGTGTGTGTGTGTGTGTGTGTGTGTGTGTGTGTGTGTGTGTGTGTGTGTGTGTGTGTGTGTGTGTGTGTGTGTGTGTGTGTGTGTGTGTGTGTGTGTGTGTGTGTGTGTGTGTGTGTGTGTGTGTGTGTGTGTGTGTGTGTGTGTGTGTGTGTGTGTGTGTGTGTGTGTGTGTAAAACACACCAAGGGACCAGAGAGGCATATCTGTGAATGTTGCCCTTCACACAATCACGAAGAACCAGAATCTTTCAAAGATTGGTCTGAGTATCACAAGGAGGAGTAAGTTTTGGCAAGTTCACAAAAGAAGATTTTGTTAATTACTACGCAGTGTCTTGTTGCAAAGTTTAAAAAAAAAAATGTAAATTGTATATTACATTAGCCAACAACAACAGTAACAAGAACAATGACAATGAAGGCACACTTTGCCTATAAACTTCACAAAGGTGTTTAAGGGTTATGGGTAAAATCAGAAATCAAATTGTCAAAAACACTGGAGTCTACCAGATTAGAGGAAAGCTTCTTTGGAAAGTGTACACTTTTCAACAATTTCTGAAAAGTACTTAATGCAGACATGGTAGAAAGCCATCACCTGTACACTTTTGCTGACAAAATGACTTTGATCTGACACCTTTCATTAATGCGTTGGCCCAAAAGATTGACATTTTTTGCTCTCCCACAAGGGATTGTTGTTGATGGAAAAAAGTCATGAGTGACTGCACCAGCAATGAACCCCCAGTGAGAGAAAAATAGTGACTAACTGTTCAGCCATGTAACATTTTGTTTATTCTATGTTTAATTAGATATTCATCCCAGAAAATATGCACTAGGCCTACTTTCAATGTTAACCTGGTTTGCCATGTTTTTTACATTTGTCGTAATTATTCCACGTCATGTGTGATGTATAATCAAACATCCCTCGCATACATTTGATTCTGTCTTAATGTTAATGCACTACATCACTAATTAATGCAAATGTGTCATGATTTGGTTGCAACAATGTTTAGGTCATGTGATCTATGGTTAGTTACTACCTTTGAATCTCACTCTATAAAATAATGATTCACCCTCAAACATAGCATAAAATGGTATGTATTTTGGGCTAACTAAAAGCTGTCCTCATTCTGCAGAAATTTCATAGTTGTAGGCCCAAATGGCCTACAAACAAAATTTAAAAAAAAAAAAAAAAAAAAACTTTTTGCAATGTCTGTTAGTGATGTAGTTTTCCTCAATTTCAAGGGGAGCACAGTTCAAAATTTTGGAGCCACAACTGAAAATACTCTGTCTCCAGTTTTTGATCCTGGATATTTATGTGGGTTCTTTTTGTCTTGACTGACAACAGGACTGGGGAGAGGGGAGTAAAGGAGTTTCCATTCTGACATACTGGAAGCCATTTTATTCTCATATTTCATACAGGCCATTATTTCTAAAATTTTCTTATTTTCTGTACCTTGTACTGGTGCAGAATACCAGTGTACCAGGACCCCCCACCCCTCCTCTGGAGGGGGCAGGCTGGGTTGTAGATGTGTGCAAGATCATTTAGACATCCCTGTGTTATGTCATGTCAAAACTTGGACATCATCAGGATTATCTTGTACTTTATTCTTTGCTGTATTGAGAGCCATTGAAGAAATTTAAGGATTGGTGTCATGTGATCAAATATCTTTCATCTTGATACTATTGTGATGGCTTGGCTGTGCTTTCTCTTTTTATGGGCTATTTGAGTTTTTGAGATCCCATATAACATTGCATTGTTGCAGTCACGTCTAGATGTCCCAGAAGCATGCATATCATCTTATATGTGAAATATTCCTGCAGTGCTACTGCAATGATAGAGGCTGTTTTTGATGTTTTTATTTTCATGGGGGTAAAGGGGTTTTCCATACTTACATACTGGTAGCACCTTTGTTTTCTGTACCAGCCATTATTTCTAAATTTTCCAATTTACTTTACCTTGTGCTAGGGCAAAATTATTACCTGTGCCAGAATAGTGGGATAGCCCCAGCCCCCATTTTTGCACCCGTGACCCCTAGTATCTGCACAATTTGTTCTAAAAATCACAGTCTCCATGTAATCTTCCCAGAAAGAGTTATCATTTGGGGGAATCAGGTGTCCATGATAGGAGTGGATGAGAGCATCCCCGGCCTGCAATGCTAGGCTGCTTCGGAAGATACCAGGAATGTTAATGTGACCCTTGTTATTCCAAGATATCAGTGTAATGCAAAAAAAAAAAAAAAAAGAGAGAGAGAGAGAGAGAGAGAGAGAAGAGAAAAAGGTCAGAGAAGGCAGTGATAAGTTTGTGTTAATATGTACTTGAATTCAGGATGTCCATGCTGAGCTACTACCTAGCTGGTATCCTGGTCGTCCTAGCAGCCCTTGGCTATATAGAAGTTGATGACGATATCTTCATCACTGAAAAGGTTGTGGCACTCCCTGCATCAAGGGCAAAGGTATTCCAGTACTTGTCAAACATGAAAAACTATGCCAAGGTAAGTAGATGCAAAACATGGGAACTTGCATCAGTATACATTTGCTGTGTGTGTAAGCCATTGGGATGGTCAGCTGAACAGATAAGCAGCACTAAATCATATACTGTAATTTTGCCCATAGCAACTTATTATGTACACATTATCATAATGAACTTTTCCTTTTTTTTTTTTTTTTTTTTTTTTTAATTTTCTGAAATGCCTGACATATATTCATGAAAGTGCTAAAAGTTCCTAGTTAAATCTAACAGTTTGGGGAGTTACTTGTCAATCTATTGGGCACCACTAACAAAAAAATAAAAAAATATCATTTTATTATTTTACATCAAGCTGCCAACATTGGAGATTCTAATCATGGATAATAGACAAAGGGGAGAACAGAAGGTTCAAGAGCTGCCTGAAAGAGGGCACTGCAGTCAGTGGAGGGCTAGGGCTGTGTATTCCCATTACTTTACATTGTAACTTACAACTTATTAACTTGAAAACTACTGCACATAGAAACACCAAAGTTCAGACAGTAAATCTAGATGCATAACTAAATACCTCACAAAAATCATACAACCACAGCTACATAAGTGACTAGTTTATTTAAGGTTGCTTTAACGTACAAACTAATGGGAATACACAGCTCTAGCCCTCCAAAAATTTGTGCATTCAGTTGTGTATTGGGGCGAATATACACCTTAGAGCTAATTCTGACCTTTCCTATTTTGATATGTGCCAAGGATGGAGGCAAAGGTGAGGGGATTTGGGAGCACGCTCCCTGGAAACATTTTTGAAACATGTTTTCGTGGTGCATTGTGAGGCAAAAGTTATTTTCTGACCTATGTATTTAGGGTCTAAAACACAAAGACACAGAAACATATTTGATAAAAAAGTAATGTAAGTAATAAAATATATAATTTACATCTTTTGTCTGATTTACTCACATTGGATAGAAAAAAACCCCAAACCATATCAGATCAAGCTTAAGTGTCAAAATGGACATGGCCATTTCAAATTCATTATGCTTGTTGATTCTAAGAATCATAAGGATCACAAGGATACATGAGAAGCTGGCATTGATTTTGCAGCACCTGTCACAAGGCCATAATGACAGAAATAATTAACTGTAATTTGGGGGGGGGGGGGAAGGGTCATTACATTCCAAGACAATTTTCAAGAATTTGGGTCAGGCAGAGCCAGGTCCTGAAATGTGGGACCATTCGGGGTGATTGGTAGCCCTGCCCTCAAAGTTGACGATCGCAGCAACTGGACATTCTACCATTCTTACAACCTGTAAAATGAAATCTTGTGTGCCCTTGCTTGCAGGCAGATTTAACTGAAAAAAACTCCTCAATTATTCTGTGCATTTACCCTAGAGTATTTGTTGCTGTTGCAGTGGTTTCCATGGGTGAATACGTTTGACCCAGTGGATGACTTGCCAATGGGCGTAGGAAAACACTTCTCGGAAGTGCAGACGCTACCAGTTCTAGGTGAGCTTTGGTATTTGCAGGATGTGGGTGTAGATTCAGTCAGTTAGTTGTACATACCCATTCATGCATATCCATTGTATGGTTTACTATAATGTAAACACATGCTCGCAGCAAGTGGATTGACAAATAGCAGGGGCAGATCTCAACTTCCAAAATTTGTAGCCAAAATTGGAAATGTGTTCAACAGTTTGTTGTGGGTCCTTGATAAATAATCTTAAAATAGTTAAGCCATTTATGAATTTCGTCAGTCAAATTCGAGAAACATAAGCATTTTGCTTATTGGCTAATGGTCAGAGTGGTCCCTGAATAGCAACAAGTACAATTAAGTGTGATAATTTCTGGAACAAGAGTATGTTACATTAGGTAAAAAAAGTCACATCCGTAATATCATAATTTGTTTTGTTGTGGGATGCACTTGTCATGGGTGTAGCTTTGTATATGTACAGGCACATCAATATAGCAGTACTATTGATAATGTGTATTTCAACCTTTGAGTGGGGTTACAATTTGTTCATCCTTAGACGTGGTGAGAAGGGTCTGTATGTGATGTCTGTTTTCAGGGAAAGTGACGTACATGTATGACTGTGATCACTGACCATGAATTATTTCAGGAGAAGTAACATATGACAATGTGATAACTGGATATGAGTCACCTCGTTTGATCAGTTTCATCTCCGACACCTGGCTACGACCCAGAGTAGATATTGTGCTGGAACGTCGAAAGAGCACCTCCATACCCACTGAACTGACATGGAAAATGTACAGTCGTAGACGTAGCTATCTGATAAAGGTAATCAAATGATGGTTTTTAAAATTTGTGCAGGCATATTATTGATTTGTTCCATTCGTATGGTAAACATGAAGTCAAATGGATAAATAATCAAATCTACCTCTGAACAGTTGTCATCAAAAAAAAAAAAAAAAAAAGAAATGAAAGCAAAATTCTCCCAAGGTGGGGTTACCATTTATAAATGCCTTGTTCACATGCAGTTCAATGCTACGTGTAATTGAGGAACTTATATTTGATGAAAAGTTATTGATGTAATAGATGTGTCTGGCTTACCAGAGAGTTTGTGTACACAGTTGAATACACATACCATTATGATGCCCTTTGAGCAGTGATGTGTGTATTCAATTGATGCACAGCTGAATAAATATACAAACATTCTACTGGGCTACAGCACATGTGTGTGTACAATCATGTATTTCCATGGTGCATTTTATCATGTTATTTCTATCCAAGAGTTCATATCTCATACTGAGACTCTTTGCTCCTATCAGACACTAGAATGTGAAGCTTAAGTTTGGACTAAGGCTTTGAAAATACATCATTATTTTTGTAATAATCAATGGTAAAAATCATGGAGATATAAAATATATCCATGGTAAAAATGTAGTATATTTACATTACTTTCAGCATTTTATAAGCCAGGATTAGCAGGAAAGTAGGGTGGATACAGAAGGAGGGGACTGGGTGGCCAAAACCTGGCCCAGCCAGCCCCCTTCTTCAGTATTCATCTCTTAATGCATTTTATCGTGTTATTTGTACCTTGCCAGGACAAGTATAAAATATTGATTAAAATTTGTACATTAGCATATCAGGCAGCAAAGTTTATTTGAGTAAGGTAAAAGCCTAGGTTTGACATGAAAAGTTTGCTGTATTTAGTGTGTGTGTGTGTGTTGAATAAACTGGTTACTTTTGCAGTTTAGATACTATATTTCACTTGAGTATTCATCTATACTCCTTGATTGACGTAAAAAGTTTGGTCTTTTAACATACAGTAATTTTAAAGTTATCAAGGTGCAAATTACAATGAGAATTAATGGAATTACACAAACTGGCATGTGGCAGTGCAGCTTAGGGATATGGCAGGGAAATTGATACAGTCCATGACAAAGTCAGGGCCCCATTGTACCATGGTGGCTGGTTCAGTTTCTGAGGATGAGTACCACTGGAATTATCCCTCTGTGTATATTTCTTGTAGAATGCTTGACACACATTTGATGTTGGACTGCAGTGTTAATTTTTCTTTATCTGTTGTTAGTACATCGTTGGGCCACTCATGGGGTTCGTCTACACTTCAAGAGCCAGGCAGGCCATGTTTAACTTGCTGTTTGAGTTCCAAAAGAGTTGACGGCTGCAAAAGGAGGTACACCTGTACCTGACCCAGGCTCATTAAACTACTGCTGAACCCTGCAAAACCAGCTTCAGACATTGCTGAAATGGTTCATTGATCTCAGATATTTCCTCTGAATGGTGGTCCTGCCCACAGAAAGACCGCATCATTAAAGGTGGGAGGCCTCCTGGAGAGGGAATCCAAAACTGTCAAATAGGAGAGGTCACAATTAGCTATACAGTGTGTATTAACCTCAATACACAACTGAATACACAAACATTTATCAAGGCTAGAGTTGTGCATTCCCATTGGTTTATATGTTAAAGTAACCTACAGTAAAATGGTCACCATTTAAGCTGTGGTTATGTAATTTTAATAAATAGTTAAGCTAAATTAACAGTTTGGAGGTGGAAAATTTTATATCTCTGTTTGCAATGGTTTTTAAGTTATTAATTTGTAAATTACAATGCAAATTTAAGTAATGGGAATACACAACCCTAGGCCTGAAATGACTGCACTGCCCTCTACAGCAGTGGCTTGGAATCTACTATTCTTGTCCTGTCCTATTGATCAGTTTCTCTGGGTGGTGGTCTCACCCACCCCACAAACCACATCATACATATAAGGTGGGAAGACTTCCTTCACAGGCAAACCAAAAACTATCCAAGAAGGGAAGGGCACTAAAGCATATCTTTTTTTTTCTGAAAAACACAAATTTAGAGCATGTGCAATACCTGTAGAATACATGTAAATGATATATTGTGACATTTTAACAGTGTTATACAAAATTGAGACATTTGAACCCATTTTTCCTGATGTCATTTACATTGGCAAGTTGAAGTAAACGTGAATTTTACATTAATCTATACATTGGTGCCTGGCATTTATACAGAAGACCACTCCTGCCTCTCGAGTGGTCAAATGAAGTGGGTAGTCTTTCATTTTTTATTAAATGCATAAGCACAATTACAAAAACAAAAACAAAAAAAAACCCCCAAGAGTTATATATATTTTCAATGTGGTCATACAATACAGGTAGTCTTTTACATTTTGTTTGTTATTTAGACTAGCACAAATCAATTTTACAGTATTTTAAAAGTTTACTCTGAGCTTTGAATGAGGGGCAAGCAAAGTATATGTATTAGGGACAATTATACATCTTGCCTGCAAAGCAGACTCGTCAGATGCACCAGGTCACTATGTAGCTATAGGTAACTGCACGTCCTGATCTCATGGCACCTGTCACAAGTCTTGGTGCTCTCGTGTAAGTGACAGAAGAAGCATAATTAAGCACACATACTGCTACGTGTAAGTTTAGCTTGTGACTGCATGGACAGTGAACTCACAGTTGCTATACATGTGCATGTATTGGGTCCACGCAAGCTGGGATTGTAGTTCATTCTGTGTGCTCTTCCAGTTGATATGCCTCAACGGCTGGGACCAGGGAAAATGGACAGGTTTTTGTGTACATGTATATCGTAAAATTGTCATGACACTTTTACATTTATTTTTCTATTTTTATTTTGTCCATATTTACTTTGCATAGGACATATTGTCATATACATTTGAACATGACGAATTGACAGGTTTCACTTTTAATCATGAATGTGTCAATTATTAATTGCATTTAGGATGTGTACACCATTACTGTGTTTTGCTTCATTATTTATGACCGGACTGTTAGAATCTTCACAGCCTGCAGTGATGTTGATAGACACATGTACCAGTATATCTCCTGGAATGATAAATGCCTGCCACACAATTTACATGAAATATTCAATTTTTAATGCTGTGCACATGTACATTTACATGTATCAATATATTTTAGCTATATAGTTTTTAAACAATTTTCACTGCCACAGCCACAATTTGTAATGTCAGAGGGCAAGATTTACAGTCATCAGGACTGTTTATATCGTGCTTTGCATGCTGGTAGTAAATTTATGTATACAACTCTGGCTATTGCCGGAGGTTAAAATCGTGCATGACCATTCTGCACAAAATACTGCTGGAATATTTCCGAAAGGTTGGTCAAAGCTCTTATTGGACCTGGTCATCTTTTTTCTTGGAGCTAAGAGTGCAGTTCTACCAAAATGATGCAGATGTCCTCTGTATCAAATGGTACGTAACATGATATTTTTTGGGTATATCAAGTATGTTTTGTAAATGTCAATTTCTGAACTTGCACAAGACATGTTGTGTGGTGCTTGGCTCTGCTTTGCTGATGAGGCATGATGAGATGGCATCTGTGCTTTAAACTCTTTTGAACTGAGTCAACAGCTTTCATGGTATGCTTTGTTGCAATGCTTTCAAGTGCACCAGAGAAGGCTATTAACCTGGACCATTTTTTCTAAGAAATAAAAGAGATGCTATTGTTAGAGTGAAAGGTCTCTTCCTGAGTAATTTTTATCTTGGATCATTACGGTACTTCAGATGAGCAGGACCTCTATTGTGAATGGCACAGAGAGAGTTCATACTGGTGCATAATGACCAGGCACATGCATGTGCCGAACCATACTAGTGCCTAATGACCAGACACATGCATGTGCCGAGCCATACTGGTGCGTAATGACCAGACACATGCATGTGCCGAGTCATGCTGGTGCATAATGACTGGGCACATGCCTGTGCCAAGCCTTAAAAGCAATTGATATGTAATGACCAGACATGTGACTATGTCTTCTTGGCGATGCATAACAATCATGTACATGTGTGTGTGTGTGTTGTGCCAGGGATGCATAATAATCAAGCTCCATCTGTACTGGTATGATTATGATTAAAATGTAAGCCCAAACAAAACTTTCATGCATCAGATAAAATTATTTTTCACTGATATTGACATTTTACCTTCAGTCTGTACTTCATTGTCCAAACATTTCGAGGCACTCTGACCTACTTGCAAGAAATGAACACTTTTAGTCAAGCTTGTATTTTAATCATATTATCATTACATCAGATAAAATCATTTTTGAACTAAAATTGATATTTTCACTTAAGTTTGTACTTTGTATTCAAATGTGTAGAGCTACACTGACCTAGTTACAAGACATTACAAGATTTTTGGGACCTGCATTTTGATTGTATTGTTCTGGTGCATTTTGCAGCATGTAAGATTGTCCATGTTGAAATAAGGTTGAGCCATTAAACTTGACAAATACAAATCATGATGTTCAGGCTGGCATTTTTTAGTTTTGATGTAGAACTCCATTTTCTCATGATCTTTACCATGTTTATCATTAAAACTTAATACCATAGAAGTTCATTTAAAGGTTTTACACAGTGTACAGGGTGTATGTTTAGAAGTTGATATGAGGTGAAATGTCATGGTTTCATGGTAACTTTTTGAAAAGCAAAATTGTGATATAATCTCAAAAATAGCTAATGGTGAGTGGGTTTTACTGTGCAGTTATCTCTGGTGTTATAGTTAGGGGCAAGATGAAAGATGCGAGAGAGGACCAGTGTTTCACTGTTTTGTAATAAAACATTCTATAAATACCAGTCTCTGTTTTTCTTGTTGTAAAACATGCTAGTGAATGACAAACATTAGATGTCCAACTGAAGATTAAATGGCAATTTAAATCTTTTGTTTTTCTTTGTTTTTATTGACAGGTGCCCCCCATTCACTGGCCTCTTGTCAATGTTGTGGATTAAAATATTAGAATACAGTATCACGAGGTTAATTGTTCATGATCATCTTCGCGGCTCAAGTCATTGTCTGCTACTTCCGTGAAGAATATTTTTGTTTGGATTGTAAACACACTGTGCCTCATAGTAGCAAAAGTGGTGGAGAGAAAAAAAAAACTTTTTCACTTTTCACTATAAAATTGAGACTTGACAGAGGGCTTGGGAAAAGTTATCAACCTTTTAACTGTGATTATTTTGCATCTCTGTAACTTCATACAGTGTACAAAAAAAAACCAAATCAAAAGTCAGGCAGTCAGTGTCGTAAAACATGAGCATATCAAATACATGCTATTGTAATGTACAGAGTGACACAAAATGCAGATTAGTAGGATACAACTTATGTTTATGTTGCAGTGGAAATTTTGGTTTCTTTGATATCTTTGATGTTGCAACAGTACACAGCTCTGTATATCTATGCATCGGCAGCTGTATTGAGTGTATTAATTGAATATTGGCGTATCATTTGGTCAAATTGGTAATGCACTTACCAATAGGAAAATTCAATGTGCACAGGGCCCAAACCTGTGATGCATGATGGACAGTGTTTGTGACGATTCATTTATTAGTGGTCGCTGCCTTTGGTGGAGAAAAACAATTTATGTTTGAAATTTGTAAAGTAGAGACTTTAGGGTAGTCTTTCTTAAGACCCTTCCTTAGTTAATTTTTTATGAAACAAAATGGCTAAGGAATATTATAAATATAAATGAGGGGGTGGTCATAGCGTCAAGCTAGAACAGGCCAGGCTGCAAAGTGGTCCTGGAGAGGAGTGAAGAAAGGGTCTTAAATTGGCCATGTTCTGGTCTTGGCCATTTAGCCGTGCTGCGGTGCCAGTGAAAAAACACACTGGCCAGCCAACAGCCACCGGAAACACTTGGGTTCACTTTGATAACGTGTTGCAGCAGCTCTACGGCTGGGCATTAGTGTCAGAGGACCATGAACTGCACTGGCAGCTGTGGGCGACATCCAACAGAGGGACAAAGTTGAACTTCATGTTGCATCATACAGCCAAATGTTAGCAATGACAATGAATTTGCAAGCTTACCTACTGGGACTACATAATAGATCCACTGCATCATGATGCATGTAGAATGCAGTTGTCTAGAATAGATAATTATGTTCTTTTCATATTTATTATCAATATATTCTAGGCCAAACAAAAAAGGTTTACTTGTGTCGCCTATGATTTACTTTAACAGATGCTATTCCAATTCCAATGGACAGCCTTCTTATTATGGGCCTACTGGGCAACTTAAATTTGTTACTCAGTTGCCTATTGCCAAAGCTTCTGTGCTACTGTTCACAGCACCGCTCTGACAGTAGGCCTACCTTGCTTGGCCATCGCTGTATCAAAGAGTACCTGTTCCCTGATCAGTTGTTGCCGGACTGAGTTCATAAAATGTATAAATCTAGCTCAATGCTATGACTGCCCCCTCATTTATTTTTATAATATTCATTAGCTATTTTGTTTTATAACAAACTAAGAAAGGTTCTTAAGAGAGACTAACTTTAATGGTGTATTTAACGGCACAACATTTTCACACAGAGGTTGCTATTGTATCATATGCCACATAAAATTATTACATGATAGTCTAACTTAACGTGTTGCTGTACTTGGCTCAATACCAGAAAAACAGGGAATCTGAGAATGACCCTGGTACCGAAACCTGTGTTCATTGGGCAACTGACTCACTCTGTGGTGTCAAGAAATTTTTGTGCAGGCTAGCTAATGGTGCTGTCAACTCTAAGTGTATGTTATGGCTCCAAGTGTATATATGCTTTGACGGAGAATCCGGTTGTATTGGCAGGATGATAATTCTGTGTTTAACATTGTCAGACCTTTGGCTGGAACATTCAATTAAAAACTATAATCAGTGATCATGTAGGTATAGCTCAGACTGATTGGCACAATAAAGGTTTGTTGAATGTACATGTACATTGTATATTAGGTTCAAATTATACAAATCCAGATTTAGTTGCAGTGAATCGATATTGATTGTTAAAACAGTTATGCTTGTGAAACTTCTGGTCACCCTCTGTGGGGCAGTTCATAGAATTTGAGCATTATACATGTAAACTGTATATCTTTGCACACTTGATGAAAAGTTTTTTTTTTTTTTTAAATTGCCATACTCGATGCAGAAGCTTGCTCCGGTAGCCATAGTATAGTTGTCAATATAGAATGCACATGTATATGCTTCAGTACAAGATACACAGCTGTGCTTTATGAGAATGATTTTGCTGTTTGTAAATATTGTTGTTATATTGTTACACATGGTCCAGGTATACCTTGCATTGGTATGAGTAACTGTATGTATATGATGTAAACTCTATGGACTTGTTTATTGCTGTGTGGTAAACTTTTTGTGTTGACTGGTCAGTGTGTGAATAAAATGAACCCATTATGTTTATTGATTGTAATCTTATTTCTGGCCATCTGCTTTTGTTTCATACGACAAACATCACAATTGATTAATCACAAAGTTCTATAGATTAAACGTGTGCTATCATACATTCCAACTTCAGTTTATAGGTTTATGCTGTAGGTACATCCAATAAAACACAAACATAAGTTATAATAGTGGCACTTGAAAAGATTACATGCTGAATATCTTCAAAACTATTATAAGTAGAGGTGCCAGTCCAGCTTCAAGTTCAAGGTTTGTGCAGAAGGCCCATCCAATAAACCACACACGAAAGTTGTAGCATTTAAATGTATGCAAGTTTTGGAGGCACACAGACAGATTTGCTTTCAAGCAAATTTTCTTTTCTAGTTCTTTCGTCTACTCCTTCCTGTCTTTACTATGTTTACCTGCAGATTTGTCCTACATTTTACTTGAACACTATTATATGTAGAAAGTCGAAACTTGGCATGATTATACTTGCTTATTTTTTTATTAAGGTTGGTGACAGTTTTGATCAGTATGCAACTTGGCAGCATTTGAAAATTTAAACCTTGAATAACTTTAAACTACAGTAGCCCCTTCTTTGACCACCCCTTGTCCCATCCAAGAATGGTCACATAAAGCTGGTTGTCTCTCAAAAGAGATTTGACTCTTGCACCACCTGCCCAGCTACTAACCACTTAAAATTTCCACCCATAATTTAGTTATAAACATGATTGATGTACACTGGCTAGCCCCTATTTCAATTGTTTTATTGGTATTGTAATAGTGCCCCCCCCCCCATAAATCTTTTCACTAAAACCAATGGTATTGTGTATGAATCTACCACTGCACCGGAAAACTAGATGATTAGTGCTTGCATCTGCCACTTGGGGGGCAACACATCCTTGGACAGATGGTAATGGAACAGGGAACCTGTCTACATTTATGAGTTTACACAAATTCTCACTAGGAGGCTCTTGGTCACACATCCTAAGAAGAAGTGCAAATATTGTGCATCTGTGGAAGTACTGGGCCTCAAGATTCCTTGGAAATTGGTAGATAATTTTTCTGTCATAGCTAGACTCTGACAAATGAACAGCTCAAGAGCAATTTTACTGTGTAACATCACCAGAATTGCATGTTTTGTTGGGAAATCAGTGGACATAGGGCACAGCCATCTCTGTAACTGTGAGCCACCATTTTGATGTCCTTGAAAGCAGGGCTGTGCTGTGGACCTACCTGTATAAACAAGCTGGAACACCCATAATGACCTAAATGGTTATGTAACATAAAAGAAACCTACCTGTGTCTCTAAATTGGCAGTTTGTCTCTAACGAAGATTGATTCAAAGGTTTATCCCCCTATTCCAACCCAAGCAAATGCAATTCTGATTCGATGGTGAATAACTTGTTTTGGTGTGGGTGAATGAAAGCTGAGCACTTGATCAAAATGTCAGCAAGAACAATGATAAACAGGAGGTTGATTCACAAATATTACCTGTGGTCATTACCAGAAAGCACTTTTGCTTGGAATTACATTACCAAAAAACTGGATGTTGGTTGGCTAAATATATTTCATGCCGATTGGTCTAAATAATGACACAAAACACTGTGATTGGCTCAAATTGCTACAAGGTGATGGTTGAAAGCACCCTGATTGGTCATATAACTGCAACCTGATTGGTCAAATTAACTGGAATCTGATTTGCTGAGCAAGCTTGATCTGAGTGCTGAATGGTTGTAATATCTGCCTCCTGAGTGGCTTAACTAGCTGCACATTGATTGGTTGAATTAGTGTGAACTTGAATCCCCCTGGAAAGTATAAAAAGGGCAGCAAATGCCAAGCAGGGAGGGTTCATCTCTGACCACCGAAGAAACTTTGCTGGAGAGTACCCATCACCAGACCCACCAGAGAGGAGAAATTTAAAGATAGGAACAAGGGCACATTAGACTACCCCTTACTAGCCCTTGGGATCATGAAGCAGCTACAGGACTACCCCATAAAACCCCATGGAACCCCATAAAAGCTACAAGACTACCCCAAACCATCCCGTGGAACCCCAGAGAAGCTACAAAACTACCTCGTGGATCCCTGTATCTAGACAAAAAAACCCACACTACCCAGTGGAACCCCAAAGAAGCCATATGACTATCCCAAACCACCCCATGGAACCCCATAGAAGCTACAAGACTACCCCACACTACCCTGTGGAACCCCATAGAAGCTACAAGACCACGCCAAGGTACCCCATGGAACCCCAAGCGGAATCAAGGGAGAGTACAAGAAAGAGGATTCAAGTGGAACCTCAAGGTACCCCATGGAACCACAAGAGGAATTGGTGAATAGAAGAAAGAAGAGGATTCAAATGGAATCCCAAGGTACCCCCCCCCTTCCAAGCCCAAGAGGAATCGAGGGAGAGTAGAAGAAAGAGGAATCAAGTGGAACCCCAAGAGGATTTAAGTGGAACCCCAAGAGGAATCAGGACAGAGTAGAAGAAAGAGGAGTATTCAAGTGGAACACCAAGAAATCCCAAGAGGAATCAGGGGACAGTAGAAGAAAGGAGAGGATTCGAGCGGAACCCCAAGAGGAATCAGGAGAGAGTAGCAAAAAGAAAAGGATTCAGGTGGAATCCTATGGTGGGCAAGAAAGACAAGCGATACAAATAGTTGGCCTACAAGGTACCATACTTATCCAAGATTGCTGTAATTCAAATTTCATGTATATTACCTGGAATAAAGTTGTTTCATTATTAAGTTTACCCTTGTGGGAAGTTACTATGAGTGTGATTGTGAGTTGAGCTCTCCTGGCCATTGTGAAATATCTGTTTTGCACTCTACCCTGACACTTACCCATTTCATTATTTTGGTGGCAGCAGTTCGATTTGCAGACACAGCAGATCCAGTGATACAATCCCTAAGTCCTATTACAGATTCTGGAACTTTTATCAACAAAGAAGCAGATGAAGTAACAGCCAAGTAGACTAATGGCAGACAAACAGGCAGTTGTTCCACATTCAGATGCAGGTGAATCTGAGGTTGAACAGATTGAAGGAACTACATCTACTCTTAGCACAGTGGAAAATATTGTAAATGGGGGCACTTGGAGGTACCAGACTTCATCATTGGAACTGATGATTTCTACACAATAACAGACAGTATTGCAAGACGTGAGAATTTGCCAATGTCTACAAGTCTTTGCAACCTGCCTGTACTGTAGTCATGAGCATTGCATCTGCGGAATCCAGAATGAACATGGGGTTTATCAAGGCCAGGAGTGACCAGGCAAGCACAAACGTTCTTGACAATGGGTCATGCTCCTCTTGCCAACTCAGGTTCTATTTCCTCAAGATTAACCAATATAGAAGAAACTACTGGCAGAAATGAGTTACATGGAGGAGCCGGGGATGGTCCCCAAGTTCAGAATATGGTTCTACCGCCCAATGTTTCAAGACAGAAGGAAGTCAGCTGAAGAACAAGTGGGATAGTAGATGTAGAGTCAATTTCAGAAGAAGACACACAGAGAGTGACCCAAAGCCTCCAGCAGATACTCCAGAATGTAATTGGTGAAAAAAAAAAAAAATCAAGAAATACAGAATAGAAGAGAACCCAGCACAGAGGAGAATGAACCCCAGGAAGCACCCCAGGTTTCAATCAGAACTCATAAGAAAGGAAGAGATCAGCATTGGAGATGGGGGATACAGAGTTCAAGTTCAGAAGAAGAAGATCCAGATGTAGAAGATGATGGTGCTTTGGGATTATCTCAATATAGGACTCACTGTCACAGACACAGCATCAAACCGCCCCCTTTCACAGCGAAGGAACAATGGGAAATATGGTATAACCAGTTCAATGATAAAGCAGAGAGACAGAGATGGAATGACAGTGAGAAATTAAATGAGCTCTTACCCTGCTTCCAAAGTCAAGGAGGTGACTTTGTATTTGAGCAGCTACCAAGAAAAACAAGACTCCACTATGGGGATTTGGTCAGAGAACTTAAGAACAGGTTAAGATGCATTGAGACAGCTCACATGTATAGAGCTAAATTTTGTAACAACAGTCAGAGAATAAGAGAAACATTTAAGGGGTATGCAGCAGAGTTTAAACATCTTAATGACAGGCTCATCCACACAGGGATGGAGACACATGCCAAGATCTCCTGCCGAGATTCCTACAGGGATTAAAAAAAGAACAAGTCAGGTTTCAGGTTGAGTATGTCAAAGAACCTGGGGACAAACATGAACCAGTGTATCAAGTAGTAAATTTGTCAGAGGCCAAACGTCAAGTAGACATTGCATTGGAAGGCAGTGAGAGAAAGTCTAAATAGTCAGCCCACAACTTGAAACAAGGAACTGTTGGAAATGATAACAAAGGACTTTTCTGTGCTGACAGACTGGCAAGAGCTTCTGGATAACCCAAAGGATTGACTAAAGCAAAAAATAAGGAGCAACATGACCCATAGCCTTCGCAAGAAAAACAAACGGAGAGGAGAACAAGGAAACTACAAGCCTAAATGAATTAAAGAAAGTGATAGAGAAGGTGCTAAGGACCAATGCTGATCTAAAGGCAAAGGTAAATGAATTACAAAAAGAGCACTCAGGTGGAAAACCAGCAGAAAGGAGGAACAATAGACAAGCGATGTCATATAACCCTCTGCCACAACAGAATTGGCTGAATCCAAGACAAAGTCATAGAGATAATAGGTATTTCAACAGATGTGGGCAGCTAGGCCACTTCATCAGAGAATGCCCATTCTCCATTGTGATTGGGCCAAGTCCAACTAACAGGATAACCCAGAATTAGCTGAACCTCTGGGGAACAAAGTGCATCAAGCAGTGCCCCCCTCAACCGAGGAGGAGCTGGAGCAAATGAATGGGAATCAAGTAAGCCAAACTAAATTGGGTCAAACCCTGTGGCCAAGGGACGACCCAACATGTAGAATGCCGACTTCTTGAAAATCCAGTTGAAAAAGATGAAGTTATGAGCATACAGAGTAAAATTCCTGACTGTACTGGAGTTTATTTTGAAGGAACTGTTCAAGGAATTGATATAATGTTTACTGTTGATACAGGAGCAACTGCAACCATTGTATCGACTCTTGTTTTTGAAGCTATTCCTCCCCCAACAGAGACCTGCACTACAGTATCAATTAAAGTGTTTAGTAAATGCAGATGGTAGACCAATAGAATTTCATTTATGAGCAGTGGAACTGGTAATGAGCCTACTTAAAATGAAGAAAATGGTAACCATTGCTGGTATTGTGGATGATGTGCTTCTAGGTGCTAAGTGCTGATGTCTTGCTTGAATATTTTAATGGAAGATTCTCTATTTTTCATGGAAAAACACTCAGTGGTGGCGGCTCCAACCTTAATTGATGTAAGAAACCAGGGCCCAATGTGGATGCAACTCTTTAATCCCTTTTTGAGTCCTGTAAATATCTCAAAAACACATCAACAAGACTGAGTAGGAAATTCCAACACACTTCAAGGGTGCTATACACAGAATCTACTTGTCAAAGAGCTAGAGATGTGTGCAATGAAATTGTCAACATGCTAAATGAGTTTCAAGATACTTTTTCAAAAGATTAATATGATTTGAGATTGATGCATTTTATTGAGCACGTTATTGATACTTATGCTGCAAAACCCATAAAACAACCACCAAAGAAAGTCCCAATGGCCTTTATTTCAGAAGCTCATCAAGCAAGCATCTGTCCAGCCTTCAAAATCACCCTAGGCATCACCAATCTGTCTTGTATGCAAGAAAGATGAGACTGTGTGACCTTGTGTAGACTACCGGTAAGTAAATGCTGTCACATAGAAGGATGCCTTTACTCAACCCAGGATGCAAGACTATCTTAATGTGGTAGCTGGAGCAACTCTGTTTTCCATTATGGACATTACTTCAGCCCAAAATCAAGTCCCCATGAAGCAGGAAGACATTGCAAAAATTGCCTTTGTAACCAGCTGTGGCTTACATGAGTATACCACCTCGCCATTTGGGCTGACAAACCCCCCAGCCACCTATCAGTGATTGATGGAAATTGCTTTAAGCCACCATCAAAAACAAAGTAAACATGTTTAATGTACCTGAATGATGTCATTACCTTTGAGAAAAACTTTTGGAAAGGTTAAAAGGAGTCCTGCTCATATGCAGGAAACACAGCTGAAGTGGGCTAAGGGAGTTTTGGCCAAAGTTTGTAAACATTGAAAGCATGAATATTTTTCTTCCAGCATCCCCAACCCAACCTTCCCCAGCTACATAATTGCCCACTTAATCTTATACCATAGAAATTGCCCTGACAAAGAAACCCATCTTTGGTTCCTTTGCTTGTGTTGCAAAAAGATGCCAAAGGTGGCTAGCGTAGCCTTAAGGAAGTGGAGCAGAGTGGTAAAGTGTTGGTTCTGCAACATATATTGTGGCAGCTGCCTGCAAGTGAGTGAGCATATTGTCTGCTGCCACCAGGATAATTCACTGGTATCTTTCTACTGCCACACCTGGGCCCTGCCATTTAGATAAAAAAACAAACAAAACAAGCCCTCAGGCATCTACAAACAAAGCATGGGATCAATGCTCTAGTGGATGCACCAGAAGGCTTTCAGAGAACAAGAGAGGATTTCCAGGCAACCGGGGAGTATGTGATTATTAAGAGTGAGTCTACTTCCCAAGAAATATATGCTGCAAGGGCAAGAGGATCCAGTACAAAAGTGGGGCACCCAGCAGAGGAAGCTGAGGTGAGAGTAGCAGCAGAGAGTTCATCCAAGACAAAGAACGCATCTGGAGAGCAGCCATGTGGGAAGGAGGAACCATCAGTGTCCATTCAGGAACAAATAAAGACTCAGGAAGGAAAAGCTAGAGTTGTTCTATCTGCTACAATGAAGTTCCATAATTGTTGGGAATCCATTGATTGAACAGAATGCATCAAGTATGGATTCAAAAAGACAGCAAGCGAGCAAGTCAGTGGAGAAGGTCAGATGGTGGAAAAGGGAAACAAGATGGCAGAGGATGGAAACAAGACATTAGTGGAAGGGAATAAGATGAGAGACAAAGCAAGCAAGGTGATAGAGAAGGCCAATAAGATGGCGGAAAAGGGAAACAAGAACACAGAGAAGGCAAGCAAGTTGGTAGATAAGTCCAGTAAAATGGCACGTAAAGAGGACATGATTACAGAGAAAGAAGTAGGTCAGCAGAAAAAAGCAAGTCAGCAGAGAAAGCAAGCAAGACAGTCGAAAACATGACCAAGAAGGCAGAGAAAGCAAACAAAACAGTAAAGAGGACAGAAAAGAAACCAAACAAAGGAATACGAAAGCAGAGAAGGCAGACAAGAAAGAAGCAAAGGAAGGTATGATGGAAGAGAATGCAGGCCAGCCATTGCAAACTATAAATCACCTCCAGGAGACCATGGAGTCATGTACTGACCCTCACCAGGAAACAGCGATTTCTAAGGAGGTCATCATTAATTCCTCATCATCCAGCCCCTCCAGTGTTTCAAGTTCATCAAGCAGCTGCTAGGAAGCTATAGACAACACTACAGAGCGAGATGACATTCAACTTCACCCAGACCATGCCTCAGAATTTGATTCCCCAGGAGTAGCCATGTGGCCCCCGTCAACCCCAGAAAGATACCTAGTCTTGCCCTTATCTCAACACAGGTCCATGTGTTGAGGAGTAATTACCCCCCCCCCCCAAGCCCGATACCTGAGGACACCTTATGAAGGAAAAAGCCACAAGATGCAAGCAGACCGTACAGAGAGGTTGATCACTACCATCAACACACTTACAAGTACACTCAAGGACAACTTCTACATCACCAATCATCTGCTTGAAGCCAATGGAGGCCAAGTCAAGAAGGATGAGGCCATTCCAGGCCAGAGAAGCAGCAACATACAGCTCAGAAGAGATGTCACTCCAGCCCAGAGGGACAGAAAAGGGCAGATCAGAAGAGGTACACCAAACCCAGCCCAGTGAGACAGCGACATGCCGATCAGCGGAAGCTTCACTCCTGTGCGATGCCAGAAGAACACAGGGAAATGCCATACCAGCCCAAAACAATCTTCCAGAACGGCCATCAAACCAAGGCAACCCAAGTCAGAAACCGTATGAGGAGATGGGGACTGCAGAGATACAACAACCCTACTAGCATGTGCCACTCTTAACCCCAAGATGTTTGGTGGGCCCTGTGTTGAATAGATTGCCATACAATGCCTGGAACTATGACTCTTCTCAATGACTGTCTTAGTAAAGCACAATTCTACCATACAGTGATAAACAGGATATTTTGTGTCACCTTGTGTACCTGTCAAAAAGATTGCCATTTGGACTGCTCAGAACAATTAGTTTAGCAAATGTAGTTACTGATCTGGTCTCCACTTGGTAAATGACAATTCTACCATACTTTGATAGAAAGTGTATTTTGTGTGGTCTCTTGTACAGTTTGTCAAGACCCTACTCAATGACTGACTTGGTAAAGCACAGTACAGTATTAAATGGAATAGTTTGTGTACTTGTCTCATGGTTTACAAGGTGACAACAATAAGACAGGAGGATTGTGTAGTGGTCCCCCCCCCCCTAAATCTTTTCACTAAAACCAGTGGTATTGCTTATGCATCTACCACTGCACTGGAAAACTAGATGATTAGTGTATGCATCTGCCACTTGGGGGCAGCACTTCCCCAAAGAGATGGAAATGGGATTGGGAACCAGACTACAAGTTTACACAAATTCTCACCACGGGTCTCTTGGTCACACGTCCTGTGAAGAAATGCAAATATTGTACATCACTGGATATATTGGGCTTCAAGATTCCTTGATAATTGGCAGGTAACTTTTCTGCCTTTGCTAGAATTGGACAAATGAACAGCTCAAAAGCAATTTTACTAAGTGTCATCACCAGAATTGCATGTTTTGTTGGGAAATCAGTGGACATAGGGCACAGCCATCTCTGTTACCTTGAGCCGACAGTTTGATGTCCTTTAAAGCAAGGGCATGCTGTGGGCCTACCTGTATATAAACAAGCTGGACCACACCTCATGACCTAAATGGTTATGTTACATAAAAAAACCTACCTGTGCCTCTAAATTGGCAGCTGTGTTTATGATAAAGAATGATTCAAAGGTTCCCCCCCCCCCCCATTCCAACCCAAGCAAATACAGATCTTAATCAATGATGAAAAACTTGTTTTGGTGTGGGTGAATGAAAGCTGAATACTTGATCAAAATGTCAACAAGAATGATGATTTACAGGAAGTTGATTCACAAATATTACCTATGGTCATTACCAGAAAGCACTGTTGCCTGAAATTACATCACCAAACACCTCAATGCTGGTTGGATAAATTTATTTCATGCTGATTGGTCTAAGTAATGACACAAAACATTATAATTGGTGCAAATCACAACAAGGTGATAGGTTGAAAGAACTGCAACCTGATTAGTCAAAAGAGCTGCAACCTGATTGGCCAAAATAACTGCAATCTGATTTGCTGAGCAAGCTTGATCTCCGGGCTGATTGCTGGAGATATCTGCCTCCTGATTGGTTTAACTATCTGCATGGTGATTGGTTGAATAAGTATGAACTTGAATCCCGCTGGAGAGTGTAAAAAGGGCAGCAAATGCCAAGCATGGAGGGTTCATCTCTGACCACTGAAGACACTTCGCTGGAGAGCACCCATCATCAGATCCACCAGAGAGGGGAAGTGTAAAAAAAGGAAGAAGGGCATTTCAAACTACCCCATACTACCCCTTTGGGCCCTTTAACAGCTACGAGACTACCCCATAAAAACCCCTGGAACCCTATAGAAGCTACAAGACAACCCCATACCACCCCGTGGAACCCCAGGAAAGCTACAAGACTACCCCATACCATCCTATGAAACCCCAGCAAAGCTACAAGACTACTTCATACCACGCCATGGGACTCAAGAGAAGCAACAAGATCACCTGTTGATCCCCGTTGCTAGACAACAACCCATACCACCTGGTGAAACCCCATAGAAGCTGCGATACCACCCCAAGGTACCATGTGGAACCCCAAGAGGAATCATGGGAGAGTAGAAGAAAAAAAAGGATTCAAGTGGAATCCCAAGGTACCCTGTGGAACCCCAAGAGGAAATGGAAGAGAATGCAAGTGGAACCTCAAGGTGCCCCTAGGAACCCCAAGAGGAATCAGGAGGATTTAAGTGGAAACCCAAGGTACCCCATGGAACCCCAAGAGGAATCAAGACATTGCAGAAGTAAGAGGAGGATTCAAGTGGAACCCCAAGGAATCCCAAGAGGAATCCCGGTAGAGTAGAAGAAAGGAGAGGATTCAAGTGGAACCCGAAGATAGCCCCATGGAACCCCAAGAGGAATCAAGACAGAGTAGAAGAAAGAGGAGGATTTAAGTGGAACCCCAAGGAATCCCCAGAGGATCAAGAGAGAGTAGAAGAAAGGAGAGGATTCTAGTGGAGCCCAAAGGTACCCCATGGAACCTGAAGAGGAATCAGGAGAGAGTAGAAGAAAGAAGATGATTCAAGTGGAATCCTGTGGTGTCTTGAAAACAATTCCAAAGGCAAGAAAGACAAGTGATATAAAAAGTTGGCCTACAAGCTAGCATACGTATACAAGGTTGCTCTGATTCAAGCTTTGTGTATATTACCTGAAATAAAATTGTTTCATTGTTAAGCTTACCCTGTTGTGGAAGTTACAATTAGTACAATTGTGAGTTGAGCTCTCCTGGCCATTGTGAAATATCTGTTTTCCACTCTCCCCCTCACTTATCCATTACAGTATTATAAACATACTTTGGATTTATAAACTGGTTTTGATTATTTATTTTTCTAATCTTGTACAAAATTGGTGGGTTTCCCTTATTTGGAATGGGGAATTTCAGGATGGATAAGTTGTCTTTTGGGGTCACTTTAGGTGATCACTGGTCGTATACTGCAGGTTATCTCCCAAAAGAGGCAAATTATCAGGAGGTGCTTTTTGCACGGTGGAAATGGTCACAAAAGGCAGTTGGTGTGCTATAAGAGGCATCTTTCAAAAGAAGGACTATTGTATTATAGATGGACATGTCATTCCAACTTTGCTGCATAGGATTCTGCTGTTGGCACATCCAGTGAACCAAGAATGAAAATCGTAGAATTTTGATGATACCAAATAGGAGGACTATAGGGAAAAAATTTGATTTTCTACCTTCAAAACCATCATGTGTACATGTGCCATTCCAACTTCAACCCCCCACCCCCACCCACTGGTATGTCAGTCATCACTTTTTTTTCAGAGCTAATTCTCCCAGACACCACTAAAACCTGAATCTCTAAACAGTGTGGCCCTATCAGTTGAAGTTGAAATAATGTAAACTGGGAGCAACAATAGCAGATATGTACATATTTGTGACAGACCAGACATGACAGGCCATGATCTGCTATAAGCAGTCAATTACATGTATATATACATCACTAGGATTCGTTATGTACACACATCAGACATGACACTTTCATGTTACCATTTTGTCACTAGTCCATGCTGTATTGTCAACAGTAATGCCATAAATGAATAAAAGAGTTGCCATAAAAAGTGTACTAGAATGAGGTAGAGTTTCTCACTACATGACCAAATTTGTTTGGGGACACTGGACATTCTGTTATACCAAAAATTCTTTCTTTCTGTCTGGCATTTCCTTTTAATTGCAGATTTTCTTCTTCATGCCAAAAGCCTTATTTTGTTAGTTTTTTTTTTTTTTTTTTATCAAATTTAATGTTTCCTCTCATGCAGCTTTTGCAATTTCAGTTTAAGTGTCTACAAGGCAACCACTTTCCTTTGTGAGTGCACAGACAGATTTCCTTTGCAACAAATGTTCTTTTGTGGTTCTTACTGGTCATCATTTGTTACCACGATAACAGACTATAATGCAACAGGGCACACATATTACCAATGGTCAAGGAGATAATAATAAACTTCCTGATCAGCAGGTTCATCAGTCAATGAAAAGGATGACAATGCAATTTTATAACTGTAGCTATGAATAAAATCTTGTGACCCTGGCCCGGGGCAGACCAAGTGTAGTAGAGATGATACAGAGCTTGACCTGCTTACAATACATGCACCCTGCATCTCTGTTTTTGTGACACAGTAGAGTTGCAAACCACCAGGACCAAAAGCTGGGTGTGAGTGCAGTAGAAGTAGTAGTAGTAGTAGTAGTGCAGCATGTTAAGGTATGTTATAGGAGTAAATATATAAACCAAACAGAGTTTGTATGCCAGTATTCACTGGCATATATCACACACTCTGTTGTCCCTTCTGACACCACAGCTGAAATATATAATATATATACAAATATAACAATTTACAAATATATATAAATAAAATAACTAATTTATTCATAAAAACTTTGTTACAGTTGAAACCAGAATTCTATTAACCATTTTGTTCTGCATTTATCAGACCTGTAACAATACAATGTGCTTTAAATTATGTGTTTTACATCTACTTCACAATGACTGAAGTCCTCCTCTTGTACATATATGACTGACGAAATCTTTTTAACAGGGTTTTCACTGGTTTTATGGTCAAATTTTAATTATCAGTGATTAACTGATCATGAGAATCTGACCACAACAGCACAATTCATAAATACTGGTTCCACTTGCCTGTTGCCTCCTCTAGTATGACCTAAAATTAAGTTTTAACTTACTACCTTTGATACTAAATAAGATCCACCTTTTGTACATTGGTAGTATAAAAAGCCATACCTACATGCTCTTGCCTGGCAATTTTCTCCATATACAATATTATAATACTTTAACTCCTGTTCCTAGGGAAGTAGACAACATGATGGCCTCACTTCCTTAAAGATTGTACAAGTCTTAATTCGAGTAATTCAAAGGCCAACCCAGGTCCAGATAACTTTATTGTTCAATTCTTTTGGGTTTACTTATACTAATTAGGTTCAGGAGATAAGCCAGCATTCCAGTTGGGCGCCTCTTGGGAGCAGTGACCCAGTTGGTAAGCAAATAAAATACATTATCTGGATGGACATAAGTAGTTACGTGCCTCATTAGTGCAACTTTTTTTATCACTATCATAAGAGGTTACACCTGGGAATTAGAATATATAGATAGTTTTTGTTCTCAGCTTTAAGGGGATGTCACCAGTATGAATATACATATAAAATACATACAAACATATACCATGCGGAATATAACATTTCAAAACAGCAACTTCATACCCAGCATGAGACTGAGATGGTCAACTCACACGGTGAAGCAGGTCTTCCTGTGGACCTTATCATAAGGCCAGACCCCAAAGTGACCCTTCCTACCACAAAGAGGCCCAAATATGTGTTAGCTGATGCCCTGATGAAAAGTACACAACTCAAAAGCTGTAGTCCATTGTGTACAATATCTAAATGTTGACGTGGGTGGTGGGCTTCTTTCTTCTTTCTTACTTGAAGTGAACAAAAGCCAAATGATGACTATCACCATATGGTTTATTGTAGTTATCATTATTGAGAACAGCTAGCACCATCAGGATGCCTTGTGCACCAAGGCTTACCAAGTACTATGTGGTGTAAAAAGGAAACAGGTCAAAAGGGGACAGTCCAAAATGCAAGATTATGTCAATGAAAGTGCCTGTCACTGCAACGTACCCTGGTACAAATATCCTCAGAACTAAAGTAGAAAAAACAGAGATGTCTCTCACAGGAGACTCAATGGCCAGGACTCTTACCCAGCAATACAGTATCCCATCGTCTAACATCACTGAGGTTTTGCAAACCTAAACCATACAATAAAGCAGGATGTGGGACTGCTTACTGAGAGGGAACAACAACTGACTTCCAGATGTGAGCTTTGGTCTCTGAGGCAAAGCCAGGATAGCTTATTCTAACATGGCGAAGTCGAAACATGGATCATCTTGCTTTAGGAGTTCTCAGACATTACCATGGTGACATGTGTCGTAGGATCCATATCCTGTCTGAAAATGACATGAAGTATTTTTATTTTTTTCATGTCACATAGATAATTATCACCAACATGTACGTGCCACTTACAAAGTTTACAATAATAATAATAATTGTGTACATTGACTTTTTCAAATTGAAGCAAAATGCCATTTACTAGCAAAAGAGTCAAATATATGGTCTTACACCTGAGGTGCTGTGGCCACAAATAAAGTCACACTGTTGGCATGTGCAAAGGAGTTCTGGCTGTTGCCTCAAAATTTTTAACCATTAAAATAACATCTCCATTTTGGAGACAGTACACTATACCCTGTCTTGTACCAACCATGACTTAAAAAGTTACAGACTTCACTGTTCTACATCTAATTAAAGTGTCTGCCAATATATCATCAATAGTGCACCACACACATACATCATGACAGTTTGTTCATCAATACTAAGCCAATGATCAGATAGGTCGGACAACTATACAATCCATGATTATTACAGTGCAACTAATTTAAGATGCAGTGGCCAGAAACCACACAATAGTGGTGAATTTGAGACAGGTAAAGGCTTTACAAAAGTAACCCCGAAACATTTGAAATTCCACTTTTCAAGTGGCAATGGCACTGGGACTGGTCTACAATATATTCCACTTATGTACAAAACTACAATAGTTCCCTTGAAAAATACTAAGTACCGGGGCTAGTCGCTGCAGTGCAACGATCATTACCCAGTATCCTTAGCAGCAGGTGGATGATCTATTTTAGAGCCGCCATTGTTGCCATTACAACAGCGTAGAACAGCGCACACCTCTGAATTGATTCGGAAGTTTTCAACTGTTAATCAACACTACAAGGAAAAAATACCTGTTGACCATTGTGCAGTACTAGGCTGTATGGCAGATTCAAGGAAATTGAACAATCTTCAAAAATATTCGTGTATGGAAAGCGTACCTTTAAGGAGCTTTCCACCCTTGGATTGCGGTGATGAGACCACCGCTGTAAAGTGTGTCCCAGTTACCATCAGTAACTGGGCAAAAGGTCATCAGTGCTCATGCGTGTGATCATCTTTCTACACTTTCGGGCAGCAGGAACTGCCGGTACTAAGTATATTTCAAGGGAACTATTTGTGTGGTAGGGAAAGGGTGGCAAGAAGTCACAGATAATGTACACTTCCTTGTACTTAAATATACACAATACAATTTTTTTTTCACCTGAAATAGCTCCCACACTTTTCACATAATAAATTTTGACATGTCAAAACTATGACAGAGAGCAAAATACTTGTGATTTGTAAACAAGCCCCATGACACTGAAAATATATGTTTCTACTATTAAACAGTTCATTATTTCCCATCTGAATCCTGGTATAGAGAAAACACGGAGTTTAGTCTTCTAAGTCTGCAGGCAAAAAGGTAGATGCCTACCTGCAACATTATGATTTGTACATTTTTATATGCAGTCACCTACATAATGCATGTGTTACTGCCAAAAAATGAGGATGGACTTGTCCTCTGCAGAGTTTGTATTGTGCATAAAATCCTGATATGGAATTGTGAAGACGATGCCAAATTCGCACACCTGTGCAACACATACAGTATACATGTTGTGTGTCCTGACACAGCTTTACAGCTTAGCCGAGGAATGTTGTCATTATTTCCATCGGCTCTGCTGTGCCATCTTCTGCAAAAATGACAAAGTTTGCTCACATCTGTGCCAGCTCCCTTTCATATGCATGATATTTCAGTATATGTATGTTGAACAGCTAGTCCATGTAACTTGCCAACCATCGCAGTGCATTTCCATAACCCTGTTTATGCCACACGCTGCACATAAAAATCTCCAGAGGGCGACCCGTCAATTCTTCTCGCTTTCTTGCATCCTGCATTTTTTTTAAAGAGCAAACAGACACAAAAATATCAATACATATGACATACACTTGTGTTTTATAAAAAAAAAAAGTGGCACTTTTAACACTTCGTATCAACTAATTTGTGCCAGCATATGAAAAGAAAAAGAATGAAAGTAATGAAAAAAAGGACTTTTACACGATGTACTCTTGAAGTTCCACTGTAAAATTCTGGGAGAAGTAACAATGTTATTCCAAAAATGCAAGACAAAGAGCATGTGCAGTGTCACTGAAAAATTACATATTCAGCTCTATTCCAAAATGGTCAGGTTGAACGGCAATATTGTTGTGACCTTTTGAGGTCTGCATGTGTATGCTTCAGGAGAGGGAGACCATGGGAAAAAATATGAAAAACTTAACTGCATTTATTTTTAAATGTCCAATGTTTGATCATACAATCATGATCTCACCTTGCCAGTGGTGTAGCCAAAGAGTCCAAATATTGCCTTCAAGTCCTCCTCGCCTACTGCCCGCTGGTCATCAATTTTGTTGGCTAATATTGCCACAGGACAGTTCTGAGTATTTTCATCTCTTAGAAGAGCCTACAAAATGAAAACTAAACAATCACAGCTTTGCATAAACCAATTCACAATTGATTAGAAGCACATGTAGCAAATCATGAACTTTATCTAGTAAATGCAAAACATGTACAACTCTACTGCTACAGCAAATATAATACTTGCATCACTTGTACATGCATGCAAGTAAAGATATATATATATATATTGCAGTAACCAAAGTATGGGGTCCTCCATTGGGTGGTGGAGGTGGAATCACCATGTGATCATATTTAATAATAATAATAATAATAATAATAATAATAATAATAATAATAATAATAATAATAATAATAATAATAATAATAATAATAACAAAAACAATAACAATAATAACAATAACAATAACAACAACAACAATAATAATAACAACAAGAGGCTCATGGGCCTAATGCTCTGCTGGCACTGTGGCCATATTGGACTTCCTTCTTCATTTCAAAGTTGTGAGTCCTGAAGTGGCTTCTGAACATATTAAGCTTATGTGATTTTACTATCTCATTTGTCAAACAGATGGCACCTGGCCATTTGACCTTGACTTTCAACTTGGATTGAGAAATCGTTATGTTTAAAATGTGCGCCCCACATCCAGCTTTCCATACATGGTCTGTTTGTTCAAATCAGGTAATACCTTTCCAAGTTATTGAATAACAACAATAAATTTGGACAAGCGCCAAACTCCATAATAACTGGGTCATGGTGACTCAAAAAGTAGATCACCAAGGACAGTTTTATGTAAATGTAACCCAGTGCAATTTTAATCTAGAGGCATAATTCTCTTAGCCAGTGATGTCCACGCTACACCCTGTCATTACAAAATCACCTCTTTCAAATTACGTGTAAGGTGACCTCACAAAAACAGGTCAAGGTAACTGATATTATAACATTCTAGCACTGGACATGGTCTGTACATCCTATAAATTTGGCAAGTCTAATCCAATTACTCTTCCAAATATGGAATTTCATATCTTAAAACACATTTTAGCTCATAATTCCCATCAAATTATAGGTGGCACCACTAGTATCCTAGTACCTAAGACTTTAAACTCCTGCACAATCCCGCCAAATTTGGTGAAGATCCACCAAAATATAAAGATACTAGAGTGTTCACAAGATTTTTCACATTTTGACCCCTATATTACATGATATAGTAGGTGGTGCTACCAATATCGAAAGGAACCTAGATTTTCATACACACTATAAGTCCTGAAAATTACATTAGGCTAAAATCAAAACTTTTAAAGTTATCGCGCTCACAACCCAAAAATTTACGAACAGAATGACAGACATGAGCAATGCTATAAGCTTTGCAACCTTAGGTCAGCAGAGCTATAAAAGGTGTACAAAGGGACGGGTGGGGTTTTTGAACCATCCACAAGAAGTACGTGTCTTGTAATTTCAGCAGTGTTACCAATCCTGACTCCAAGCATTTCACTACTGTTTGAATTTCCCATTCCACACACAAAATTAACATGATTACTGTATGCCAGTAAGGACTGGATCTAGCACTAGGAAAGAGCATAGATTCACTTTAATAATAATGCCTGTATATTTCAATTACTTACACCAAGTTCAACTTTGGCCTCCTCAAACCTGTCTCTGTCGGTGGAATCCAGCATAAACACAATGCCATCTGCTGCTGGAAAGTAGTCCTTCCAAATGCGTCGGACTGAAAAGTACCAGAGAAGAAAATGTGGACTGATGATGTCTGTGAAAACACCTCGACATTGTGTATTGTGCCATAAGCATATTTTCATTTATCCATATGGGCTAAAAGTGTCTGCAATAGTTTGTTGAATCAATTGTTTGTGTGATAATGTTCAGCTGTGACACTGAGAGTCAAATTTCAAATGAAGCTTTAAAAACTACAACAGAGGAAAATGTCAGATCCCTTGTACTCCCTACAGTGGCAAATGGTTAGCTTTAACTGCATGAAAATGCATCTAAATTTAATGCATGTATGTTAAATTAAAAAAAAGAAGAAATCTCTAGTTACAAAATATTCGTCTGCTTGTATTTTGTTGTCAATAGCTATGTGTGGATACTTCAAAACCCAATGATTTACTTCTATGTGCAACTTGATACATGAATAAGAGTTCTTTCTGTCAGAAAATATATGCTCATCCAATGCCAGCTATGATTTGTCACTTACATGTATTTGGGAATGTACATTGGTTATCTCTAACACAACTGTTCACCAGATGATATTTCTTTTATTTTCCACATTAAAAAATATATATATATATATTTGAATGATTGATGTAGTAAATTAAATGGCATGATGCAAACCTTGCCTGTGGCCACCAAGATCATAAGTGGTGAAATTGACTCCTCCATACTTCAAGGACTCAGAACCTACAAAAAAAGGTGGAAAAATACGTTCTCTGCTGCACATGGGCAAACATTATGATCATGGTGACCTTGCAATGTGTTAACCACATTGTAAACAGTTTACGTTGTAAACTTGCAGAGTCAGCTTTGATTTCAAGTTTATATTCAAAATTTATGTGAAGTTTGTTAAGAGTGAAACTCTCAATAGAAATAATTTCACACAGACAGATCTGCTCTTGATGGTAGGCTATTCTCTGACATTATGCATGCACTACATCCAACATGCAAGACCAGGCAATGTGCGTACTCTCACTGCATGGGCACATCTTGCTTGGGAAATAGAGACTACAACTATATGGACTGTTTATAGGAGCTGTAAAAATAAGCCAACACAAGCTTATATATTAGCTCTTAATATTGGCAGAATCTATGCTCATCAGTCAATGAACTTAGAATGCTCACTTCAAAATATGAAGATTATTGTACACTCGTACCTTTACCTTTTAAAAGCCCCCACCCCGGCCCATAAAAGTAAACAATTATTTTATTCTGTGACTTAAGGTCTGTAGCATTTCAACCATATTAAGGTACAGCTTGTATGATTTGGATAAATACAATTCTTTGGTTTCATTTGAACATTGTTCTGCAATTGTCACTTCACTAGGAAAAAAAATCATCATAACTGACAATTTGGGTATAAAAATGCCATTTTCTTCATTTGTTTTTTCTCATTAAAGCTGGAGGTATCCAGTGCAAAAATGGGTGTGCCAAATTTCAGTGAATCCCAAAAATTTTGACTAAACAGTTGCTTTAGACAGGTACGGATAGATGGACAGATAGATGGACAGACAGACAGACAGATAGAGAGAGAGAGAGAGAGGGGGGAGAGAGAGAGAAAGACAAACAGACAGACAGATAGCATAGAGTAGAGTTTTCCAACTGACATCCAGCAATTTTTGTCTTTAAGCTTAATGGAATCACCAGATTTTTACCAAACATCAAGATTGTTAAGTTGGTGAGAGCTTAGGTTCTGGCACATTAAGTAATGATTTCAGTGGAACTAAAATGTTTAATAACTTACTAGGTTGACCAGTAGGCACAGGCATAACCATCCTATCTTCTCTCAAGCGCACAAAGAGTGTTGTTTTTCCAGCATTATCTAACCCAAGGAATAATAAAGTTCCTTTCTTGTTGTGGAAGAATGGGACTAAAATTAAAAAATGAAAATTATTTCAATACTTACATGTATACGTAAATCAACATATCATCTCAGATCTGTAATACAATGAACTAAATTTACCTAAACCCTACCTTGAGAGACCAATAATGAGACAGGTTAAAACTAAAAAACAGATAGAGACTATCATCAACATGTAAAAGATAAAAGTGGTCTCTCATCAAGGTGGTCTCTCAAGACAAGGTCCACTCTAATATGTGACATTAATTTCTCTTTTTGTTCCTATCAAATATGAGTCACTGATACACAGTATGTTTCAAGCATTGTAGGGGTGACAGGGTTATATTGTGTCATTGTATTGGCCGGCTGTTTAACAATCTTTATAATGTGATTACACCTTTAGGAGCCTGTGCTTGTCCAGTAGACTACAGATTTCAGCACAGGTTTCTGAGTAGAACCAGGATCTGTCTGGCTGTTCTTGTCAGCAAAACTCATTTACAGTGTCACAGATTCCCCTGATACAGAGTTAAATTTACTCTTGTGTGCACCTCTCTACTGTGGATGCTTTCTCTGTACCTTTTTGTTTTTCCCTGTCCCTGTCACAGTGTTATACTTATGATATACAATTAGGAAGCACATACATCAAATCGGCAGTGTGAATTAAACAAAGTATACAATTGGTTAGTGGCCAACAAATTATCTCTGAATATTGCAAAAACTAAATTCATGATACTTCATTTGCCTCAACAAAAAATAAATTTTGATTGACATATGAAAATTGGCAATGTTCCTATTCAAAGGAGTGAAGAATCTTTTATTTTGCAGGTTTATGCATCCATGAAAATTAAACTGGAACCCTCATGAATAAAGTACGCAATTAACTCTCAAAAGTTATTGGAATTTTCAAAAGAGTAAAAAATTAGATTCCCTTCAAACTGTATGTTTAATACTTATTTATAACTCACTGTTGTTGTCACACCTGAACTATTCTCTCCTTGCTTGGGGCCCTTCTTGTAGTCGTGTATTTACACTTCAGAAAAAAGAAGTCGGTCTTGTGTGCCATGCCATATATATCGCCCATACTGATCCACTTTTTAAACAACTAAATTTGCTAAAATTGGAAGATTTATTATGTTTAAAAGCATTGAAATTCTATTTCAGATATACTAATAACCAACTACCTGCCTACTTTCAAAATATGTTTTCAGCATCTCCACCAAATCATACCGATTTCAGCTGTGGCCATAACAATACACCCCTCCCATTACTAGAACAAGATCTAAAAATCATATGTGGATGTATTTACATACTCTGCCTAACTGTTATGTGTGCAACTCATACAACATTTCTATTGTTGTCTCCCCTTTTATACGCTACATTTTGAAATAAATCTTGCCAAATTCCCAAATTCTTTGATGAGGTGTTGCTAGATACATGTAGTCATTTTTCTTTAGGTGGCTCCGGCAATAGTGGTAACCTATTTCCTTAGCAGGTGTCATCCTGACACAATTCTGAAAGATATGTATAATGACTGTTTCGTTTTTTATGTCCGTATTTTTGCTCAATGTTACATACATTATATTTGTCTATGTTTAGCTTATGTGTCGAATAAACATGTTCAGAGTTCTGTACACTCTGAATAGGCATTTGTTTATGAAATTTTCTGCAGTGGACACTTTCAAGAGTGCCATTTTTCATGAAAGTTCAGGGAAATACTGTTTCAATCTTTTTCCCTAGCAATCATGTCAAAATGACAGTGTGCTTTTTTCCATTTTTTTTTTCACAACCTAGGTATCATATGCCTTCAAAGAATAGTTCAGCACATTGCAGTACATGTATAATCCTTTCAAAGTACAGCAAAAAGCTACGGATAAGAATTAACTTTGGTACACTGAAAACTCACTTAATTTCAATATTTAGTACTTTTGCTGTTGTGCCTGACAGTGAAATGAGTACACAATAAATGATCATTTAACATAGTTTTGATAGTTGTTGACAGATCAAATGGTGAATCTGAAACTTCAGTTTTTATGTCCCAAATGCAAAAAAATCATAAAAATGTATACATGTGAACATAAGTAGTCATAAACTTGGTCAAGCCCAAAGCACAGGAATGTATTTTTTAATTATGTTAATTAGCCTTAAATAATGAAGTAACTTATCACTTCCACTTGAACAACTATCAAATACTTACACAGATATCCAAAGATACTTCCAACCCATTTAACCATGAACATCTCGGGGTTTTAGTATTACTGTGCACCTTGGGCTTGGTCTTTGGGGCTTCAGGTCCAGTCAGTGTATTCCGTGTGTTAGGTGGGTTTCCTGGCCTTGGGTTCTGACAATGTATCAACTAAGTTGTCGTACCCGCACTTAGAACACAGAGTAGCAGTTATGTTCGTTGGGCAACACAGACGCAATTTCATGAAGTCGGTGGGTTAACTCAAGTCTCAAGTTCTCAACTTTACCGTCACTGTCACCGACACTGGTGGTGACCAGCAATGGCAATGCCAAAATAGTTATTGGCCCGCATACGTGTAACCCACAACGTGGCATTTGGCATGTATAAATATGCAAAATAATTAACTATTTACCCAGGCCTACCCATGAACTGAGATTACCTTTGTGTTTGTCACTCCAACGTGGAATCATATTGACTTATACATTAGGTAATCCACATCGTCGTCACAGCAGACACGTTGGCATCACTGTGGCCAAGGCAGGCCGCATGATGAAACTTAAGTCTTAAGTTAAAGTCAGACCTTGCATTACCGTTACAAGAAAACGATTCTTCCAGTATTGAAAGAGTCTGTGGCTCTCCAATCGACTGTGCTGTGGAGCATTTAACTTCATATTTGTCTGGGATAACTCAAAATAAAGCATCATACAGGTGAGAACACCCTTGATATATATCAACACGCTCACGATCACAGAAGTGACAGCAATTTGTTTACAGTTGCACAGGAAGTTCCTGTCTACGTTTCCAATACCCGCTGCAACGTTTCAGCGACGTGTTCAAACTAAGTGTTAAGTGGCACGTTTATATCAATAAACGACTTACGACAGTTTTTAAGTAATGCTTTAGATTCAATGGCAGAGGATGTTCCTATTCACTTAAGTGACCTAGATGTAGAGGTTTATGTCAGACTTTATTTACTACTTTATGCTGATGACACCATTATTATGGCTGAAGATCCTCATCATTTACAAGATGCTCTTAAAGACGTTCGGTACACTGGTCAAAAGAATTTAGAAATCTCTGGTTTTTGGAGTGAACCAAGATATTGGCATTTGAAACAAAATGCAAGCAAAAAATTGGCATGTCACGGTGCTACTTTTGTCGCTAGGTGGCGCTACATGTAAGGACTACAGAAATTTTATAGCAAACATTATATATGCGGGTAAAAGCAAAAAAAATAAATTAAGGATGCAAAGATATGCATAAAATAACTCAATATGAATGTAAGCAATGTATATCAAGCCTTTTAATAACAAATATGTGAACAAAACATGCTGGAATGTGACTTTAAATTCATCTCGTCTTGCAAAAATGTATAAGTGCTCACATTATTTTTCAAGTTTGAAGTAGAAAAAATATTTACAAATCCCTGAAAAATTGTAGGGGGTTTCCAAAATATGCACTGATTTCATTGATTAACAAAAAAAGATATCATACGGTGCTATTTTTTCCGCAATTGTACAAAGAATTCATGCATGTTGATTGAATTTGTTCTAAGTTCATAGATACAAGGTATCCATTCATTGTCTAACTTCGATACCATATCAATATACATGTATGTAGGTTAAATAAACGGCAGTACGTCGTTAATTTTATATTCCAGTCATAATATATACTTTCATAGTTCTACTGAGAAGAGGCAAACATTGCAAGATTCTCTCCATAGTGCAATACAGCAATGTGGAAAAAGAGGTAAAAATAGGAATATCAAAATTATAGTTGCCTTAATACATTGTCGAATAGTAACACAGGCAGCACATTGTCAAATATGCCTGTGCCACCTTTTGACGCTGGGGAATTACTGTGGTCCCCTCCCCCCCCCCCCCCCCCCCAAGTTGGGACAGCGTTTATCGTACCACATTCACAAGAAATGTAAAGTACACTGGCCAAGCCATATCGTTTTTCTGATTCTGTATTTTTAGGGACAATGTTTTTTTTTTTACATTCCTCGCATACAAGATTATCGGCTAGTACACTTAGTTCCACTATTCTACGACCTTCGTCCCAGTTATAACTGTCAGTGTTTACATGTGCATGTGGCATTGGGGAAGTGGGCGTGGCACTTTCGACGGTGGCTTGGTCAGCGTTCGCTGATTGTGTACATGCGTTTTGGTTTACCACTGCCGTATTTCGACGTATTCTGCCTTGTTTTAAAGCATTTAGTCCTTTGTTTGGCACTTGTTAACAAACCGCCCATTCTTTTTCCTTTTCACTCTTCGTAAACAATCCATATTTCTCAAACGGAACTGTGCAAAATAGGAAAAGCGAACAGCAGCTAGTGCAGGTATCGACAAATACCAGCTCTAACTGCATAGAGGCATTGGACCATAAATGGTTGCGCATAACGCGGTGTACCGAACGTCTTTAAAGTTTAAGCAACTTGAAAGATATTGTGATGACTTTAATTTGAAAATCAATACTAAAACAAAACAAAGATTGTTGTTTTTGCCAGAGGACAAAGCAAATATACCCATTTTTTCACTTATGGAAATGACACTATAGAGATCGTTCCAGACTATACATATCTTGCAATCAAGTTCAATTATAATGGTAGTTTAAAAGTGCCAAAAATATTTACATGATCAGGCTAGCAAGGCAATGTATGCGGATTTAAATAGAAGTAGACATCTCATGCTTCATGTACACTTACAATTACAGCTTTTTGATAGTATGATATTACCAACACTTTTGTATGGCTCTGAAGTCTGGGGTCCTTACCAAAACGGTATTGTTAATAGACTGCAGTTGAAATTCTACAACTTACAAGCTAGTTTTAGGGGTTAAACAAAGAATTCCAAGTTGTACGGTCTATGAAGAACTAGGTAAATGCCAGGTGGATGTTGCTATACAGTCTAGAGTGCTTGTGTACTGGGCTAAAATCTTAGGTCAAAAAGCAGAAAAACTTTCAAATAAAATCTATAGGTTGTATAATATTTTGCATCAGAAGGAGATCTATAGTTCTAAGTGGACACTGTGTCGAAAAATGGTTGAATGACTTAGGCATGACTCATATTTTGGATCAGACAAGAAATAAATCTTCACTGGTTTAAAAATGCTGTTAAACTTAGATAAGAGGACCAGTACAAATAGAAATGGCATTCTGTGGTATACGATCATCATAAGTGTATCAATTATAGGATTTTTAAAGATAATTTTGGATTTGAAAGATACCTTTTTCATTTGTCAAAATGTCATGCAATGAAACTCTGTAACTTCAGAACTGGAAATCTCAACTTACCAGTTACTAGAGTGCAATATGAAGATATTCTTTAAAAAAAAACAAAGTTTGTAATTTGTGTGATCTAGACGTGGGTGATGAATTTCATGTGTTGTTTAAATGTATTTTTTTAAGAACACGAGAAAAAGACTACTACCTGAAAAGTTACTGACAGACCTGACTGCTATAAATTAAAAAATCTTATGAATACTAAAGACCAAACCGAGCTAGCCAATTTATATAATTTCATTAAAATAATTAACAGTTACACGAGGTAATTATTAAGGTGTGGCTTTTCGTTCATGTCTTTCCTGTCAACTGTAAACATTCATATTACATAACTGTAACAACCATGTATCTTTTTTAACAACCATGTATCTTTTTTATGTTCCAATTTATATTTGTTTGTATACAATTTCTGGAAATAAAAATTCAACTTGACGTTCCCCAAGTCCATCTGCACAAGCCGCAGAGATTGTGGCTTTTCCGAGGCAATAGACAGAGCGCGCAAGAAGTCGGGGAGCCAAAGAGACTGTTGCTGTTGGCCCCCTCGGATATGTCTGGACCCTCGTCTTCCCACCGTTCTGGCACCTCTGCTCACAGGCGCTCGTAACGTTCAGTGAGTCAAGCTTCCGTGCTAATATACGTGGGGGGAGGACCCGGGGGGGGGGGGGGAGGAGGAGTGGGCAAAGAGGTTGGACCTGGAACATCTATGCGTTCAATAACCCACATGGGGTCATATCTGCAATCAAATATTGTGTATTCATCTGTGCAGTCAATTATTTGTGCTAATAAGATGGTGGCGGATGGGCCTAAAGCCATCACATGGAGCTCCTATGTAGGCACAGCGTTAAAAGTTCTGAGTGCTCTGGGCAGGAAGCTAAAATTTCTGACATTGATTCGTGATCTAGGAATTAAAAACAGAGGAGTCGTTGTAAAATGTCTTTGAGGAACACAAAAAGGGATTTGAGCGAGTAGATACGAACAATTGTACTTAGCGGAGATTATACCCTGTAAAAAAGTCAGATCTAAAACCTTTCTCCGCTCACTTAACATGGGTAAATTAAACATCCTGCACGCTCGTTCATATCCTATTTCCGGGAAAAAAAACTGAAGTTTTAAAACAAAAATATTTTATAAAACTCTTCTGGATGTTCTCTATACGCTCATACAAATACACACATTGAGGAGACCACACAACAGAACAATACTCAAGTCTGCTCCTTAATTGTGATACGTCGAGAGATTTCAGGGCGCTCACAGAAGAAAAAGAACCCCATGATCTTTTCATCAGCCCAAGCATTCTGAAAGACTTTGCACATACGGCCTCCACATAATTTTTGAAATTCAGGTTCAACGTGAGAGTGACACCAACGTCCTTGATGTCATTTCTTCTTTCCAAGCTTTGATCATCAAGCATGTAGTCAAACATTATCACATTTTTCTTATTAGTGAAAAATATAGCATGACATTCACGGATGTTCAACAACAATTTCCACAATACACACCACCTGTATACTCTCATCAAATCGTCCTGCAATAGAAAACAGTCATTCATACAAGTGACTTCACGAAAAAACTTTGAATCATCTGCATAAATACTAATCTGGCTGTGTTGTAGAACAGCCGGGAGGTCATTTACAAATATTACAAACATCAAAGGATCAAGAATAGATCCTTGTGGCACTCCTGAAGGAACATGAAAATGACGAGATGCCAAACCATTGACTGTAACACATTGCCTCCTGTTTTGGAGGTAAGAATGAAAAAGCTTGACAAGGGTTCCATGAATACCATAAGTTTGGAGTTTGTGAAGCAAAAGTTGATGGTTTACCTTATCAAAAGCTTTAGCACAGTCAATATATATGCAGTCAACTTGCTTCTTTGATTTACGGATTTCGATAAAACATCAACAAATGACACTAAATTAGTAGCCGTTGATCACCCTCTAACAAATCCGTGCTGAAATTCGCTGATATGACCTTCCACAACAGGGTATATCTGGTCGTGTATGATAAGTTCAAGCACCTTGGAGAATAAAGGTAGAAGTGAAACCAGGCAGTAATTGCTGACGGCATGTTTATCGCCAGCCTTGAAAATTGGTATAACATTGGCTTGTTTGAACCTGTCGGGGAAAACCCCTGTGCCGATGCATTTTTTAAAAATAACAGTCAGTGGAACAGCAAGCTGTTCTGCACAGTTTTTCAAAGTGATACCAGATATGTTGTCAGCACTACATGCTTTGCAGCGAAATTGCGCTGATCCGTCTCTTTAAGTATTTCATAATGGATTGAAGCTGAATATAAATTGTAGACAGTGATTGATTGTTTATGATGGGTAATTCTGGTAATTCTACAGGGTATATCAGATCTGCTTTGACATAAACAGACTCAAAAAAGTCACTGAAAAGTTCTGCTATGTCTTGCGAATCTGTAGCATTTTTAGTCCCATGAGTTACTTGGCTCGGGACGTTTGCACAACTCGTCGAAATCAACTTCGCCGTATATTCACTTCGTCGGAGGTTAAAATTGTCGACTGTCTGAATGGCCATGATGACAGTATGTCGAAATCAATTTGGCCGTCTGGTCAAACTGGTCGCGATCAACTTCGGCGAAAGTTCGTCTTGTCGCGATCAACTTCGACGAAAGTTCATTCGGTTTGACCGAAAAGCCAATTGGTCGCGTGTGCGACCATGGGGGCTACAATTTTAATGGGTTGATATCAAACTGTGAAGAAAGTTTGCCTGCATACATTATCTGTTTTCCATGTCTTTTTTTTTTTCTTTTTTTTTTTTGGGGGGGGGTCAGTCTTCTCTCTACCGTCGACCAGTCAGCATGGCTGAATTTGGTGGCAGTTTAGATATTTTTTTAAACGAACGAGAGTGTAAAAAGTTGGCAGGTTGTGTTCAGTCACATGATCATTATACGGCCACCATCAACAGTCACCGGACCCATTCACCTGGCACCCGTTTCACTACCAATTTTAGAGCGAAATGGCCTCACAATGAAGTTACTTTTCGACCAAACAGCACTTTGATCATTCTGATTTTCGACCGAGTTGATTTCGCCGATGTTACATTGCGATGAAGATGACTATCGACGAAGTTGTGTAGTGATGAGATCACTTTTCAACCAAATTTAACCTTCGGCAAAGTTGGCCTCCGACGATGTTGATTTCGACGAAAAGTCCTAGATGACGTTGTTGACCCGTCCTGCTCCCTGATCCACCTTAACTTTGACAGGTTGAAATCACCTAGGTCTTTAGGTCTTTTTCACTGCACTTGATACTAGCCTTCTGAAGTGAATCACAGAAATCTTCTATACCATCGGAAATTGAATCAGGAGGTATACATACGCTGCAAATGAAAAGTTTTCTGTCACAAAGAGAAATTTCAAACGAAATGCATTACAGTTTAAGTCAGACAACATGTCAATTCATTTCAATTTGCCTCATTCCAGCACACTGCTGACCTGGAAAGAAATATTTCAATAGCCCATTAACAGTTATCTACAGGTGCCAGCAGGTAACAATTTTTTATAACTAAGTGATTCCAGGCACAATATATACAGTGATACCTACTGCATATGACCACCGTGGTCAGAGGCTGCCTGCTCCTGAAGTCACAATTTAAGATATACAGAGGCACTTTCTATGTTAGTTACCTGCAGTGAAAAGACACCTGCTCTCGTGTGGCCATTTTTCCTCAGCAGCTGGGATGACCACATTCAGCAGGTACCACTGCATGAAAATAAGTTGAGCTTTCCACCATCTGGTTATTAAACACTTTAGTTCTGCCACACAATGTTCACATCTTCCAGCATTAAAGGCCAACCTTGCCTCACTACATTACGGTCTTGATGTTTTCTCAAAATATGAAGCCTGAGCTAGAACCATATTGCTATACTTTGTATTGGCATACAATTCAGGTCTCTTTGGAAACTTTACCTACACATTTTACCTATCAATAGTGACACGGTACTGCATCTCTAAACCCAATGCATTTCCCATACTTCTCCCTTGCTGGTTTCAACAATGGCTTATCTCCAGGACAAGATTTCCTGGATACTCTTCTGTGAGAAATACTTTGACTGTTCAGTCTCAACTTACAGGGCTGACATTAGCTTCTTCACCAAGTTGGTGGGGCCTTGGTCGGGTGTTGCTGTATCCTCTGCCAAGACCAAATCCACCGGTCCATTCACTAATATGCGACATGTATAAATTAATTTCCCAGGAAAAGCTCCAGCCTGGAAAGATATGGTTCAAAGCAACACCACAACTAGTATGGATGCCTTGTACAGGAACTGACTCATCAGCCATTCAGAAACGCTTGGATTTTACACCAGGCATGTGGGAACAAAAAGAAATACTCTTTTGATGAAGAATATTGATTTGTATTACTGCTTTCTTCCCTGGTATATGCTCAGGAAAATCAGTACTGCCCTGCTGTGAAATTAGAGTTATTCAATAGTCTCATATTTTGGGCAACATAAAATTTTGAATATCCTCGACTACTACTGTCCATAGATAAGACAGTGGGCCAAATCATTGCACATATACTTTCGATTATTCCAGTGCTTGGTTTAAGAGAGTTAGCAAGACCTAGTTTTGCCAGACTTCTATCGTGTCTACTGTGCAACTTGCAATACCAGGCAACCTCTTGTTCTTCAAACACTTAACTGAACAAAGTCATAACAGCTTTCATGTAATTGTACAAACATCTGCACTCTCTCCATGTTATAATTACACAGGCATAAATATTCAGATTTGGTCCCCCATCAAAATATTCTATGGGTGACCACTTACAGGTAGTCAAGAAGTCTACAATAAAAACAACTGCTGGTTCAGAAATTAACATTCCTAGCTTACTTCAGTGATTAATCAAGATAAAACGTGTGTGAAAAAGAGGATTAAGTCTTCTTCATACACACTGAATAAAGTACTCTTCCTTACCCATTCAAAATACATAAGAACAAATTGTATTTATTCTAACTTTGTCCATCTTCAATGTAGGATGATCTTCAAGGCATTCACATATCCTTTTATTTTTCATACGTATAGCAATATAAATGCAGGGAAACCCAACTTATATTGCATTTTAATTGTGTTTCTATTTAACCAATTCCATACTAAGGTATTTAAGACCTTGGTCAGTGGTTTATGCATTGCCTGGCAAGTCATGTTTCAGTAGCAGCCAAGTACATCATTTGCCAGGCAACAAATAATAGTAATAATTAAAAATTGAAAAAAAATATGACTTTGCCACCAGGCACATTGGTACTTAAATGAAAGGACCTTCCATAAGGAATCTAATGTACAAATCTCACCTAATTCCAAATATATGGATGGATCCTTATAGCATCACTCAATACAATGTAAATTTGTTTTCATGATTGACTCCCATTTAGTCCTGATGTTTTTATCAAGTATCCCCTTTGGAATGCTCTCTTTGCGATTGTGGACAAATTTACAAGATTTGCTTTAACCATAAAAATGCTGCCATAAGTAACTGCTTGCCAGTTGACTGACAAGGAAATACATCTGCACCGACTGTGTGTCAGAAGAAATACTGAGGAGTATGATTATACTGAAGCAGGAACAAACTCACACCACAGCCATGTCTTTGTAACTGATGCGAAATGACGAACATCATGAACAAGAGCGACTGCAGGAAACAAAGGACTTGATGAGGTATCATTTTGCTGACCAGGTGTAGTGTAGAGAAGACTTGTATCTACTGATAGCGGATACCAGGTGTAGTGTAGAGAAGACTTGTATCTACTGATAGCTAGACTCTCAATTCGGAGAAAATTGGGAGCCGTTGGTTCACGAGTGTACCTCTCATGAACACAAATCATCATGGGGTAGATGAACTCAGAACCAAAATTTTAGCATATTACTGAACAAGGAGTTCATCTACCCATGATGTTAAGACCGAACGGTTCTGTCGTGCGCAACTGGTGTATCCAAAAGGATTCTCTCGCAAGACGCAACCTCAGTGTCTTTTCTAGAGTTGGAGGTGTGCGTATATGTTCCACGATTTGAATGGTCAAATCTGGGGAGTCATGGTTGGGGAGTTGGAAATGTCTCCCTAACGGTTGGGTACAGTCCTTTCTGGTGATGTAATAGAAATGCTCGCGCATTCTGTCCATCAGGGTGCGGCTCGTCTGGCCAACATATTGTTTGTGGCATACCTTACATATCAGTAGGTACACCAAGTTGTTGTGTTTGCACGAACCTCCGATTGGAGTGTCGTACGAGCGCCCTGTTTGGGTGCTCGTGACGAGGCCCCTAGTGTCCATCTTGGGGCAATATCTGCAATTTTGTGTATTGCAGGGGTTGCTGTCGATAATGCCAGTGATCGCTGGTACTATTTTTTGTGTATAGATGTTGCTGTGAAGACACATTTTTGTTTTCCCTTCTTCCCTCCCGTCTTCTACTGACACCAGGTGAATTGGTTAGAATTAAGGTCCATTTGATTTAATTGATATATTGTGCTAGCCATCTGAAGCCTTCCCCATAGCCTTGTCTCTTCAGTACACTGCACATGAACAGTTCCATTGGTCGCCCATGCAACTCACTTCGGGCAACGACTCCCTGCAAACCAAAAGGAAACATTTCACAGACCAGGACAGATGCAAGGATGAATGGATGTATAGATTTTCCTCTTGTATGTCCATTTAAAGACAGTCTGAGAATGCAGCACAAAATGAAATTTTTTCATGTATCATACCACCGACCAACCAAGCTTTACCACATATGCACACAAAGTGGCTCACACATTATCAATATACATATGTGTACTGGGGCCTGGACTGAAGTTTGTATTCCATTTCAGTAAACACTCTGAATAATATCTGCAAAAAAGATATTGCAATTTCACTTGATATCCTGAAGGGCTTTTAATCTTTTACTTGTCCAAAACTGCTAGTACAAGTCTCCTCTTTACATTACATAATCTCCAAACAAGCAGATGTGGTAAACCTCTCTGCCACACCATACATTTTATTGTAATTTTTTTTTCTGTGTCAGACATGTCACTGAAATTTTCACACTTTCAGTAAAATGTGACCATATACCCAAAACTCTTGTAGTGCATAGACCACTTTCTTTAATAAAACTTCCAACTATTTTGACAAAATGGAAAAGCTTTGTTTACAGTAGCAGCTCAGGTGCTCAGCTAAATATCTGAATTCAGGTAAAATCCCTGAAAAGTGACATCTCTGCCATGTGAACCAACAGTAACTGCACGAGTTACAGTGCAGAAATGGGAACTTCCCAGACTAGCTGAGCAACAGAGGCAATGATATAAACATACAAAAACTATGAACTTGCCCAATAATTCACATGATTCATTACTTCAATCGGCACGCATCCAAAGTTACCTTTGTTCTATGTCAGTAAGTTTTTTTACCTTGTATGCACAATATCAAACAAAACAACAGATTTCAGTTTTGTCACCTTTCCAGTAGTTTGTCCGTGCAGCCCAAATATATGCCTAATTTCATCTTCACTGGCAGCACTAGCAATATCTATTTTGTTCCCAAGGATCAGAACTGGTGCACTGGCTACTTGCTCATCTGTCAGTATGCTCTGAAAAAATACATCATCCAACGTCTTCAAATGAACACCAGAATTGATAACTATGTATTTGGTCAGGACTTGATTTTCTTTTTAAAAGCACGTGTCTGCAGGGCAAGTAGATTTTAAAATTCACTTGTCTGTATGCAAAATCCACTTGTCCAAATATAACTTGATACAACAAACATGGGATTTTTTCATACACCATACACAAAGGCCTGACCAAACCATTTATGGTACCCTAATTTGCTGCATATATTGCATCTTGCAAATTTGCAAAAGTGTGCAATTTTTACCACAATTCTAGCTATGACCGTTAACAGTGAAACTGGCAAAATAGTAAAAATACAAATTGAAAAGTAAACTGTTTGTATGCTTACGACGCAAAATACTGAGTAATTTCTTGGAGTCACTGTCCCAGGTAAACTTTAATAAAGATTAATAGTTGCATAGGTTTTAGGATCATGTTTCATGTTGCCGCTGATGGGATGTACATCGATGCCATGGTTTGCGTACTACCATGAATGCTATCAGTACATATGGTAGTCAATTTGCGTACACAGGATTGGCAAGTTCACACACAGAGTTGGCAAGAAACGTGATGGCAAGCCACGTGCCATCATTGCAAAGTTTATCTCATACCGGGCTAGGCAGAGAGTATATAATGCACGGAAAAAGAACAATAACGTTTTCGTCTCAGAGGATCTTACACGCAAGAGGGCCCACATCATGTTCTTAGCGCGAGGTATGAGGCGAAACAAACTGATAGACTCTTGCTGGTCAAAAGACGGACGCATTTATGTGCGCGAACTAAATGCATGGGGCACCGCGACTCCAGGTCGTGTTGTCCAAATACACAACAAAGAGGACCTCAACACGTTTCATAAGTGAACGTTCGCCCTCTAGCCAATACGAATTCTCAAATGCATTGCCTGGACTTCTATCCAAGATATTATTTGGACTTCTAGTTAATAAGTTTTCAGTTCTGATATCTTTACATACATCCCAGTGCTTTATGTAATACCAAAATATCGTTATTAGTACATTCTTTCTGCCGTTTTCTCATTGTGCATATTATATTCAAACATCTATAGGCCTATCTGTGTAACTCTTCTTGACTGCCAGCATGAGTCAATTTTTTCCACAGTGATGTTTCACTTTACATTTTATACATGTATATTTCCAGCTTCTGGTCTGGTCCCTATTTTTACTAAAGAAGAACAAACAGTTCGGCCGTCCAGTAAAGCACAATACTTGCTGTGGTACCAAACTCGGTTTACTCTGTTGTCTACCTGTCAGCACTCCAATCAAAGCTCATATTGTCCGTGGGTTTTATATTATGTCTTTCCCACCTTGATCACAATGTATTGCTTTTCACAGTATTGTTTTCTCTATTTGCTATGAGTCGCAATACGTTCATTTATAGCCACTTGCGTTCCATCAAGGTGTGAACTTCACATGGTATATATTGTGTCTTGAAATTGTTTTCTGCTTTGCAGATCCGTCTTGTGGTGACATTCATGCAGGTTTCCGCTAGTACAGGTAACCCCTGTGTCCACTCACGTCTATGTCATTCAGTTCACTTGCTGTTTACACCTGTCGATCATCAATTTACCCTATGTCAATATTTATTCCTGTTAAGTTGTATTTAAACTCAGGCTTGTCGCATTTATGTCTTCCATCACTGGAAGTTTGATGTGAAATTTAATCAATCCATCTAAGTAATCCTTCAGCAAATGAGCATATATACGAGCATGTTGTGTATATGATGGTTTCAGAGTGCACATACATGATCATGTTATCGAATTATTTTCTCAAATGTACTGCTAACGATTTTTTTGTTAAATTGTTTCGTTTACATGTTTCCATATTTCTTGTGTGTGAACGTCAACTACTCGAGTGTCAACACAAAATTCATGTATTCCTGGTCATTTACATCCAGTCACAACTGTTGCGTTTTTTTTCATACTTTGACAACCATGTTCCTTTTTCTTTCTTTTTTATTTTTTGTTTCGTATGTGATCTCCATGATATTCGTGCTACATATGCGTTTTTCATGTTTCGTGTCAGTCCTTTGTATTCCATTCTTATGTCAGTTTGCTCATTTGCGTTATGATATATGTATTTGTGACAACGCTTGTATGTACCCCATGTACACCGACATATTAACTGATTCCTACTTCACAACTACAGCAGTGATTATATTACCAGAATTTTCAAGAATTTGTCTTCATGCTTTGTCTAGGCACCATATCTTGACGGATAATTGTTACGTTCTGTTATATCCATGGGGATAAGTACACAGCAATATAGAGCTGTCATTGGCTCATATTATTACCGCAAATGCCTGGTCAAAATCATATCTTGTACTACCTTTACACCTGATCATGTCTTACCTGCATTTAATTTTCTTGCATTGTTAACTACCTTTCTCCTGCTTAAATTATATTGTAACCTCAGACACGTGGCTGAAATTTTATGCAAATTGCTCGTGTTTGATGTCCACCCCAATCCAGGGCCCACGGATACATTCACTCAAAATCAATTCAAAATTTGCCATGCAAACGTCCGTAGCATTAAAAGTCCTGACAAACTTGATGAATTACATTTCTTGGCCACTTCGGAAAAACTCGACGTTATTACTGTATCTGAAACATGGCTAGATTCAAACTACCCCAGTGAATTATTATGCATTGATGGTTTTGGTATGCCCATACGCAAGGATAGGACTGTGGGTACTGGGGGAGGGGTGGCGATCTATGTAAGGGACAACTTACCCTGTACTCACCGAGCGGACCTCGGATCTGCCAACAGTGAATGCTTATGGGTTGAATTTCGACTCAAATACGGTTTAGTTCTCTTAGGTGTGTACTACCGACCACCAGGGCAATATGCCGCAGACAGAGATTTGTTTATTGAGGAGCTCGATCTTTCTATTACTTCAGCCCTCGAGTGTAATCCTAAAACTCTAATCATAACCGGTGACTTTAATGATAGGTGCCAGTTATGGAATACTGATCATTCAGATAGCGACTTAGGACTGCGCCTAGTCAATGTTTTATCCCAAAATAACTTATTCCAATTAATAAACGAACCGACCAGAGTAAACGATGTATCTGAAAGTATCCTTGATCTCATGATCACAGATTCACCAGGTTATGTTCTAAATTCAGGTATCTTACCACCCATTTCTACATCCGATCACTCAGTTGTATTTTGTACTTTTTCGATTTCCCGCCGCGTAGACCACCCCTTCAAAAGGAAAATTTGGGACTTCAAGAAAGCTAATTTTGAAGATTTAAACAAAGCTGCCCTTGACGCTCCTTTTAACACAGGATTTGAAGTCTTTGATGATATCAACGATGTGGTATCTTTCTGGACAGATCTTTTTAGCGGCTTATGCAAGGACTTCATCCCTTGTCGTGACATCCTTGTACGACCCAAAGATAAGCCATGGGTCACTTGTAAAATTAAACAGTTACTTAGACAGAGAAATCGTGCTTGGAAACGTTTCAAACGTTTTAGCAACAAAATTCGTCCCTTTACTTATATCGAGTTTATTACTCTTGAAAGACTCTACATGTTCTATAAACGGAAGCGCAACACTGCAGTCAGCGCCCTTCGTAGTTCCATGAGGTCATATTTTTCAAAAATTCGCAGTGAAATGGATTCTAATATCATTAATCCAAAGAAATGGTGGAACCTCAGCAAGAGTTTTCTAGGTTCCAAGCTCAATCATTCCATACCTCCCCTTCTCGAAAACGGCACTGTAATATCCAGTAACGTTGAAAAGTGTGAAGTTTTCAATAATTACTTTGCCAATCAATGTAAACTTCCTCATGAAGACGATCCTATGCCCCTGCCTGACTTCTCATATCGCACCGATGCGAGGCTCAGTGAATTCCAAATTGATGAAAACGACGTTAAAAAGGTTTTACAATCTCTTAAGTCCAGCTCTGCTACGGGACCCGATGGTATAGGTAACCTCATCCTAAAGAATACGGCTTCTGGCCTCTCCCCATCACTTACCAAACTCTTTAATCTCTCTCTTGCTGCTTCGTGCTTTCCAGATTCTTGGAAAAAATCTAATATGTGCCCTGTATTCAAAAAGAACGATAAGCAGGTAAAAAGCAACTATCGCCCTATTTCATTACTGTGTAATGTTTCCAAAGTTTTCGAACGTTTAATATTTAATATTCTGTACGAGTACTTTATTCGTCACGATCTACTGACGCACAAAAACTCTGGGTTTAAGAAAAACGACTCTACCATCAACCAGCTTATCAAAATCGTTCATGACATATATAATGGCCTGGAACTACGAAAAGAAGCCAGGATGGTTTTTCTCGACATCAGTAAGGCTTTTGACCGCGTGTGGCATGAGGGTCTTCTTTTCAAATTAAGACAGCTGGGTATTGAAGGTGCTTTACTCCAGTTTATCGGTAGTTACTTATCAAATCGCTTTCAGAGAGTTACGATTGGTGGTCAGTCGTCCTCCTTGCTTCCTGTACAGGCAGGGGTACCCCAGGGCTCTATTCTGGGGCCTCTTCTTTTCCTAGTTTATATTAATGACATAACTGATAATATTGTGTGTGATATTAAGCTTTTTGCTGATGACACTAGCATTCTGGAGATAATCCATGATCCCGTTACCTCTGCAGGTCGGATGAACGCAGATCTTGTTCATATCTCTACATGGGGCAAACAGTGGAAAATGTCTTTCAATGCTATTAAGTCTCTAGCTGTTTTGTTTTCCACTAAACATAACAAGCCAGATCACCCACCTTTACTCCTTGGCAATGCTGTTATACCAGAAGGTACTAGCCATACACATTTGGGCGTTACACTTTCTAGTAATCTAAAGTGGGATGCCCATATTACCAGAATCGTGGAAAAAGCGAGGAAACGTCTGTCTCTCCTCCACAGACTTAAATTTAGGTTATCCCGCAATACTCTGATTCGGCTTTACAAATCCATGGTACGACCCATCTTAGAGTATGGATGTATAATTTTTGACAATTGCTCACAGACTCTCTCTGATTCCCTCGAGTGTGTTCAGTATGAAGCAGCTCGCATTTGTTTAGGAGCCCTGAAACGCACTCCCCGTCATCTTATGCTTAAGGAATTAGGCTGGCCTACTCTAGCTAAAAGACGCCAATATTTCAAATTAATCATGTTTTATAAAATTGTTAATAGTCAAACTCCCGCTTATCTTTCGGATCTCGTTCCGAATAACAATGGTCAGCCCACTGTCCAGTTAAGAAACCGACGCAGCCAAAGACAAATCAGGTTTAACTCCTTACGGTTCGGAAATTCGTTCATTCCTTCCTCTATTGAACTATGGAACGATCTCCCCGACGACATAAGACGTTCTGCAACTTTATCCAAATTTAAATCTACTTTGAAAAATACTTTATTGTCTGTAGATCCTGTTCCTGTTTATTACTCACACGGTAGTCGATTTTCTAATATCATACATACTCGTTTGCGCTTGGGCTTCTCCGGACTAAATTCCCACCTACACAGATTTAATATAATACTGTCCCCAGCTTGTAAATGTCTAAATCCTGACGAAAGTATTCTTCACTTTTTCCTAGAATGTCCCTATTATTCAGTTCCCAGGAAATCCCTTTTAAAAACGGTTTGTTACATTCTAGCTCCAGGTGTGAATCCTAGTCTTGTAGTCTATCTAGCAAGTGATATACTTATCCGGTATCTTATACATGGTAACAATGACCTTTCTGCAAACCTTAACATTAAATTATTTGATGCTGTCCAAAAATTCATTTCTGACTCCAGACGATTCATATTTTGATTAACATGTTGATCCTGTCAATATACGGTTTTTGGCTAAGACTGTCGTCATTTTTTCTTTTTTTGGTTACCGAGCTAGTGACATAGTGGATTTTTCTGGATCAATAACTTGTACTCATTCTTTAATCGACATGTCTCTGCTTGTGAGTATTTACTTCATAGCATTCAGGAAAGTGTATTTTTCAATATTATTGTAACAATGAGTGGTACATACAAAGCATTTCGTGAATTGTATTGTCCTGTGTGTATTGTATATATTCTGTGTGTCTCTCTATGTCTGGAGAGCCTGTTTTTTAGTATCTCGATGTATACTATTAGGTGATCCAGAATAAATAAATATGTTTAAATTAAATTAAGTTCCTTGCAATAAAAAATGTTCTTAATTCAGATTCAAATTAAAATTTTTAAATCAGAAATAGGTCTCCGGCCTTGTAATGCACATGGAGTGTGCGGAACGTCACCATTTTTCCGGTCACTGTGCACAAAATGCTGCTTGGCCATGTGGTCTGACACATATCACCCGATAGGTCCATTGAGTTACATGGAAAAATGTGTCAGTCACAGCTCGTGTTACAGTGTTCATCATGGATTCCACCCTATGAACAGGTGCGAATCTTCCGTAATTTACAGAGGAAGCACACAAACGGGAAGCCTTGTTTATATTGCAGCACGTTATTAAATAACGATTTCGGTGTTTATAACAACAATAGGAGAGGTCTCAATTAGCTATACAGTGTGTATTTACCTCAATACACAACTGAATACACAAACATTTATCAGGGCTAGTTTAGTTTAAACATATTTATTTTCGCTGGATTACCCAATAGTACATGAAATATGACTAATCTAGGGGTTCTCCAGACACGGAGACGCACAAAATGATATACACAAGACGCATAGGACAATACAATGTACAAACATGTGACTATGTACTCTGGTAGACATACTGTAATACAATTAAACAACAAAAACAATATCAAACATTCCAATCCAATTAAGAAAGCATGCATATATACACGAATATGCTTAGTAGCAAGCTAATTCGTCCTCAGCACAGGGAGCGACTGAAGGGGAGGTTATAGCTTGCTGGGCGCGGCCGAAGCACCCTGGCTGCAAACTCACACTGCCACTGTGGAGCCGCCAGTGCGCCCAGTAGCTCGGGTGTTCCTTCCCGCCTTGTCATTGTCGACCCACCTGTGGAGACACGATCGAGAACATGGTAGTATTAAAGGTACATACGTTGAACATACAAATACACTGCAATGGTATATGCTGGTTGCGGGATACATATATATGATAAGATACTACCCAGTTACAATATAAATCGGCGTGTTTCAACAACAAAATTTTGCATTGCTCTGAAAATTACTGTATTGCATTCTTCTGAAAGTTCTTTACTCCCGAACAATAAAATACTACATAGTCTGTCACTTGCAACATGCATTATCAGGTTTGGATTAACACGAGGGGCTAACAAAGGAGTGATGGTAAGCAGGAGCTTCTTTCTTTCCTGGACATATTTAGGGCAGTAGAGACAAAAGTGTTTGAAATCCTCAGTTGGGTGGGAGCAGGCACAGGTTGGCTGTTGAATGATATTTACTTTATGGAGATCGGAATTAAGTCTAGAGAATCCTAATCGTAACTGGGTATGACAGATGTTAGCAAATCGCTGACCATGGGAGTAGAAATCTGGAGCAATGTCGGCCGCTAGCAGAGTGGCTTTAAGTTTCGACTTAAAGATTTGAAGGGAAAGGGAGTTACGGATATCAGTGGGGAGATTATTCCATAGTTTGGTGGCATCAGGGAGAAAGGAATTTTCAAACCGCTGGGTTCGGCATTTGATGAGGCGAAGGTTGCTAATAGGCCTATGGCGGAGCGTATGACCAGCCATGGCGGGGTTGCGAGGTATAAGGTTGGATAGGTAGGAAGGAGTTAAGTTAAAATACATTTTGTAGAAAAGGATTAATTTGAAATATTTGCGTCTACTGGCTAGTGTAGGCCAACCAAGTTCGTCTAAGAGTTTGTTATGGGATGTGTGCCTTAGTGCGCCAGTGCATATTTTAGCTGCCTCGTACTGAATCGACTCAAGTAAATCACTCAGACCTTGCCCACAATTATCAAAGATAACACAACCATATTCAAGAATTGGCCGAACCATTGAAAAATATAATCTTTCCAGTGTTTTTCGGGATAACTTAAATTTGAATCTTCGAAGAAGTCCAATACGCTGGCTGGCTTTGTTTGTGATGCGTGTGACATGCGCACGCCAGGAAAGATTGTTGGCTAGAGTAATTTCAAGGTGAGTGTGGGTGTCTTCCTCTGGTATGACTGTACCACCCAGAAGGACAGGGGGATGATAAGGTTTATTGATTTTGGCCGAGAAAATAACTGAAATGGATTTTAAGGCATTAAAAACCATGCGCCATAATTTACCCCAGTGGTAAATAAATGAGAGATTTGTGTTCAAGTGGTGTGCTGAGTCGGTAGGGTTTTGAACTATCTCAAGTAGACTAGTGTCGTCGGCGAAGATGCGGACATCACAGGTCAAGTCATCTACAATATCATTTATATAGACAAGAAACAATAAGGGACCCAGAATTGATCCCTGAGGTACGCCGGCCTGAACAGGAAGCCAAGAGGAGGTACGCCCGTGGATAATAACACGATGAAAGCGGTTTGACAGGTAACAGTTTATCCACATAAGAAGTCCTTCAGATAACCCCAGTTGTCGTAGTTTGAAGAGGAGGCCTACATGCCACACTTTGTCATAGGCTTTCGAGATATCTAAGAATACCATTCTGGCCTCCTTGGAATTTTCAAGCCCATTGTAGATATTGTGGAGAATACTTATTAGTTGGTTGGTAGTTGAATCATTAGCTTTAAACCCAGAGTTCTTATCAGTTAGTAGGTTGTTGCCTATTAGATATTCATAAAGAAAATTAAAGACCAGTCGCTCGAAAACTTTCGATACGTTGCACAGCAGGGAAATTGGACGATAGTTACTCTTGATTTGTTTATTCGATTTTTTAAACACAGGGCAGATATTAGAGCGTTTCCAAGAGTCGGGAAATTGAGAGACGCTGAGAGACAGGTTGAAAATTTTTGTTAAGGGCTTGGAGATCGAGTCAGCAGTATTTTTTAGGAGAGTGTTGCCAATATTGTCGGGTCCTGAGGCAGAAGGTAATCTCAAGGAGAGCAAAGCTATCCTGACACTTTCTTCATTGAGCGTGAAATCACTCATGCGTGCCTCAGTACGATAGGTAAAGTTTGGCAGGGGAGGTGCATCATTATCGGCATGGGTAACGCATTGACTAGCGAAGTAAGTATTAAATACTTCACACTTTTCGGTAATGCTAGAGATAATTTTACTGTCTACAACAATAGGAGGTATGTCTTCATGGATTTTGCATCCTAGTAAGGACTTAGATAAGTTCCACCATTGTTTGGGATTCATATCATCTTTATCTAATTGTGTACGTAATTTAGAAAAGTAGGAGTTTATTGAGAGCTTTATTGCATTGACAACCTTATTGCGTCGCTTTTTGTAAAACTGATAAAACCTGTCAATGTTGGCACAGACTTCAAGAGTGAAAGGGCGGGGAGTTTGAGTTAATTTCTTAAAACGTTTCCATGCACGATTACGCTGACGCATAAGTTTTTCAATTTCAGCTGTTATCCAAGGTTTATCCTTTGGTCGTATGGTAACTTCTTTCTATGGGATAAACTCTTTGGCAGTTTTTAGGAAAAGGTCAGACCAGTAAGATACCACATCATCAATGGAATCGAAGACGTTGAAGGCAGTGTTCCAGGGAGCAGAAGATAGGGTATTATTAAGACCTCGAAAATCAGCTTTTTTGAAATTCCAAACACCTCTTTTAAACGAACGGTCTCTGTGGTAGGAGAGTGAAAAGGAGCAGAAAATAACCGAGTGATCAGAGTTTGAAATAGGAGCTAAGACTCCACTGTCCAGGATAAGTCCAGGCGAGTCAGTGATCAGAAGGTCCAACAGACTAGTTGAGTATTCGTTTATTCTGGTAGGTTCGTCTATTATCTGAAAAAAGATTTAATTGAGCTACGAGATTGAAGAGAGACATGCCAAGTTCACTATTTTGATGAGTGGAGTTCCAGTCAACACACCTGTCATTGAAGTCACCTGCATGTGAGTATCAATATATGCGGGTTACTTTCGATTGCGGATGAGATGGAATTAAACAGAGACTCAAGAAAAGTATCACGGATCTCTGCTCGTTGACCGGGAGGTCGATAGTAATTACCTATCAGAACTGGCCCACGTTGGGTCGAGATTTCCACCCACCTACATTCACAGTTTGGACCTTCGAGATCGAGACGCCGTGTGGCTAGGGTTGTGTATTCCCACTGAAGCTATTAAGATATACATTATTATAAATACTTACGGTGCTCCGGAATATCGATACGTTTCTAGTCAATTATCATTTATAATATTTTGTGTGTAAATAGATGTATGGTTTAGTTATATGATTTATCCTGATGTATTTATTTACTATGCTCCTGGCTAGTTATTACCCTGTGTTCATGTAGATGTATGATTTATCTCGATGTACATGTATTATGAGTTCCTCGTTCGCGGGGGTTTAATAAAATCTATTCTATACTATTAATTTTAATGAATATAGGCCTATCATCAAACTTTTTGGGGTGGAAAATTTGATGTCTCTCCTTGCAATAGTTTTTAAGTTATTAATTTGTAGATTACAATGGAAAGTAATGGGGACAAACAACCCTAGCCCTGAAATAACTGCACTGGCCTCTGCAGCAAAGGCTTGGAATCTTCTATTCTTGTCCTGTTATTTGGAATCACAGACAAATACGCAAAGGTAGAGATACAATAGGGAGTGCAGAATGTGTCACAAACTGTCCGTGAGAGTATGTCCCGCGATGCTCAGTTCACCGTATATTAAGAGCCCCTTCCTGTTTGATCCAGTGCTCATTGAGCATGCATTATTAGCATTGTTTTTATGGTCGGTCAAGAGCCCGGGTCTAATCCAATTACTTGTCCAAATATAGAATTTTATATCTTAAAAGAGATTTTGCGCTCATAATTTCCATGAAATTATAGGTAGTGCCACTAGTATCATTAGTAGCTTAGATTTTGACCTCCTCAACAATCCCACCAAATTAAGTGAAAATCCGCCAAAAATTGAAGATGCTAGAGTGTTCACAAGATTTTCACATTTTGACCCCTATATTGCATAATATTGTAGGTGGCACCACTAATATCGAAAGATACCTAGACTTTCATACACCCTATAAGTCCTGAAAGTTATATAGGGCTAACTTGACAACTATGGACGGTATCGCGGTCACAAAGGGATGGGTTGGGTTTTTGAACCATCCACAAGCAGTATGTGTCTTGTAATTTCAGAATACCAATTCTGACGTACTCCAAGTGTTTCACGATTGTTTTGAATTTCCCATTCCACACACAAAATTGACATGATTCCTGTATGCCAGTAAGTACTGGATCTAGCATTAGGAAATAGCATGTAGATATATTTTAACAATAATTCCTTTACATTTCAATCACTTACACCAAGTTCAACTTTGGCCTCCTCAAACCTGACTCTGTCGGTAGAATCCAGCATAAACACAATGCCATCTGCTTCTGGGAAGTAGTCCTTCCAAATGCGTCGGACTGAAAAGTATCAGAGAAGAAAATGTAGACTCATGATGTCTGTGAAAATACCTTGACATTGTGTATTGTGCAGTAAGCATCTTTTCATTTATCCATATCCATAGGCTAAATGTGTCTACAAAAATTGTTGAATTGCTTGCTTGTATGACAATGTTCAGCTGTGATACTGAGAGTCAAGTTTCATATGAAGCTTTAAAGACCACAGCAGAGGAAAATGTAAGAACCCTTGCACTCCCTACAGTGGCAAATGGTTAGCTTTAACTGCTTGAACATGCATCTAAATTTAATACATGTATGTTAAATTAAAAAAAAAAAAATCCCAGTTACAATATATTTCTCTGCTTGTATTTTGTTCTCAATAGCTGTGATTGGACACTTCAAAAGCCAAATGATTTGCTTCTGCGTCTACAATTAAGTCTACATAATACAACTTGATACTTTAATAAAAGCCCTGTTTGCCAGGAAATATATGCTTATCTGATGTCCGCTATAATTTGTCACTACCATGAATTTGGGAATGTACATTGGTTATCTCTACCACACCTGTTCACCAGATGACGTTACTTTTATTTTCTACATTAAAAAAAAAATATTTGAATGATCGATCTAGTAAATTAAATGTCATGATGCAAACCTTGCATGTGGCCACCAAGATCGTAAGTGATGAAATTGACTTCTCCGTACTTTAAGATCTTAGAACCTAAACAAAAAAAGGTGCAAAAATACAGTCTTTTCTGCTGCAGATGGGCAAACATTATGATCATAGTGACCTTGCATTGCAAGGTCACTATGATTTGAATATGACATTGCAGCAATGTGTTAAGGACACTTAAGACACCAAAAACCTTTGCATGGCCAATTTTGCGATTTTAACGTTTTTTACAAGATGAATGTCCTTTCTATTAGTCGTCAAAATTTCAAGCTTTTAACTAAGTAGAAATATGAGTAAAACGCCAAAAACCACACAGGCATGTGGACATCTGAAGGTCCATGTGTCATTCTTTTGGTTTTCAGCCGCCAAACGGAACAACGCCGCCCGTCAATCATACATAACAGCCTGTCACGTGGCTGCAGGTAACAACGGCCCATGGCGAAAGAAGAGTGGTATCAGGGGGGCAATGCGAAATAAGGCAGCATGCCGAAAGTATGTTTGTGGGCAGGGAAAAGATGCAAACATGCTAACATATCATAGCCTTAGTGGTTTACTTTATAGTTATCTTGCTTGTTTTGCGTTCTACTGAAGGGAGACCGGGGGGGGGGGGGGTACTCCCCGGAATTTTTGGTGGGTAGGCTCCACCGAGGGTGCAAAACCCGGACCCAACGGGAGCGGAACCAATGTGAAAATGGGGGGTCTTTTGGAGCTTGTATTGAAAAAAAATGAAATTTTACATAAAATTTGGTGTATTTTGGGGCAATTTGGAGACAGGAATTGAAAAACACAGGGGTCTTTCGGTGAGACAAGCGAAAAAGGGGGGTCTTTTAGAGCTACAAGCAGGAAAAAGGGGGGTCTTAGAGAGCGACAAGTACCGAAAATAGGGGGTCTTTTCCGCGGCGCCTACCCGTATAGCAAGGTATAGGAAGTACCCCCCCCCCCGGGAGGGAGACTTTAAATGTTCAAGACGAGCGGGAATCGTCAGACGATGTCCCTTCAAACTTCAAAGGCCTTGCCGCGATAGATTACCCCAGTTGTCCTCCACACGAAAGACAGGCGGGGAAAAAGCTGGCACCTTAATCAACAATACCTACGTCCATAACATTTTATCGAAACCCAGGGATGAGGAAATACAAGTACAAATAAACACATCGAAATAAGCGTAAATGTGAACGGCAGAGACAACACACAACACACAAAATAGCGTTAGTTACAAAACTCAGGTTTGAAAGAGAAATGAAACTCATTGAGAAAATAACTACAAAATAATGAAAAGCTAACTAAGTAAATTGTACAGACAAGTCCAACAAGCTAACTACATAAAGTATACAGATAGGAGTAAATACAATAAAATACTATCTCTAAGAACGGGATGATGAGGTAGGGGGCGGAAGACCAAACCCGCTATCCGTGCACTGACCACGAACGGCCGTAGGCCGCCCCACCGAAGTCCTTTCATTGCCAGGCTTGGGGTTACGGGGCCCGAAAGGCCGCCTCCATGACGTCACACTTTGAAACCAGACTGTCGCTGTCACCGTTTGACAGATCGCTGAATAATGTTTTCCGTACTTCAAAGGCTCTTTTATTCATGTGATTGGCCAAGAATTGATTGACAACCTCCCCAAATGTTAAGGGACGATGTTTACTACGTTTTGTACAAATATCAGCTCAACTTGAGCAAATGGTATTGTTTCAAAGGCAAATGATCAACATCAAAGGCCTTTGAAGCTTGTTTTCTCAGAAAGAATATTAGGACGAGAACCCCACGTAAGAATGGTTATTCCAAGAAAACGGCTGGGCGAAATTTAATCCGGTTAACGGCTTTCGATTCTTTAATGTCTGAACTGCAAAAAAGATTCAGCGATTTTCTAAATTTTGCTTCGTTCTTTTTCTATGAAATGAAGAAAATGAACATCCTGAAAATCAAAGGGAAAATTGAAACGTCAAACTTTGAGGATGGATAACAGAAAAACATTGTAAACAGTTTACATTGTGAGCCTGCAGAGTTAACTTTATAGATTGGAAATCTATGTTAAGTTTGTTAAGAGTGAAACTCTTAACAGTATTCATTTCACACAGACAGATACGCTCTTGATGGTAGGGTATTCTCTGACATTTATGCATGTACTACATCCAACATGCAAGACCAGTATATATGCTTACTCTCACAGCATAGGCACATCTTGCTTGAGAAATAGACTACTATTACATGGACTGTTTATAGGAGCTATAAAAATTAGCCAACACAAGCTTATATATTAGCTCTTAATATTGGCAGAATCTTTGCTCATCAGTCAACAAATTTAGAATGCTCACCTCAAATTATCAAGATTACTGTGCACATGTACCTTTAATTTTGAAAGCCCCCATCCTTGCCCATAAAAGTAAACAATTATTTATATCTGTGACTTTAGGTCTGTAGCATTTCAACCATATTAAAGTACAGCTTGTATGATTTGGATGAATACAATTCTTTGGTTTCATTGAAACATTGTCCTGCATGTCATTTCACCAGAAAAAAAAATCATCGTAACTGACAATTTTGGTTTAAGAATGTCCATTTTCTTCATTTGTTTTTCCTCATTAAAGCTGCAGGTAGCCAGTGCAAAATTGAGTGTGCTAAATTTCAGTGAATCCCAAAAATTTTAACAAAACAATTGCTCTAGATAGGTATGGATGGATGGATGGATGGAGGGACGTGTCTACTATGATACACTTATACAGAAAAACATGACCCATATTCATAAATATCAAACCCAACAATGACAGCAAAGAGATTCAAAAGATACCAAAGCATAAACATTCATCTTCAAATAACAATGTGGATAAACAAATTTCACTCCTGACTTGAGACAGGCAGTCACAAACAAAAGGCAACTGGTGGTTAAACCGGTCCCTCTCAACCTTTGAAACATTCTTCATTAAATACAGACTATAGTGTTTCCAATATGTATAGGCCCAACCACTCAAAATCCAAACTTTATCACTTCTGCCAAAAATAAAAAGAGAATTGGTTGGCCTATTACTTTTTTGGTTCTTCTGACTAGTTCGTACGGACCTCTCTAGTATGATACTTTTATGTAGAAAAACATGACCCATATTCATAAATATCAAACCCAACAAATTGACAGCAAAGAGATTCCAGAGTTACCAAAGCATAAACATTCATCTTCAAATACAAATGTGAAGAAACAAATTTCACTCCTGACTTGAGACAGTCTGTCACCCACAAAAGGCAACTTGAGCTGAGTTTATAGCAAAAGTAGAAAGTAGGCCTATATCGCCTTTGTGATATCTATGAATCTGGAACACTAATAAGTCAAGTGATTGAATCACTGTTATAGAGTATAAAATGCAAGTAGCAGACTTCTACAAGACCCTCACTATACAATTGAAGTTTTACAGATGGACGTCTCTAGTAGGGAGAGACAGACCGACTGACTGACCGACCGACCGACCAATCGATCGATCGATCGATTGATCGATCGATAGATAGATAGCATAGAGTTGAGTTTTCCCACTGACATCAGGCAATTTTTGTCATCAAGCTTAATAGAATCACCAGATTTTTACCAAATGTCAAGATTCTTAACTTGGTGAGAGCTTAGGTTCTGTCACATTAAATAATGATTTCAGTTGAACTAAAATGTTTGATAACTTACGAGGTTGACCAGTTGGTACAGACATAACCACCCTGTCTTCTCTCAAGCGCACAAAGAGTGTTGTTTTTCCAGCATTATCTAACCCAAGGAATAATAAAGTTCCTTTCTTGTTCTGGGAGAATGGGACTAAAAATAAAAATGAAAATTATTTCAAAACTTATATGTAAATCAACATATTATCTCAGATCTGTAATACAATGAACTAAATTTACAGGAGTCCCTACCTTGAGATACCACTCTTGGGATAGGTTAAAAGTCAAAACAGATGGAGACTATCATCAACATGCAGAAGATATTAATGTGGTCTTTCAAGAAAAAATCCACCCTAATACATGACATTAATTTTTCTTTTTGTTCCTATCAAATACGAGTCACTGATACACAGTATGTTTCAAGCATTGTAGGGGTGACTGGGTTATGTTGTGCCATTGTATTGGCCGGCTGTTTAACAATCTTTATAATGTGATTACACCTTTAGCAACCTGTGCTTGTCCAGTAGACTACAGATTTCAGCACAGGTTTCTGAGTAGAAGCAGGATCTCTTTCTGGCCGTTCTTGTCAGCAAAACTCATTTACAGTGTCACTAAGCCCCCTGATACAAAGATAAATTTACTCTTGTGTGCACCTCTCTACTGTGGATGCTTTCTCTGTACCTTTTTGTTTTCCCCCATTCCTGTCACAGTATTATACTTATGATATACAATTAGGAAGCACATACATCAAATCGGCAGTGTGAATTAAACAAAGTATACAATTGGTTAGTGGCCAAAAAATTGTCTCTAAATATTGCATAAACTAAATCCTTGATACTTCATTTCCCTCAATAAAAATAAATTTTGAGTTACATATAAAAATTGACAATGTTCCAATTCAAATGAGTGAAGAATCTTTATATTTTTCAGGTCTATGCGTCCATGAAAATTTAAACTGGAACCCTCATATGAATAAAATAGGCAATAAACTTTTAAAAGTTATTGGAATTTTCAAGAGAAAAAAATAGATTCCCTTGAACTGTACGTTTAATACTTATTTATAATTCACTATGGCTCGATCTCTGCACAGTAGGCCTGTTGAACAACGTGCACTCTTTCTAGGTCCCAAGGGAGCCCATTATGGTTAGGTTTTACTGTGTACATATACATGTACATGTAGTGGGACATGTGATCTTCTGGTTAGAGAAAGTACTTGAATTTCTTTTTGCTCATTTTTTGAAGACTTGTGTTTCCATGTCAAATAAATTGTGATCCTAGCTCTGCTCACCATGGGTCATGTCTATCTGTAATATCCTTCTGTTTGTAAACTGTTTGCTATCTAGATCTATCTCATTATGACTTTAGTTAAGAATCGCATTAAAAGAAAAAAAAAAAAAAAACCCTACAGCAATGAAAAACGAAGGACTGACGGGTGGGTAGAGTAAATTTATATATGTTAATTTGACATGTTAAAAAGCCAAACATTTAATGCTGTCACAGTGACAAGGAAATTGTCTTACAGTAAACCCTTCCTAGGTGGGCACTTTGCTTTCGTCCCGTTTCCTATTGCAGGACCATACTATAAAGCTAGCTATCTCCCTAAAGTAAGCATTTTACTCCAATCTTAATTTGCCTCAGTTCTCTGCGACAAGCCATAACCATAAATTAGCGAAAATGCTCTTAATTTTAATTTACAGATGGTGAAAATAGAGCTACCTCTATCCTCACCGTGAAAATGAATATACCAAACTGTACCATCATCACCATACAGTGAAAATAGACCAAACCCTATCCTCACCGTAGCCATAACCATAAATTTGTGCCTCTTAATTTCATTTTACTTATGGTGAAAATAGAGCCCCCTCTATCCTCACTGATTATACCAAACTGTACCATCATCACCATACCGTGAAAATAGACCACACGCTATCCTCACCGTACAATGAAAATAGCATCGTCCTAAAAATTTACTTTGGTATATTGTAAACTCACTCAATTGCATTTTAATATTCATTACTTTTGCTGTTGCACCTAACACTGAAATGAACACACAATGAAAGAGCATTTTAACATAGTTTTAATAGTAACAATGGACAAAATGGTGAATCTGAAACTTTGGTTAAAATGTCCTCAATGCAAAAAATCTTGAAAATGTATATACGTGATATGAACGTAGTCATATATAAATTTGGTCTTACTCTTGGTCAAGCCCAAAGCACAGGAATTTATTTTTAAATTATGTTAGCCTTAAATAAGTAGCGCATAACTTCCACTTGAACAACCATCAAATACTCACACAGATATCGAAAGATACTTCCAATCCATTTAACCATGAACATCTCGGGGGTTTTAGTATTACTATGCACCTTTGTATTACTATATACACACAAGGGAACGCGCTCAGCACACAGACTTTTCAGTTCGCCTGTGCGTCAGAATGGGATTACCGTTTCTTAGGCGTTACAAGAAAACGATTCTTCCTGTTTTGAAAGAGTCTGTGACTCTCCAATCGACTGTGCTGTGGAGCATTTAACTTCATATTTGTCTAGGATGAGTCAAGATGAAGCATCATGCAGATGAGGACATCCTTGATATATATCAACACGTTCACGATCAGAGACGTGACAGCAATTTGTTTACAGTTGCACAGGAAGTTCCCTGTCTACGTTTCCAACACCCGCTGCAACGTTTCAGCGACGTGTTCAAACTAAGTGTTACATGGCGAAATACTTACATGATCAAGCCAGTAAGCCAATGTATGTAGTATTAAATAGGAACAGAAATCTCATGCTACCAGTTGATTTGCAACTACAACTATTTGACAGTATTATCTTGCCAATTATCTTATATGGTTCTGAAGTTTGGGGTCCATCCCAAAATGTAATTATTAATAGATTGCAGTTAAAATATTACAAATTAGTACTTGGGTTGAAATGGAGAACTCCAAGCTGCATGGTGTATGGTGAATTAGGTAAATTACCAGTAGATGTTAATGTGTGTAGTAGAGTACTTATATATTGGGCCAAAATCATAAATGAGAAAACAGAAAAATTCTCAAATATTATTCATAGCTTATTGTTTGTCTTGCATCAGAGAGGGGCGTATAGCTCCATACGGATATCAACTATAGAAAAGTGGATAAATGAATTGGGTAAGACAAATATTTGGTTAAACCAGAAAGTTAACATCAAATGGTTTAAAAATGCTGTTAAACTAAGACTTGAAGACCAGTATAAGCAAAATGGCTTTCAGATGTATATGGACATGAACGTTGTGTTAATTATAGAATGTATAAAGAATCTTTTGGTTTTGAAAATTATCTTATTGATCTTCCTAGGGCTCATGTTAGCTTGTTGTGTAAATTCAGAACTAGTAATCATAAACTTCCAGTAGTTAAATTACAATATGAAGACATACCTTGAGAAAAGAGAATCTGTAACCTATGTGATATCGAAGTAGGCGATGAATTCAATATCCTTTTCAATTGTCCGTTTTTTACTATTGATAGAAGGAATTTAATGAATACAAGGTATAGAACTAGGCCAAACTGCTACAAATTCAGAAATCTCATGTGTTCATATAACATTCCAGAGTTATCAAATCTCTGTAAGTTCATTAGAAAAATTAATAATTTTATGAGGTAATCTTATGTTATGTTGGTGTCACTACAACTATGTGTGGGATGCTTTCTTTCACTGAGCATCACTGTATTTCAGAAAATTGTATTGCTGTCTTATATACTGGATTGCATGTTTGTTTTCCTTATAATTGTATTTGTACAATTTATGGAATAAACTTCATTGTCATTGTCACATCCTACAAGTCCATCTGCACAAGCCCCCGACATTGTGGTGTTTCCGAGACAAAAGACAGAGCATGCAAGGAGTCAGGGAGCCAAAGAGACTGTTGCTGTTGGCCCCCTCAGATATGTCTGGACCCTCGTCTTCCCACTGTTCTGGCAGTTCTGCTCCCCTCATCATGAACATAGTCATTGTCACTGACATTGCTTGGCGTGTGGCAAGCCAGTGGGTCCAGAACACTAACAGCAAAACACATATGCTTTCAGCCTTAGTCCTACTGCCCGTAAATAAATAAATAAAATAAGAAAAAAAAAATCTGCTCTCATAATAGTTTGGCAAGTTCCTTTCAGTGTTGCAAACTGCATCTTGAAAGGTGCATGTACTGATAACTGGAAGTGAATTCAAGGAACCGATTGTGATACTGCATTATCCTATCTGATTGAAGTTATATGTCTATGTCAACATAACAGGCATTTATATGATGAGTTACCACGTATGTATGACAAATATGTCAGCAGTGACCTTTCGTGTTGTCAAAAATTTTTTTACCTGCTTACTAAATGATGTTTGGATCTGCAAGTTGCACAGCACCACGAGGAAATGTGCATCACTAAAGGTTCATAATAGGGCCACACCCCTGCCATCAAAAGGTAAAAACATTCACAATTTTTCGGGGGGGAAATACATACTCTGAACAATTAGAATTGAAGATAAATATAAAACTTCAGTCCGAGATGAAGACGAAATGCTTTTTTTTTTTTTCTATACTCACATGCATCAAAACATTGATCTCAATCAATTATTGAAAGACATTTGTAGCCAGAAAGACTCATTTCAGACATGTCAAGAAATAAAATTCTCATGCAGGCCATGGTCCTGTTCATTTTATATTCATTACATCTTTTGAAAGTCACAGCCTACTGCTGAAGTAAAAATCTCTTTATATAAAACGCATCCTTAATACTGCATACAAAGAAAGACAGCACACACAAACCTACTTGCAAGAACTCTTCTGTGCAATGTTCCTTATCTGGACAACAAAACTATATTGTTCCACAGGAGATGAAAATTCATGTTTGGTGAGAAGAAACTTACAAAATATTCATTCAAACTTTACTTCCCATATGATTTTATTTGAAACGTCATTTAATTAAATATATTTGTTGTAGGTACTTAAGAATGACGAGTAGAGTGGGTCTTGAACTGGAAAACAACAAACGCAATTCTTCAATTGGTCCGTGGATAATATGTACACAAAGGAAACAAAGACTGTCCATCATAAATTTAATATTTTCTTTATTTTTGTAAAAACATTTGGAATTACACATGTGGCTTGACATTAGAGTAGGAACATGCATTGCAGTCAACATATGCATTAAGTTCTTCATAAAACACTGTGCAGAAGTATGAAACATGCAATGCAGAATGGCCCCACTTCCTCCAACAGTCCAGAAGTCCCACTGCTTGTTTGCTGGCATTCTGTGATGCATAACAATTCTTCCAAGATTTTTTTTTTTTTCTGCAGTGCAGTTTTTGGCCAAAAGACTTGAATGCGGAGCAGGTAGATAGGTTTCAGAAGAAAAAAAATAATAATGATTTGCTGGTGGAGGACCATGTCATATTGTCACAGGTATAAACATCAAGGCTGGAAGTCCAAAGCTTCAGAACCATCCAAATACAGCCTGTTCCCGTAATACAGCCAGCAAGAGCATATGCCGTATTACAGTTAGCATGGTAATAAGCACCATAACTACTTCCAACTTGGAATCTATAGTTGATGTCCAGAAATAGAGGCCACTTTTGATTGGTCACATGTTTAAGAACACCAAACAGACTCATGAAGAAAGTAAAAGTCCCATTAGATTTTTTTTCAGGAAAGAAAATTCTTAGCTTATTTTCACTTAGCAGGTATACAGATCTACCAGTAATTACTACCATTCTTTCAAGTGGAATGAAAATCGTGCAGTAGAACTGTATCTGCTATAAAGACCCTTGTGACAAGACTGAAGCTTTCCCATGCTATACATGTTTTATATAGTGTGAAAGGTCACTTGCCACAAGGTCACGTTTGGCTGGCAGATAGAATGGTCTTTTCATAGTAAGTATTACTGTACCAAGGTTTCCATGATGCACACACCCAAACAGCAACTCTGTAAAAGATTTGGTTGTCACCACAGGTGGATGACATTCTACACTTGACCTAATCTACACATTGACACAGGGTAGTTTCTGTACAGCAAAGCATTCTTACATTTTATAAAGCACCAAAATCTGATATTCTACAGGTGACAATGTGAACAAATAAACCCAACCAAAAACTAAATCATAATGGAGACCCATCACTGAGGCAGACTACTGAAGACCTGATTTTAAGTTTGAGGCTGGAGACTACCTATGCATTGACTTTTGCATGTGAAATTTAAAGTTATAATTACAACATTAATCATGAAACAGAAGTAATGCTGTCTGCCTCACACCAACCTAATGTAGCCAGATTCAATGCTTTTGCTGACGACCCTCACCAGTAATCTTGCATAATTTTTTGATATAGCCAAGACCTATATGAATCATGACAGCATACTCTTTTCAAGTAAACAGTTCAACCTTGGTGTGTTCATGCAAGAAAGTAATATGTTAGAGCACAGAGATGCATCATGATATCACCAGAAGCATTGGTATTTTCATGGTTACCATGAGACCAAATCAACAACTTTCTTTGATAAAGGTATGTACGGCAAAAAGAAAGTTGTTCATCAGGGGTATGCTGCCTTGATAAAAGTAGGTCTCATAGTTCTTATTCCAAATGTTTTTATTAACCCTTTCCCCCCTTCCATTATGACTGAGTCAACAGCTTTCCTGGGCATGGGTTGGTCACTTAGTGTCCAACCCATACCAAGGAAAGCTGTTGACCTGGGGCAGGTGATCTTGATAGGTCTGATCAACAATATACAGTCAAATTGTTTTTCACTACTGTTGAAATAAGTTGAAAACACGGAAGCAGATGACATTTGACCACCAGCTGGTTTAAGGGGGAAAGGGGTAAGGATACAAGGTCACACATACATGTTATTAACAGCTCGCATTTTACACCTGGACTATTTTGGTCATTTTAGCAGGATACGGTTTTATGCTGATAAACTGGTTATGACACACTCTTGAAAATGAGCTTTGATATGGCATTACAATTTAAGTCAGACAACATGTTAATTCATTTCAACTTGCCTCATTCCAGCACACTGCTGACCTGGAAAGAAGTATTTCAATAGCCCATTAACAGTTATCTACAGGTGCCAGCAGGTAGCAATTTTTTACAACTTAGTGATTCCAGGCACCATATATACAGTGATACCTGCTGTATGTGACCACTGTGGTGAGAGGCCACCTGCTCCTGAAGTCACAATTTAAGATATACAGAGGCACTTTCTATGTTAGTTTACCTGCAGTGAAAAGACACCTGCTCTCGTGTGGCCATTTTTTTCTCAGCAGCTGGGATGACCACATTCAGCAGGTACCACTGCATGAAAATAAGTTGAGCTCTCCACCATCTGGTTATTAAACACTTCAGTTCCACCACACAATTTTCACATTATCCAGCATTAAAAGCCAACCTTGCCTCGCTATGTTACGGTCTTGCTGGTTTCTCAAAATATGAAGCCTATGCTAGAAATATTTACAAGGAGCCACAAGCATATTGCCATACTTTGTATTGGCATACAATTCAGGTCTTCACAAGCATACTGATGGAAAACCTTGAGTGTCATTAACATTTGTTGGAATCAAAAATATATATTCCAAACAAATAAGGACTTGTTTGATCAAGCTTAGTGTGTTTGGAGAACATGACTGACTTTTTAAACTGTTAATTTTATCCAAATTGCTTTTTGGTGGGATCCTATTTGGCCATGTTAGACACAGGGATCGGGATCTGCCTGTGTGGAAGGGTACTTCCTTCTTGAAAGATATGGGTCAAAGAAGCACCACAATTAGTATGGATGCCTTGTATTGGAACGGACTCAACAGCCATTCAGGAAAATCAGTCCCTGCTGTGAAGTTAGAGTTATTCAATGGTCACATATTTTGGGCAACATAAGATTTTGAATATCCTGGACTACTACTGTCAATAGATAAGACAGTGGGCGACTGGTGTTGAAATGCTTATCTCACATAATTTTGCTACCTTATGAAGAAAAGCAATGCTGACCTTCTAGAAAAATACACCTGACATGCAGAACCATAGTGTAAAATAGTACACAGGGTGTATCTACTTATAATACTATCCGGAAAACAGAGCAGAACCCCCCAAAAAACCCAAACAACAGTGCTTTCTGGTCTTTTCAGCAAACGCAGACTTGTATTTTGGGCCAAATCATTGCACATATACTTTCGATTATTCCAGTGCTTGGTTTAAGAGAGTTAGCGAGACCTATTTTGCCAGACTTCTATCGTGTCTACTGTGCAACATGCAATACCAGGCAACCTCTTGTTCTTCAAACACTTAACTGAACAAAGGTCATAACAGCTTTCATGTAACTGTACAAACATCTGCACTCTCTCCATGTTATAATTACACATAAATATTCAGATTTGGCCCCCCATCAAAATATTCTATGGGTGACCACTTACAGGTAGTCAAGAAGTCTACAATAAATACAACTGCTGGTTCAGAAATTAACATTCCTAGCTTACTTCAGTGATTAATCAAGATAAAATGTGTGTGAAAAAGAGGATTAAGTCTTGTTCATACACACTGAATAAAGTACTCTTCCTTACCCATTCAAAATACAAAAGAACAAATTGTATTTATTCTAACTTTGCCAATCTTCAAAGTAGGATGATCTTCAAGGCATTTATATGTCCTTTCCTTTTTTTTTTCATACGTAAAGCAATATAAATGCAGGGAAACCCAACTTGTATTGCATTTTTATTGTGTTTCTATTTAACCCATTCCATACTAAGGTATTTAAGACCTTGGTCAGTGGTTTATGCATTGCCTGGCAAGTCATGTTTCAGTAGCAGCCAAGGACATCATTTGTCAGGCAATGAAAAATAGTAATAATTAAAAATTGAAAAAAAGAAAAAAAGATATGACTTTGCCACCAGGCACATTGGTACTTAAATGAAAGGACCTTCCATAAGGAATCTAATGTACAAATCTCACACAATTCTAAATATATGGATGGGGAAACCCCTTTCCCTGTTATGGAATGAGTTAAATCCAAGGGCATGGTGAAGGCTGGGGGTGTGCATATTGGTGGGAGATCCAACTGCTGGTGCTGGGTATTTGTACCTCTGAAACAAAAGGTCCAGTCCACATTGGACGGATCCTTCATTACACCCAGGTTCTTTGGCTCGATACAGAATGTAAACAGTCAGAAAATAACTACAAGATATTTCAGTGGATGACCAAATGTAGTTACGTGTCACACGGCTGACTGATTTTATTTCATCATCATCATCATCATTTTTTTTTTTAAATCTTGTTTAACAGTTTCCATTTTGAACTGAGCTTTATGGTTGGGTAAAATGATTGAATAATTTAATTGGAGCAACACCAACTGTGTACATTATAAAGTTGGGGAGGGGGAACTTTATGGTTCAAGAACATTGATGTCCATAAAAACCATGTTTTAAGACCATCTCAGTCTGGTTAACATCTAACTATACAATGATAGAGATGAGCTGTGGTAATATGAGACATAGCATGAAGTGGAACATCAAAGTCCTGGTGTTCACTGTGATCACTTAAGCGGCTTCCCTGCTCATAATTCCCCAATGTATGGACAAAAAAAAAAAAAAAAATGATCCTTACAGCATCACCCAATACAATGTAAATTTGTTTTCATGACTGTCTCCTTTCAGTCCTGATGTTATTGATCAAGTATCCCCTTTGGAATGCTCTCTTTGCGATTGTGGACAAATTTACAAGATAATCTTCAACCATAAAATGCCGCCACAAGTAACTGCTTGCCAGTTGACTGACAAGGAAATACATCTGCACCGACTGTGTGTCATTGAAGAAATACTGAGGAGAATGATTATACTGAGGCAGGAACAAACTCACACCACAGCCATGTCTTTGTAACTGATGCGAAATGATGAACATCATGAACAAGAGCGACTGCAGGAAACAAAGGACTTGATGAGGTACCATTTTGCCGAAGGGTCCATGGGCTACCTATCTAAGACAAAACAATGTGTCCCCACATCATGGTATGTATAGATGTTGCTGTGAAGACACGTTTTTGTTTTCCCTTCTTCCCTCCAGTCTTCTACTGACACCAGGTGAATTGGTTAGAATTAAGGTCCATTTGATTTAATTGATATATTGTGCTAGCCATCTGAAGCCTTCCCCATAGCCTTGTCTCTTCAGTACACTGCACATGAACAGTTCCATTGGTCGCCCATGCAACTCACTTCGGGCAACGACTCCCTGCAAACCAAAAGGAAACATTTCACTGACCAGGACAGATGCATGGATGAATGGATATATAGATTTTCTTCTTGTATGTCCATTTAAGAGACAGTCTGAGAATTTTTTCATGTATCATACCACCGACCAACCAAGCTTTACCACAGATGCACACATGTCCATTTAAGATACGGTCTGAGAATGTAGAATATAAAAAAAAAATTTTCATGTATCATACCACTGACCAACCAAGCTTTACCACACATGTATGACAAAGTGGCTCACACATTATCAATATACATATGTGTAGTGGTGCTTGGACTGAAGTTTGTGTCACATTTCAGTCAACACTCTGAAAAATATCTGCAAAAAAAGATATTGGATGCAATTTTGCTTGATATCCTGAAGGGCCTTTAATCTGTTACTTGTCCAAAACTGCTAGTACAAGTCTCCTTTTTACACAACATGATCTTCAAACAAGCAGATGTGGTAAACCTCTCTGCCACACCACACATTTTTTGTAACATTTTTTTCTGCGTCAAATATGTCACTAAAATTTTCACACTTTAACCAAAATGTGACCAAATATCCAGAACTCTTGTACTGCATAGCCCTCTTTCTTAAATAAGACTTACAACTATTTTGACATAAATGGAAAAGCTTTGTTTGCAGTAGCACATCAGGTGCTCAGCAAAATATCTGAATTCAGGGTAAAATCCCTGAAAAGTGACATATCTGCCGTGTGAATCTACAGTAACGGCGTGAGTTACAGGACAGAAATGGAAACTTCCCGGAAAAGCTGAGCATCAGGAGCAATGATATAAACATACAAAAACTATGAACTTGCCCAATAATTGACATGATTCATTACTTCAATTTGCATGCATCCAAAGTTACCTTTGTTCTATGTCAGTTTTTTTTTAACCTTGTATGCACAATAATATGAAACAAAACAACAGATTTCAGTTTTGTCACCTTTCCAGTAGTTTGTCCATGCAGCCCAAATATATGCCTAATTTCATCTTCACTGGCAGCACCAGCAATGTCTATTTTGTTCCCAAGGATCAGAACTGGTGCACTGGCTACTTGCTCATCTGTCAGTAAGCTCTGAAAAAATACAGCACCCAATGTTTTGAAATGAACACCACATGTATTTCCTATTTGGTAAGGACTTGATTTTTTTTTAAGCACATGTAAGCAGGGCAAGTAGGTTTTGAAATTCAATTGTCCTTATGGAAAATCCACTTGTCCAAATAAAACTTGATACAATGAATACAGTATTTTTTCATCAATCCATACACAAAGGCGTGGGCAAACCATTTAGGGTACCTTAATTTGCCGCATATATTGTTGCTTGCAAATTTGCAAAAATATGTCAATTTTTACTACAATTCTACCTATGACCCTTAACAGTGAAACTGGCAAAATATTGAAAAGTAAGCTATTTGCATGGGATGACTTGTCATGCGAAATACTGTGTAATTTCTGAGAGTCACTGTCCCACGTAGTAATAAAGATAACAAGTTGCAGGTTTTAGGATCCCCTTTCATGTTGCTGCTGATGGGATGCACATAGATGCCATGGTTTGCGCACTATCATTAATGCTATCAGTATATCGTAGTCAATTTGCGTACATACAGAATTTACAAGTTCCTTGCAATAAACAATGTTCTCAATTCAGATTCAAACGAAAATTTAAAAATTTAAAATCAGAAATAGGTTTAGGTCTTGTAATGCACATTAAGTGTTGACTGTCATCACCTTTCTGGCCACTGGATACAAAACGCAACTTAACGTGGGCTGACAGACAACACATCACCCGATAGGTCCACTGAGTTACATGCAAAAATGAGCCAATCACAGCTCGTGTTACAGTGTGTTCATCAGGGTTTCCGCGCCGTGAACATGTGTGAATCTTCCGTAATTTACAGAGGGAACACACAAATGGGAAGCTTTGTTTGTATTGCAGCACACTAAAATAACAATTCCAGTGTTTATAGCAACAATAGTGGAGGTCTCAATTAGCTATACAGTGTGTATTAACCTCAATACACAACTGAATACACAAACATTTATCAGGGCTAGGGTTGTGTATTCCCATTGAAGCTGTGGTTATATGATTTGAATGGATATTTCAGCAATCATTTTGGCGTGGAAAACTTGATGTCTCTGGTTGCAATAGTTTTTAAGTTATTAATTTGTAAATTACAATGGAAAGTAAAAGGTCACACAACCCTAGCCCTGAAATAACTGCTCTGGCCTCTATAGCAAAGGCTTGGAATCTTCTAATCTTGTCCTGTTATTTGGAATCACAGGCAAATATGCAAAGGTAGGGGATAGAATAGGAAGTGCTGAATGTGTCACAAATCTGTCCCTCACAGTAGGTCCCAGGATGCTCAGTTCACTGTAGATTACTCCACACTGTCCCTTGCATGTGACTGGCAGTTGTGTGTTGAGTTTGCCCCGGTAGTCAACTCACAGCACCTGTATGTGAACTCTCCACACACTGTTAAAACCCACCGATAAATGACATTTGATGCCAATTTGCAGAAGAATTTGCCATGCAAGTTTTAATATTTTCTTGCCCTTTTTTTTATCCTTGGGGCAGATCAGACTGATGGGGAGTCTCTGTGACCCTGCTCCAATCATGGGCGTAAGCCAATACATTACTGCAGGTACCCTTGCTCTTGTAATCGTATGTCCGCGACAGTGAAAATACCTGCTTGTTTTGACAGAAATCACGTAGGTAGCCAAGTCCTGTTGCATACAACTGCTGACAAAGTAATTGTTTAAACATGGAATGTTTACTTAGGGATTATCATCACTTGTTGACATCCCCACCCACATCCTGCATTGGTGTGTACACACGAACTGCAGTAATTGCCAGCATACAGTGAGTCGTTTAGGCTTTGACTGTGGTAGTTTTCATTTTATTTTCAAACAGGAATAGTATATGTGAAGGAAGTTTCCACTTGTTGGATAGGACAAGTACTTTAAAAGTTCACTTATCTGTCCACCATTTTTACTTGTCCCGGTGAATCGGACACAAGAAGTTTCGCACCCTGTTGGTACATGTTCTGAGTAGGGTCTTAGCCATATTCAAGATGTTCATGGTACCCTATTACAGATTTTTGTACAGTACAGATTTTTGTACAGTGCGTGATCATCACTCTATCAGTAAGCTCTAAAATACGACATCCAACCCCATCAAATACACACAATTGATACCTGTGTACTTCCTATTTGGTCCCTGTTCTGAGTATTCTCTTGTCCGTGTTCTGGATGTTGATGATACCCTATTGTTAACCATGTTCACAATGTTGATGATATTCTATAAGCTTATTCAGAGACTTCTGTACAGTACCACATGATCATTTTGTCAATTATAGAAAATATGACTGGCATGTCTATGTACTTCATGCAGAAATCCAATGAATTCACCATTGCTTCACAAAGGCTCCCCCCCTCCTATGTTCCATTGTGGAGGAATGCTCACCTATATTTCGGATACCAACAAAAAATAAAAAAAGCCTCCCACCATGTTTGCAATTACAGATGTGCAAAACTCTATCATATTCAAATATTACTGTGCACCCTACCCCCCCCCCCCCAAAAAGAGTGAATTTAATTGGAAAACCCTACAGTAACATGTGTCATCACTCCATGGAAAGAACATACAGTGAAACCTTATCATAACGACACTCAAATATCGGACATATTCAATATAATGACACAAATTTTCATCGGAAAAACTTCATTTCCTTTGTTATTTGCTTCATTTACCTGACATATTTAGTTATCTGACACATTTCATAGGAAACAGATGGTGTCATTACATGTGTAATGAGTTTTCATTGCATTTGATACAATCTACATATAAGCTTACATCTAATTCTGCTTTTGCTTCTACGAATCTGTCTCTGTCCAAAGCATCAATAAGGAACACTATGCCATCCACTGCAGGAAAATAGTCTTTCCAAACTCGTCGAGCTGAAAAAATACATGTAAATAAAGTTGGTTTTTTTTCCTGCTTTCAAGCAAACACTTAATTGTTACAGTACAAACAGTATTTTCAAAATGTATTAAAAAAAAAAACATATTTTATGCACTTATTCCGCTTTTAAATAAATGAAAGACACAATAAGTTTTCTTGCTCATTAGTTCAAAATACAAGTTCTGAAATGTCCGAATACATGAAAGAAATCTATATCTAAGGCATATAATTCACCTTTCTGTCTTTTCATTTCAAGTTGAATTCATACATGTACATTATTATTCACTGCATCTTGCGTATAAGCACAAACATGTTCTGAACTGCTGCTCACACAATCATCACTAGTTTTAAGCACCAAAAAGCACATCTGATATTTAAACATAAGGGCTCTGTGAACAGCCCATGCTCAGATGACCTACAGATTTATCACACTTATGGTTCTGTGAACTTGGGATAAGACAAAGCTTGACAAATCTGGCCAAAATTATTAAAGTTATAACCATTACATGAAATTCCCATGTTACACTTTTCCATTAAGATTTTTTAAAGATTCCCCCCCCCCCCCCAAAAAAAACAAACAAACTATACATAGCTTCAACGCAAGCATTGACTGAAGGGTCCGCCATTTGCTCAACTTAGGTCATGGTAACACCAAAATCTAATCAGTTCATCTTGGCATGCTAGATAAGCATACTGCCAAATTTGAACAAAATACATTGGAGCATTCAGGAGATATTGTGGTTACGAGCCCTAACGAGCATCTAATTAGGCTGCCAATTTCTCAAATTAGTTCATGGTGACACCAAATCTAGTCAATTCATCTTGCCAGGCATGATAAGCATATTGCCAAATTTGGGCAAAATACATGGAGAAATTCTGTAGATATCGCAGTACAGGAATGCACACATCCAGACAACCTGAAAACAGTAAAGGGTCCGGTCCCACCATGGAACGAACCTTTAAAAATCGAAAAATCACAGGTGCATGACCATTAAAACAAACTTGGAAGAGACCCACTCAAGGTACACTTCTAAGTTTGAAGTAAATCTGACTGACAGTTTCTTCGGAGAAGTCCAAAATGTGAATTAGCATTAGAATGCCCATTGACTTACATAGTAATCAATAGGAAAAGTGTATTTACCGATAAACACTCCAATTGAAAAAAAAAAAAAAAAAAAAAATTAAAAATAAAAAATCCACAGCAGTGCCACCTGGTGTACATCTTTGTCTAATCTTTTCATAAGGAACATATCCACAAAGTTTCAGTTTAATCAGAGTGACCGTTCTGTGATTGACGATGGAAGGAATCCTAACCACCACATAAGCCCAACTGACTGACAAGTCAACTGAGCTAAAAATTGAAAGCATTTTTTCTTTTCAAGTTCCTCAAAACTTGAATTAAGATGAAACCAACCCACTTTTCATAACTTAACAAAACCCCAAACATCGCTTTAGTTGCTGCATCAAAGCTGTGATTTTGGCCAACTATGTATTCTTAATTTGGGTTTGAGATTTTGTTTGGTCTTTTGTAAATGATGCCAGGATGAAATAATGTTCAGTTTGTCTTAACACCTTGAAAATAATATGTCAATTACTCATCAGTGACCCCCTCCCCTTGAAAACTTTAAAAAAAAAAAAAAAAAAAGAACTATCACAAAAGAAAAAGAGAAAAATGGCATGCGCTCACCTTGTTGATGTCCACCAAGATCAAATGTAGTAAATTTCATACCACCCATAGACAGTTCTTCTGATGCTGAAAAATTAAAATATATGTGTATCAGGTACCATATTGATGTCCAGCTTTCCCTTGTGTTACATAAGTTTACCATCACACCATACTGAGATATCATTACAAAGCAGCAGATTTATAGTTAACTGAGCTTTAGTCTGATACATACCTATGAATATGAACACACTTTAAATCAGGATGATCACCAAATATTCCAATGTCATTTTTTATTAACTTTAACACAGATCTACAAAATGTGCAAGTGACACAGTTGTACAAAATTGACATTCAAATCATGTCAGATGTAAGTTTAACTAGAAGCCGATCAGTGATCGCAAACCCCTCTGCCAGGATGGACAGACAGACGGACGCGTAGGTGATGACAATACCCCTCTGGTAAGTCAAGGTTACTTCTGTTCAACCTAATGATAAAGCTTTGGTGCAAATGCAATGAGCAGCGATACCATGGCAAGGCCATTTTTCTTCAAGGCAGCACTGTGACCTTAATGTGACCCAGTGACCTAGTTTTCACTAGGTATCTGAGGCATCCTTTGGACCAACTGTCATAAATAATTGGTGCAGCTACAATGAGTAATTTAATATTTGAAGATATCATGGTATGGTCATTTTTCTTTTCTTAAATGCAGCACTTGGCCTAAATATGTGATCCAGTGACCTAGTTTTCAATAGGCACCTGAGGTATCCTTAGGACCAACTGTCATAAATAATTGATGAAGCTGCACTCAATCTTTTTTTCAGATATTGTGTTAACGGCGTTTTTTCTTCAATGTAGGACTGTGACCTACTTTTCAATAGGCATGTGAAGCACCTCAATGGCCCTCTGTGACAAAAATTTGGTCTCTGTAAAGTGAGTATTTTTGGAGATATGGCGTTAACAAGGCATGGATGGATGGACGGACATGTAGGTGACAATACCCCTTCGGCCTTTTGGCCCGAGGGGTAAAAACAAATCTCCATGAAACAGAAACTACAGTGGTTACAGTAATTATGGTACTTGCCAACTATATACTGATGTTGCATTATTTGAAAAAGATGAGTTTAATATTGGTGTTACATCAAGATTTTGAAGTCATACTTTAAGCTGGTGGAGAGCTAAGTTTTTCCTTTCCATGCAGTATTTTTCACACATTGACGCCACTCTGAGGTCTGATTCTTTCAAAGCTTCACAACAATGCTCCTTCACAAAAACAAGTAACAGGGTACCAATACATGTACCCTGAATTACAAGTAACTGAGGCTGGTAAAAATACCTGGTCAGCACATGAACTTCCACCATTCATTTATTTCATATGCACAAAATGCTCACAATGCGATATGTGGAAAACCTAAATGCAACACAGAACTGAATATTGCTGAGAAGTTAAGGCGCCGGCACTCACCAGAGACCTTCAAATCAGTGAAATTGAGCTTTTGCCAGTTTTGAGATGATGGTGTCCTAATCTTTATCCATGCCAAAATTTTTCACTGTAACATGTTTACTTCTGTGCAAAACTTTACGATGAAAAAGTGTCCCTGCTTTATAGAGTCAATCAGTTAATTGGCTGTTAGATGTGGCCACTGATGGTGATGTTTAGTCTAATAGATAACCATTCACAGTCAAAGCCTCACTGGATGTGTTTTTACAGGTGAGTGGATTATTTCACAGGTGACTGATTAGAACCACCATATTGTTTTTAAGTGTATAGGTCAAAGTTATGACAGAGTTTAAGAGATTATCATTTAGTCATCCTCTTAATGGCCTGAGCAGATGTCATTTGTAAGTAATTGAAGTCAGCAAATCTCCTTGGTAATTTTGGTAGTGAATATCTCGGAAACAATTTTTTACAAGACTTGGTAATTTTGAGACAGCCTCACTCAAAACTGGTTGGATGAATCTTTGTGAAATTAACTGCTATGTAAAGACAAGAGTGTGATCTAGGTAACCATTTTTTTGTTTGGCAATATTCCAATTTTAAATGCTATTTTTGAGCTCCAAAGTGAAAAAATTATCAATATTAATTGCAGATGCTTCGCAATTCAGTGACATGAAAACCATTCTTTTTAACCGAAACCAAAAAAAAAAAAAAAAAAAATAAAATAAAAAAAATAAAATAAAATACAATAAAAAATACATAAATAAAATAGATGGTTACCTAAGTCAGCCTATTGTCTTTGGGGATGGTTCAACATTATCATCATTTTTGAATTAGTACTTAGGGTACTAAATTTCATAACCCTCCTCTCTCCCCCAAATTAGTACTTTGAAAATGATGATTAAGAAAAATCATAACAAAATTGCACAAACAGGCCATAAACTGACCATCATTTTCCATATTCTGTCAAAGTGTACAGACCCATTTAACCCCCTCCCCCTTGTGTACTGTAAGTACTAATTCAAAAATGATGGAAATATTGAACTATCCCTTACATGGCCATTGATTTCAAGCTTTTGATGCAAAAAGTTTTGTTGTGATCCTTTCTTAAAGTGTAAATCAGATCCCTTGAATAAAATGCCCCTCAAATTTTACAAATGGATCTTAGAATATTTATTGTTACATGCAAAGAAACTACACATATTGACAAAACTAAAAATGAATCCATCGATGGGCTTGTATCCAAAAATAGAGACACAGTGGCAATTTTTGTACCACTCTGTTATATGTACCCTAAGTAAGAGCATGGAGTGACATGGGAGGCCAAAGTAAAACTACCAGGACCACTCACACGGACTTCATACCTTTTTTTGAGGTAGTACAACTACAATATGAATTTGAATTCAGAAACAATATCTTCTAAACAGACCAGAGGCCAGTATGCATGTTAAATCATTAGTCACAACCAACCCTGAATGATGCGAAATGACACAATTTACCCTCTGTAAGACTGCTGATAATGTCAAGTTTCATAATAGTTTCTGTCTGCTTATGGTTTATTTTTATTTGGGCTTTGGACACTTTGCTTTTCTAATGAGGAAACTAACTGTCACATGCAGTGAAAGACATTTTCATAAAAACATTTTGTACAAAATTGAACACCACCTGATATAAGATAATGAAGCTTACTTGGATGTAATGTGGGCACATGTTGAGCCATCCTGTCATCTTTAAGCATATGTAAGAGTGTTGTCTTTCCTGCATTGTCCAAGCCAAGAAAAACCAGTTTGCCCGACTTTTTATATAGACCTGTAGCAAAGCCCATGCAAGACAAAAACATCATGCAATTAGTTTTTGAACCATCCAGAACAACACATGGGTATCATGATCACTGGTAAAAAAAAAAAAAAAAGAAAAAAAAGAAAAGAAACTGACTGGTTGCAGTGAATGGGGTTGCTGAGGCAAAATCTGTTGTAATTAAATGGTTCACGTTATGTTCCACACTACAAGTCACTACTTACAAAGTGTGATCCATAATCAAGGAATTGCAGCACACACAGAGTAGAGTATGAAAATGTATGAATGATTATCAAAGGACCAACTGGAATGGTAACTTCAACTTCTTGGGGGGGGGGGAAGGGAGGGAGAGAGAGAGAAGGGAAAGAGTGTGTGTGTGTGCGTGCCTGCACCTCTGATTCCTTTAATTCAATTTATGGTGAAACCAACTGTCACAACCACCTGACCTGCACAGAGCTAAACTATGCGTTCATCTGTCAGTACTTTTTATTTGGTTAACAGTTATCATGAATGCAAAAACACAACACACCTGGACATAATGTACCTTCAATACATTTGTCTAATCTACCAAACTGATTGGGCAACATGTCATGCGGCCTTCCAATGGCAAAATCTGTATGCACACCATGATCACTTGTGCTTAAGTTGTATCCCTACGACATTTTTTGCCACTGCACCGCTATAAGCTTATTTGCCTTGATAAATTATTCACTTAATTGCCTTCACATCATGAAGTGAATGGAGTTTTTTGATGCTGTGTGATGTTACACCTGAATCAGAATAATGCCAGGAAACACACTGCCCCAGCAGCTGGAAGACAAGTCTACATATATGTATCACTGTGAAGCTGTTCCTTTGTTTTAATATTTATTCTTACTTCAAACTGGAATGTGCATAGATAATGTCAAACCTTCATCTGTAATTTCATTGTGTTGCCATGGAGAAGAAACCAGTTTATTCAACTTGAACATGTAATGCATAATGATGAATTTAGCAGGTTCCTCAGTCAAGAAATGTGTGTGGTTGAAATAACTACAAGCTACTATGTAATTCATGAAGTGTCACCAATATGTTCAGTCTTTGTGTTCAGGAAGCAACAGCAAAGTCCATCAACAACAACAACAAATAAAAACAAAACAAAAAAAAACCAGGGGATGTAGGGTACAAACGCTGCATGCAGTGTTTACAACTGTAACCATGGTTACATGATGGCACAGGAAACACCAAATCATTTCACTGTTAACTGTCATCACTACCAACTTACTGGGATGTAATGTTGGCATTGGCTGTGTCATGTGACCTGCTTTCAGAACACTAAGCAGGGTAGTTTTGCCTGCATTATCCAGGCCTAGAAACAACAGCTTTCCTGATTTCTTGAATAAGCCTGGCAAAAGAACCATACATTAAGTTCTATAAACAAAAGATTGACCTGGACTTAACATAATCCAATAAACTACACACTGAGAGCAAAATTCTTGCATGGCTTTGAATACATGTAGTATCTAAATTTGTACAGAAGTACATATTTTGGTGTATTCATCAGAAAAATAAGAATTTCAGGGAATTCAGTTGCCACACCAATGAAACATTTATCATCGGGCTAATGGTGCCCCTACAATGTTGAATTCATTCTTTTCAAGAACCAGATAAGCATACACTTTCTCACCTCCACACAAGTGAAGAGGGTATGGGGGGGGGGGGGAGGGGGAAGGGAGGCGGAGAGAGAAAGAGACAGAGGGGGAGGAGGCAGAACATCTCAACACAGGGGAAGCATGTTGAAAGCTCCCTGTAAATGTCATGCTTATTGTGACAACTTAAGGCAGCTGGACCATTCTGATGTTCCTATCATAGTGCATATTTCAGCTCACTACATTTTACCCGTTTTTACATCCCACCCATAAAACTGCAGAGATTTTCTGTTTTGTACAGACGTAATTTACTTTGAAAAATAAAGTTTGTAAATTCATTTTTAAAAGTGCAAGCAATATTGTTTGAAGGGGTTTCATTTGAATTTTGAAACTGATATTCCATGCATCAACAAAGGTCAATGTGACCTGATCGAATTGACTACATGTACCTGCATATTTTTGTCACCTATGCAGAGAGTACATTCTAACATGGAGAAATGGCCTAGTCAACAGTGCAGGCTTCCCAATCACTTATACAGGTGCACACTCTAGAGGATCAAATGTGGACAAGCGTTTATCTGAAATGGGGTTTATTTAACAAAAATTAGTTTCACTTACTGCTGTAAGTTCACCTCTGTCACAGCTATATAAATATTTTTACATCTGACTCACCACTTTCATTTCCCACCCATGACTACATGAATAACATTTCTTGCAAGACTTGTACCAGGTCCCCATGTTAAAATATACAGGAATGTAGGCTTGCCACACAAAGGGGTTTGTCTAGGCAATGGAAGTGAGAAAACAGTTGTACACAGTTGCTTCACTTGTTGGGGGAGGGGGAACTCCTCAATTGCACTCTTAACATGACTTCATTCGCATTTAAACAATTTTCGCTATGCCCACAGATTATCAAGCAGTTAACACTTCATTGTCTCATAAAGATTGACATAAACACATTTTGCAAAGGACAGCATGCCCAGACCACGAGCGTACTTGAAGATCAGACGAGAATATTGAGTAGCTGTGCAAATTCTTTTTAAACCAGTCCTGATGAACTTGTTGCTTTGCTTGTATGCTGATCATGGCATGCTGTTGTGTTTGTAACACTAAAACCTGAATCAACGCTACATCAACAGCTTCCCTTGGCATGGGTTAGGCACCAAGTGGCCAGCCCATGCCAAGGAAAGCTGCTGACCTGAGGTGTACAACCTTGATAGGTCTCCAATCCTCAGTCAGATTGTTTTTCATTACTGTTGAAATTAAGTGAAAAACACTGAAGCACATGACCTTTGTCCACCAGCTAGTTTTGGCTACTTTAAGGGGGAAAAGGTTTAACATGTTAAGAGTAAGGGACCATGCCCCTTTCTAAAAATAGGAAATTACAACTTGTTCATATTTACAGCGAGTTTGCAGTTTATCACACAAGAAAAGAGAAATGATTACTGCTTGATTCTCTGAGGGTATAGATGCATTACCATGAGAGTTTTAACTTAAATGTGCTTCACAACAAAGGGTTTGTGAACCCAGTTTACACCATGCTCAGGAATGGCATCATCACCAATGGTGTGTATTCATGCTCACAGTAAAACTGTGATCCACATCCCTTTGCAACTGCTGACTTACATCTATTTTATTTTACTTTTTTTTTTTATAATCAGCCTACCCTTGGCTAACCTACCAAAGGACCCCGTGGACTATAGCTAAATTTACAATGTTTGTGAATGTTTCATGGTTCAGATATGTATGAGGTGAAGACATGAAACACCCATATACATGAAGATACTTACAAGGACTTTTCTATTCATACATTTCTTTTACTTACATAGTACGCACATACTTACAGTTCATCTGGAATTACCTAATAGTACACAGAATAATAAATAAGAATCTCCCAACTGATTAAGAAAAATACCAAAATATTCTCCTTGGAACTGACCACAGTGGAACCTGAATATGCAACAAAAATGCCGGTAACAATCATTTGTTACGTATATAGTGAACATGATACAAGCTGTTCTTCAAGCATGTATCACACTTCCTTGCTTTAAACAGAGGAAGACATTCATACAACTTCTAAAATAATGTATTTTTGATAATAAATTTTTACTGGCTGATTCTTTTTTATTTCAATTCTTTCACAATAAAAAATAATATGAGATGCACTTACCTAAAAAATTTAACATATTCGTGAACCAGTCCCACAAAAACATCTTGATAATCTACAACATGTGCAAATTGAAAATCGACTGAAGTATCCACAACAACAATATAATGAATATTGAACACATTCAAAATGGGAAGCATCTACACATAAAAAGTGGTGGCAAGTTAGTACATGAAGCGTTGAACCCAAATGGTTTATGTGCCCATGCAAAAGTCTCCTCCTTCAGCTGGCCCAAGTTCTTGGCCCCACATGACACAACACATAACTGGAAATAGATCAATTTTCATGACCATTACATGGTGTGCATTACAGCTGAAGTATTTTTTTTCTCATGCGACACAAGAACCTCAATTACCAAAGATGGCTAATTTATTTCACTGTCTACTCAAATATTGGGCACATAGTGAAAAGACAGTGAACAAGTTTTCATTCCTTGCATCAATGCACATGTACAGTTTGTTTAATCCTTCTGTATGAAATTGACAAATTATTTTAAAAATCTGTTTACTTTAACAGCAACTTCTCTGATAAAATTGCTAACAGGTATAAAACTGCACAAAGTACAGTGGTACCTGCTGTATGTGGCCACCCCTTCTGTCAAGAAAAAGTGGCTACATACAGCAGGTGACCTGTCACAACAGGTAAATTTTACAAAGAAATTAACTTCTTTTTCCCAGCCTAGTGACCACAAAAACCAATGTGGCTGCTCACAGCAGTAGTTGCATACAGCAGGTACCACTGTACATGTAATTTGTGGAACTGCTTTTTACTGAAGGCATGTGGCCAACTTTCCTCCTCCTATCAACCAACAGGATAAGACGTTATGTGTACATGTATATTAACTTATTATTAAGAAATAGAGTTGAAATGGTTTTGTCTTTTGTCAGTGTAATTTGTGTTTACTATGAAAAAGCAGGACAGTGCTATTTCTGTTTGGACTGCAAGAACAGCGGGTGATAAATGACTGAAACAAATTCTTCTCTATATATGTTCCTGCTTCAATGCAGTGAATCAGGAGCTCAGAGAGAAATTAGACACTATGAAACAGGATGTATATGAAGAGATTACAACAGTCACATTCATGTGGCTGTATCTTTTCTGTGAAGGGTACAAGCAGGGCTGGACATCTGCCATCTGGTAATACATTTTGACAGCATGTAAACTCAGAAACATTGTGGCATGATATACATGATTATGGTCTGCATCACTGGCCATTACAAAAACATTTTCTTTGATTTTTCTCTTAAGCTGGCAAGATATATGTAAATTCAGCCTGCACCAGTACGTACTTGTTGGCTCTTTGGTCCAGCTGTATCCACATATACAGCTGTTACTAAATAAAATAATGGGAAGAAAGAAATAGGTAACAAATTTTTGCAACACAATAGTTATAAACAAACAACAACAACAAAACATTTTGGGTTAAAAAAATAATTTGTCCAGAGCTTGGCAGTAACAATGACATTACGCTTTCTGTTCTGGACCTTGCACTTTCATTCAAGTGGGCTTGGCTCAAAAAAGGGTTGGTCTTTACCGTGGTCTGTTGCCAGTGTCACACTTGGTGTGGCCAAACAAAGGGTGGCATGAGCCTTTCATAAGCTTACGCTGTAACTTCAGTCCCTTTGAAACTGGGCAACGTGCGCACTTAGCAGACAATCATCAAGTAATAAAATGATCGTGTTAAATTTCAAGTTCGTTTGTTATGTCACTCAATTTCCCTGAGGTTCGACACCGTTTAGAGAAATCGGGATTCACGTTACTGACTCACAACGACGTCAAAGACAGCATGCTAAGATATCTGGTGCTTCCAGTATCTCCATGATGTCTTCATTCATTACGGCATGTAAAAACCATGATTATGTTACTAGAACATTGTGGTCAAGTGTCTATAATGTGATTCGTTTTGTTGAAAACGTAGGTGAACTGCCAGCTTAAGGATGGTCCACGTTGACCACATTCCCAGCTGACGTCTGTCAATGAGAGGTCGCTTCCACCGTTAACTTGGTCTACAGTTTTGTGTTTGGCGTTGGGCTGTTCTATCAAACTAAAATCAAAGCAGGTCCTAAACAGCTCCGTTATATGACTAGAAATATACTGAACTCTTAATCTATACAAAATAGAATATATAAATACCTTCTGTTTTCCAGTCAGAAATTTGTCGTACACGAAGCAAAATGGCAACCTATTACGTCGCGGCCTACGTCATCACCTCGGTTTAACTTCCGCCTACAAAACAGCGGCAAATCATTCGCTGAAACACTTTATGTAAAGCAATATGGACCAATCAAACTTTCGTTTTATAGGTTCTTGAGCCTTACTATGAAAACCGCTTTCATTGGATGAACTATTCCGGAAATAACCAGTGCGCATAGCAGCTAAAGGCAATATGGCTGCGCCCTTGATGCAGGTAATTTTGCGGTGTTGTATTGCGTGATTGCTGGCATACCAGCGCTTGAACAGCCACTTGCCAAATGCTGGCCAATTTTGCTGTAGTTTTGGCTAGTGATCTTTCATATTTGACTGTGAATTTAACTGAAAATTCTAAATGTAAATTAAATAATTCAAACCCTAGTTGTGACTCGTGCCCTGCCCGGGCTACGTAAGTTGTAAATTAATTGGACGATGCTATTTTCACCGTACGGTGAGAATAGCGTTTGGTCTATTTTCACCGTGCGGTGAGAATAGCGTTGGGAAGGAGTTTTGTCTATTTTCACCGTACGGTGAGGATAGAGTTTTGTCTATTTTCACCGTAAGGTGAGAATAGCGTTTGGTCTATTTTCACCGTGCGGTGAGAATAGCGTTGGGAAGGAGTTTTGTCTATTTTCACCGTATGGTGAGAATAGAGTTTTGTCTATTTTCACCGTACGGTGAGGATAGGGCTTGGTCTATTTTCACCGTATGGTGGTGATGGTACAGTTTGGTATATTTTCATGGTGAGGATAGATGCATGTGATCCAGTCATTTATTTTTCCCTCTACATGGCAATGCCAATTGTCATGGGGTACGGACACTACAGAATAGGCTTCCTATAACTCTTGTTAGTGTTCTTACTTACTTCCAATTGTTATGTGGACAATTGAGTGGAATATTTTGTTTGTAGATCCTCAATTCTTTTTTCTTCTCGGAAGTACATCTTGTTAGAAGTATTTACCCTCATCATAGTACACTTCAAACAATATTTAGAAATTGCCTTTTATTTTACTCATTTTTAAAAACATCTAAACGCCTGTGACACCAAACTATGTGAGTTACAGTCCTGAAATAACAATATCCTGCATTTTTGCCTGAATATCAAGGTATTCTTTGCACAGGTTTTTATGTCCATGTGAATCTTGCAGAAAATATATTGCTTGTTCTCTATGGAATACGGACACTACATGGGGGTACGGACACTACATTTCATGTTAAATTAAGGTGTCTATCTTTTAATAAGATTCCTACCATCCACTAAATTAATAGTGGATTCGATATGGTTCAGTGTCCCTATAAAAATTAGTGTGTGAGGTCTTGATGCAAAATAACGTAAAAAAGATAACAAGTGGGCGTACGGACACTACAGATATTTACGGAAAATGTAACCTTCATTTTTCAGGTAGAGCTCTGAACTTGGAAACCAATTGTGAACCATGTAAAGCTAATATTCTTTTAAAAAGTGGTTAGTACAACAATTATAAGCTTAACTTGTAACTTTAAAATGTAAAAACTGTAATTTTTCAGGGTGTTGAATGTATGGAATAAAATAAACAAAAAAATCGTAATCAAACTGTATTTTCAGACATCTTGCCACAAATTCATACAGTCGATGCAGTCTCCAGGTAATATGACCTGCAAACGTAATTAGAACAAAATGGTTTGGATTTATGTACAAAATAATTAAAATATCTGCCCTTTTTTCAAAATTTATGCAGTATGAGTGTCAGTAAAAATAAAATTGGCTCTCCGTAACACCCAAAAAGTGAACATTTCGGGGTGTATTAATGACTATATTTTTCGCTAAATCTTGACGGATTTTTACTTTTTTTTTTATTTTGCTTGTGGGACCATGTCCAATAATGGAGTGTAATCTAAGTTAATGTACCTGTGTTTGGTTTGATGCTACATGGCCGTAACTAGTTTTAAGGCACTTGGGTACACTCAATTGTGAAAAGGCCGTTTTTTCACTTAAATTTGTGCCTTTTCACATAAAAAATACAGAGTGTTGGCTCTGTAAAAGCTGTTAGATAATAAAATCTGAAATAACACCTCAACCGATCTCATTATAAACCATGCTCACAGTTCAAACTGGGAAGTTAAGGCCTTTCAATTAATTGAGCAAATGTTGGTTGCAATTCTCATTGTGTGCCATATCATGACACAATGCTTTTCCAAAATATTTTTCCCTGGTTGACTTCTGTATTATTGCCGCACGGTAGAAATAGAGCAGCCCCTATTCTCACCGTACAACGAATATGGACCAAACTCTATCATCACCGTACGGTGAAAATAGACAAAACACTATTCTGACCGTACGGTGAAAATAGACAAAACGCTATTCTCACCGTACGGTGAAAATAGTCACTCCGAAATTAATTTGCAAGAAATTGAGAACTTAACCCAGCAGCGAATCGGATTTGACTCTATTTTTGCTGACATAGACAGTATACACGGCGAGCCGGATCCGGTATTCTATCCAATACTTGGAGAAGTCACTCCAGTGCCGGGTCCGGTATCGCAGCCAAATACAGTATTCTCAGATCCGCCAATACGCCATAAACCGCTTATCACCAGCCCATTGTTGTTATGCAAACGAAACGGCTCCAGGAAAACACTTTTCGCATTGCATATTTTCCCATTGGTATTTATATTTGTGTCTTTTTGTCCAAAACCAATTCCTAGTAGTCATTACCCAGTTCGGCAGTCCGAACTCTTTACTCTCCATATGCTAACCTGTCCCTGTCTAACTTATATACATAGAAGTTCTATTGTCCATATTGCACATGTTCCTCTGTAAAATTTTGACATAGGCTGTATTAGCCCAAATAAATTAAAGAGTCTTCAGCGGGTAACCACTCAGCATGTTTCGGAGCCTTTTACCCGTACATGTCTCTATGAGTAGCGGCTCCTTGTCTAAGCTAAATATTCAGCAAAGACAACCCACATAATAATGAATAAATATGAACGTGGCAATTGATGAATTAGCTGAATATGTGAAGTTTTGCTTATAAATGCAGAGCTTCATATCAAAGAAGAATACCTGTCAAACAAACCATAATTACTAAATTTACATAGTACAGGTTCAGATAAGAACAATTTGACTTACCCCTGAACCAATATGTACCCTTTCTAGCTGGACAGCTTATCCTAGTGAAACCATCCGCCAGTGTTTAACTGAAGTGGAAACAAGCTGGGGCATTATATTCAGTCCCAGTGATTGTAAAATAAACAGTTGCAGCTAGACCACCTGTACAAACCTGTATCTTTTTGTCCAGAACCACTTCCTAGTAGTCATTACCCTTTTCCATAGTCCCAACTCTTTACTCTCCATAACCTGTCCCTGTCTAACCTATATACATATGGAAGTAGGTTCAACCTAGAACTAGCAAGCGGAGCATTTATACTAAATATGTTGTTGGCATAGCCTAAGATGCGAGCGTCAGCATTACAAAGTATCGATAATAATATAACGTTCGTAGATCAGGCAGTAGCACCTAACTAAACGCAAGGTCCCTCCAGCGGCCATTTGCTAAGCCAGTCTAGAGGGGTGAGGCCATAGTACCTTGAGCAGCTGAACGAACCGGTCAGTTGTATAGCCTTTCTTTTTGTTAGACACTGTTGCACAAATTTGAGCACCGTGCCCAAGATCGCTATATCCCCATTGAAATAGTGTCGTAACCTGTGGCAGAGACTTAGTGGGTACGAAGAGTGATTATTGGAATCTTGCGCGATGAATAAGAGAACTGAATGTGAATCAAGGATCCATGTGACACTTTAGTGGTTCCCAAACATTGCACTGGAGAGCTACTAAAGGGTGATAAAGATGATAATTTGGATGTGACCATGTTTTTCAAGTTATATAGACTGTAGGTTTGGTTTGATGAATTTCCTTACTTTTAAAAAAAATTCATGTGTTATATGTAGAGCTTGCTCCGCCTGCTACGATTGTCCATATTGCACATGTTCCTCTGTAAAATTTTGACATAGGCTGTATTAGTATGTAAAACCTGGCAAAACCAGTGACGGGGAACCAAAACTGGGAGAGGAAGCCAGACCGGTTTTGTATCGAGTGATACTCATCAGTGGCAGTTAGGATCACTGTGTCCCGCTGCTTATAGGCAGGGGTAATGTTGCTAGTTGACGTTAGGTCAGCGTCATTGTGGTCGTACATCACGACACAGACTGAGACTACCCAGTCAACTGTTGGATTTGAGTTGGGGTGACGTCTCAGAAAACGAGTACATCACAAGAGGAAGAACTGAATGATGGTTGCTATGCACACGGTAAGCTCTGTGTGCAAGGCCTGTTTTTTAGCCTTTTAAAGGAAATGGCTTTCCGTATTTAGTGGGAATAAAGGACATATCAGACTGATAGCGCTTAGAGCTTTGGGTGTTCCTAAGGTCAACTTTGAGGAACGGTTGACAAGGAAGTTACGTGGTGGTAGATAGACTCAGAACTAAAAAGTGCGCATGATACTTGGCAAGTAAGTCTATCTACCCATAACATTGAGGCCTAACAGTTCTGTAGGGTTCAACTGGTGTATCCAATGTCATTCTCTTCCAGGTCTGAGAGACAGTGTACATGACAGCTCGGGGGGGGGGGGGGGGGGATGCAGATATGTTCCAGAATCTGTATAACTAGGGGGACATCTGTCGCTGAGTGGTTTGGGAGGCAAAAGTGTCTGCCCAGTGGTTGGTTTACATCTTTATGCATGATGTAAAGGAAATGTTCGCTCATTCTCCTCATCAATGTGCGTTTGGTTTTCCCACATATTGAAGTCCGCAGCATTGACAAGTGAGCAGGTACACGAGGTTGTTCTGCTTGCAGGTACCCCCTGTAGATGTTGTGTAAGAACAGCCTGTGGTCTTACTAGTTACTCTGCCTGAAGTATCTAGTCTGTGACAGTAGCGACAGGCCTTGGTATCACAGGGGTTTTGCTCTGTTGTCCCCGAGACTGCAGCCATACTGGCAGTCAAGGGGATTTTCAGTCTGGAATGCATAAGTATGTCCTTCAGGTTTTTTGTTCTCCTGAAGCCTAGGACAGCATTCTTTTTGTCCCAGGTCCGTGGCATATCTTGAGGCTTGAATGATCCCCCAATTGCACTGGATGACGGATTTGGTAGGAGAAAGAGCAGGGTTGTACTCTGTGACGAGGGAAATTTTTTGTTGATCAGCACTTGCGGTGCTGACAGTATTGGGGTTAAGGAGCGTCTGTCTGCTCAATGCTCTAGCTTCTGTGAGAGCATCGTTAAGGATATCTTCAGGGTATCCTCTAAGTGTGTAATATTGGAGTAGTTTGAACATGTTAGTCTCAAAATCCCTATCGAGATGACAGATACGGTTGACCTTGAGCAACTGGCTATAAGGGCCACCTTGCTTAGAGTGTTTGGGATGTGCAGAAGTATAGTGAAGATGGGTGTGGGTGTCTGTTGGTTTAATGTATAAAGTGGTATACACTAGACCATTGTCGCCAATTTTCACTGGTGTCCAGAAAGTTCATTTCATTGGCCGAAAAGTGGGTGACAAATGTAATTTGCAGAACCCTTGTCAGCTTTCTTGATCACAATATCTGGATTGTGTTGTAGCGCCTTGAAACCTTGGTGTTCCTCTTTGTTGAGGTTTTGTCCCCGAGGGATACGTGGGTAGTGGGAGTCAAGTTCACTTTTAACTGTTCTGCAAAAGGCCTCAATATTGGAATCCCCTAAGTGAACCTCACTAGGTGTAAATGTACTGGCCTTTTTGAAATTTTTATGTTCAAAAGGGGGCTCATTTTGAGGATCCAGGTTATGTTGTGAATTAGCTTCAGCCTAATCAAAAGATTGAAACATGTTATCTTGCCTTTTATTTTCAAAGAAGGCTTTCAGTTTTAGGTTTCTGAAAAATCTTTCTGTATCTTGGAACACTTTTCCCATATCTGGTTCTCTAGTAGTCGGGCAGAAAGATAAGCCTTAGCTTAAAACTTGTTTTTGTGCTGCCGAGAGTCAGTGTGTGATCAGAAAAATTAACTACTATGTCTTCAGGGATTAGAAGATCATGACTTGTATTCAAGTTATTGTTGGACCTGTTGTTAGGACAAAAGTTGTTAATACAAGCTGGATGGACATAAGCAGTATTAGCCCAAATAAATGAAAGGTTCTTCAGTGGGTAACCACTATGTAAGATAAGACACTTTTATTTTCAATTGTATCAATGTTGTTGATCAATGATCAACAAATAGCTTTTGTTACTTACTTGGTTGGATGAACCCCTCCACCGTCAGGTGCAGCTGTCAAATTTGTCTTAAGGTGGCAGCTGTGAAGCTAGTGCGCAGTGAGACTGGCAACTTTGCATCGCAATTACCCATTAAATTTTTTCACAAGTACATTAAACCTATATATTTTCTGATTACTACATATCCATAGATTTATATCCATAGAGTTTTTTGGCAGGATTGGAATTTTTTGAGATTTTATAGCATTATTTCTGACATGGTAGGATTTTCACATTTTTCGTGCAGAAGTCACACAAAATTGTTTTTTTTTTTTCCAGTTGAAATTAGAATAAATTTAAAATACATATCCATATCTAGGATCGAATTCGATGGTTAGTCCTGAAATAGCATTAACATTTTTAATTTAGTTCTGACAGGTTGTTCATTTTCCTTCTATAAATTGCTCCAAAAGTCACGGAAGGGGTTGTCGGGAAAAAAAATCCTGGGTACCGTTCCTGGATATGATATTTTCCTTTTAATATCCATTGATTTTAATGTGATAGAGCAATTTGTACGTTTGTGAGGCGAGACACAAATTGCAGAGGTTGAGCAAAAAATAGTTCCGAGAAAATCGCAATGAAAGAAAAAGTTGCCAATTTTTACACATTTATGGCTGTAATATGACACATACTCATTTCTTCTGTCCTGTGTTTTAATTATTGTGTGAAATAAACTTGTAGCTTTACCTCTGTGATGTTGTCATTAAACAAAAGTATATTTTGTGGCTTAAATCTCGACTTTTTTAACTTGGGAACACCACACTTGGCTTGTTCGGGTGTGGGTTCACATGTGGCTTTCCATATTTGGGGACCAGTAAGTGGATTGTGCTAATTGTCCCCCTGCCACCGAAGGTGGCATAGAGGGACATAGAGTTAGTGAGGATAGGGGGGCCTGCCGTCCGTCCGTCCGTCCGTGCATCAGTGCGTCCGTCCGGGAGCATATCTTTAGAACCCTAAGATATAGAATAATGAAATTTATACCAGAGATGCATCATACCATGGGCATGTGCACTGTGTATTGTTTTTGACCTTGACATATTTTCAAGGTCACAGAGCCCAAGAACATATCCATTTTCGTGTGGAGCCTAAGAACATATCCATTTACGTGTGTCTGGCAGCATATCTCTAGAACCCTTAGAGATAGAATAATGAAATTTATACCAGAGATGCATCATACCAAGGAAATGTGTGCCATATATTGTTTTTGACGTTGACCTATTTTCAAGGTCACAGGGCCCAAGAACATATCAGTTTTTCATGCATCCAGACATGCTTTTTTATGGTATAGCTTACTAATGTATTCTCATGCTTTGAATGCTTGCTTGTAGTGGCACCTACCCTATGTGTAGTGGCACCTATATTCGCCCCACTTGATGTTATATTGTATAGGCCCTATGTGTGGCATTAAAAAATACTGTGGCGGGGGACGTAGATCCTTTGGATCACTGTGCACTTGTTTGTTTTTACATCAATAGAGAATTTCAAAGTAATCAGAACAATGGTAGTGATTAGTCAGAACTGGACCATTCTTAGCTCCACGGCTAATGGTTTCCTGTGAGTGACCCTTGTCAATAGCTCAATTGGTTTCCAGCGGTCATGGACTAATGACTGTGCAAACAATGACATGGTTCATTATCATGCCCATGCAAACAAAGCCATGTGTCCTTCACTGTTTAAACTTTTCATTGTAAACAAAAGTTTAGAGATCAATTATGTCATATAAATTTCATGTTCACACATCTGAGTTGTTGGGAGCATGTAGTTTAAGTATCAGACTATCCAAAAATATGAAAAAGTGATTAGAGGTTAGCTAAAGGTGCGGCTTCAGACCTTCCACCTTAAAACTGTTGACGGAGGCAGCAGAGACAGTGGTGGAAGAAATTACCTGAATCAGTTTTATACTAATTGTTTAAATACTTATAAGTCTCGCACAACTCTGTGTGCTGTCTCCTCTCTTGCAATGTTTCTAAATCAATATTGTGGGTGCATAAATTGAGACACCTCCGTTGAACTTTTTCTAGTAAATCTATGTCTTTTTGAAGCCATGGGCTCCATACTAGAGACCTGGATTCTAAAATTGGCCTAATGATAGATTTGTACAAAGTTGAGATCTTATCAGTGGTCATGTCAGTAAAGCATTTTTTAATCATGCCAATTCATTGATTAGCTTTGTTGACAATGGTAACAATGTGTTTTCTGGGAGTAAGATTATCAGTAATAAACACTCCAAATCCCTTTCCTCAGAAACCTGAGTAAGAATTTTACCATCCAGACTATATAAATAATTTATTCCTTCTCCAATCTTCAGGACGACACATTTGGTAGCATTAAATCTTAGGAGCCATTGCTTTGACTAACTTGCCAGTGCATTTAAATCTCTTTGTAAAGGATGGCAGTCTTCTCTGTCATAAATTTCTCTGTATAGCTTTGTGTCATCTGCAAACAGTTTTGCAGTTGACTCTGCAAGTGTAGGAAAATCATTAATGTACACCAGGAAGAGAAGCGGCCCTCAAATGGAACCCTTGGGGACACCACTAATAGTTGTCTTCCACGAAGAGGAGCCATTACGTAAAATAACTCTCTGTCTACTGTTGTTTAGGAAATCTGCTATCCATTGCAAGACCTTACCATGAAGGCCAGTCTGTTTAAGTTTAAGAAGTAACCTATAATGGGGGACTGTATCAAAAGCCTTGGCAAAGTCTAAATAAATTATATCTGTTTCAATCCCCTCATCAAATTTTGTAGACCAGTCATACAGACATTCCAAAAGTTGAGTTATGCAGGAATATTTACTCTGAAAACCATGCTGGTCGCAGTATATAGAATTGTTTGCGTATGGGAGATTGGTCACCCCATTCGGGACAATACGCTCCATTAACTTAACTATTTGGCTTGTAAGAGCCACAGGCTGATAATTCTCAGTTAAAGTGCGAGAGCCTTTCTTATGTAATGGCATGACATTAGCGTCTCTCCTATCTTGCGGGAGCTGACCAGTGTGTAATGATTTGGAGAAAAGTGATGCCAATGGATAATCTAAATCTAGGCATTGTCTTAACATGTTTATGTTAATGTTATCAAGGCCGCTGGCACAATTGGGTTTAAGCCTTGATAGTTTGGATCTAACTAACAGTGGTGTTATTTCAATATCAAGAAGTACATTGTCAACATTCGGTACCTCAGGTGGAGAGAAGTCAATAGGTGGTTCCTTTGTTAGAACCAATACAAAATAATCATTTAACACCTCTGCCTTTTCTCCGTCTTCTGTAATTGTCAAATCATTGTGTTTTAAGGTCTCAACTGCTGAGCTAGACCATGTGTAGTGTCGAGTGTAATTCCAGAATCTCTTCGGGTTAGTTTTTATCTGGTCCACCAATTTGTTTTCATAGTGAGACTTGGCAGAGTGAATAACATAATCATAAGCTTTAATCTCTTCCTGGTATAAATATTATCAGCCGTTAGGTTAGATTCTTTGAATTTACCCGGTAACTCATTTCCTTCTTTTCCTGACTTTTGCATGCTTGACACTACTGTATCTAGCCCAGGGACCTTTTGTCTATATCTGGGTTTCACCCATTTGAAGGGAATATATTTATTTGTCAAATCTGAGAGAGTGATTTTGAAGGAATCCCATGCAAAATGAAAATTTAGAGCATCTTCTAAATCACTCCAATTTTGATTTCTAAGTTCATTGTTAGACCGATGTAGTCACCTTTAGTATATAAATATACTTTTCTGAGACTCCGACAAATTCTTTGTGCGGGACACATCAGCTCAAGCCACACTGTTTTGTGATCACTACTTGAAAATAATTCATCCACTCTACAATCACTAACAGAGTGAGTATCACCCACCAGAGCAAAGTCTAAAATGCTTGAGCCCCTGGTTGGCTCTGAGACAATTTGAGTCCGGATATTTTCCTGAATAGTGTCAAGGAAAACCTGTTCCAAGGCTCTAGTACTGGTCATACTGTTCCAGTTCATCAGTCATAGGTTAAAATCACCCAATTGTACACAATTTTCAGTGTCAACCGATCTGATTCAGGAACAAATCCTATCAAGCATAATAGCTTCATCAACCTCAGGTCAGTAGCATACGCCTATAAGCCAAGCAAAATTTTTTCTGGGCGTAATTGTGACCCATAAAATCTCTGCATGAACATCACCTTTCTTATACACAGTGGGGTTAACTCTGAAGGCAGCATCATTATGCTGAATTTGGTCACTGAATAAAATTAAGAGAGATTTTGACGATCATAATTTGAAGTTTTAGCGCCGTTTTTGTGGCTAACGTTTAGCATACATTGAATGGGTATCCACATGTGATAACAGGTAAATTCACCGAGCAATGTCGCCGTGTAAAATAAGATTCCCGGATGTGCTGATCTGAGAATCTGGGCTGGGGCCGCTGTATATACAGAATAAAGCTAACTATTAGGTTTATTCAGTCCCATTCCAGATCTGGTGGAATTTTTATACATTAAATGTACATTAGCTTTATATGTTCAGAAGCCACTTGAGGACTCACAACTTTGAAATGAGTTGAAATATAGCCATGGTGCCAGGAGAGCATTAGGCCCATGGGCTTCTTGTTATTTTTTCTTCCTATTCACTCGGGCTGTATACTGTAGAAATCCATTGTATGTCTTGTCAATTTGTAAAATATAGTATGTGCTTATAGTGTACTAACTAGTAAGTTATGGAGGCTGGCTTTAATTTACATTGAAGATTACTTGATGTTACATGAACTGAAAATGCAGTTATTAACAGAAACAGTTTTTTTCTCTTTTTTGTTTCTTCTTTATATTGTGCAAGGATTTGCCAGTTGGTCAGCAGATTCTTCTTAAGTGTATATGAATGTCGAGATTAAAAATTGATATACTATATGGCATGTTCCAGAACGAATATTGTTTGTAAATTATGTCAGTGACAATAAAACCTTTCCAACTGAACACCTCTATACTGAACATCATTTGTAAGTCCCAAATATAAGATTCCAAAGTAGGCAAACCTCCCTATACAGAACGCTTTTTTCCAGTCTCAAGGGTGTTTGGTATATGGATGTTTTACTGTTCCTTTTTTCTATATACAGTGGTACCTCTCTTGAGAGACCCCTCTAATGAGAGACCGCATATCTTTTTAAGACCGCTCTCTCAGAACACTGTGCTATCTTTTCCATGTTGTTGTACCTCTAATGAAAGACCACCTCTTTTGAGAGACCACATTTTGACCCGCCGTAGGGGCGGTCCCTCAAAAGAGGTGCCACTGTATTCATTTTCATTAGACCCGATAAAGGAATGTCTCATGTATGTTTGTATATGGCCCCACAGAAGGCTCTGAATACAATAAAGTATCTCATATTTTTGCCAGACTGTACTTGATGATACTACTTACCAGTGTTGACTTACAGTTTCATATTTATTTGTCAAAGATATACAGTAGTGCCAAAAATTCCACTTCAGCCCATTCACAAATTTTGGTACTCCATTGCATGTTTTCCATATATTCTCAATAAAAATACATGTACATCATTTTTTTTACACATATCTGTCTTAGCATTATGGTAAATTTCAGTCAATCACTACATGATGTATGGCATCCATGTTTATGTGACCATGTGCAGAACATACACATACGATCCCGCGCACATGTCCAACCAAGACCAGTTCCTAGGACTCCGGTTTATTCGGTTCACTTCGGGAAAGGCACCCTGCTTTGTTTACATTTTGTGCTTGACCACGTCGGCCTGATTTCATGTGGAAGGAACAGAAAGGAAAACACAGGATGTGCTTGAATTTAACCCATAGCAAGCTGCCAATATCTGGTATATCACAGATAGCCATCAGCCAGTTTTTTTACTCACTTGCACAACAACAAGCCACATGCATGATTGGACATGCCTGGGCTCTGGTTTTTTTTGTGATTCATTCCAAGTGATGAACACTACGTTGGTCAGAAATTGCATGATTTATATTTCTGTGCACCTTCTATTTCAATTTACCTAAAAATTTTGATGCCATAGGTGATCTTAAAAGTTTGATCTTATGTTTGATCACTTTTTTACCAAGCAACACTGGCTTGCTCCCGAACACAGAGTGCTAGAGGTTAGGGAAAAATCAAACTGTCAGCAAATTAAAAATGCACGTTTTACCACTGATGTGTCATTTTAGGTACATGTGAAAGATTTGCACTGTTCAGCACAATCCATGCTGTAATCACTAGTGTTAGCTGTGGCATCCGTTGTAAACATGAAGGCGTGGGCCAGACTCGGCCACTTGTTGATTGGACAATCAGGCCAAGAATGGAATGCATAATTAATTATGGTTCGGAAAAGTTTGGTACAACTCTGTGTGAACAGGTGTATTGTATACTAACTTGTCCCAACCATTTTCCCCTTTTATACCAGTCAAGTCTGATTCCTTTTTAAAAGGAAACTTGTTTTTCATGTCCGAAGAGAAAGAGCCTCTCCCCATCAATGTCATCACTTTAACCGATCACAGTCCAGCCCAACCATGTCTCACACTGTTGTTATTATCCACAGTGGCAAAAATGATTTGATGTTTGGTGCTCACAAGTGTGTGATATTTTGGATATCAGGTCTCTCTGGGGACAGATACATGTACATATCTGATTGACAGTCACTTAATTATGCGTTCAAAAATACATGTAACACAACAAGCTACACCTGGAGGCAGCTGTACGTGTGGGCTGATGATTATTACTGATTCCCAGCAGCTCCTTCACAGAAATTGAAAATTAATATGAATGTCTCCTATTGTGATGAAACCCTCCCATGATCCCCACACCCCACGACTCGTGCTGCAACAAGGGCAATGTTGTTGGTGCGCCTAGATTGTGCATGCAAGATGCTGCAATCTGAGGGAGGAGAAGACCAAGGCTTGACTGAGGAAGTTGTGTGGAGCCAGTGCTCACATTAGTTTGTGATTTTTATACTGTAAAAACTCGTTTATTGTCATAGATAGTTGTGTGAAGCAGAGAATACAGAATAACACCATATTGAGTGATTTGCATGCAAGCTATGAAGTGGAAGAGGAGAAAGGCATTTTTGCACGGGTTGCGAGTGGTAGGACACACAGGACAAGCTCCTTACAGTGCACACATAATCCCTGGCAAGAAACCATTCTACAGCTCAGTAAACAATGCCCAGCTGGCTAGACAAGTACATAAATTCACCAATAAAGAATAAAACTGGATGGATGATAAGAACACGTAATTCAGTGACTCAGAAGCAAGATTAGAAATGAAAATGAACACTCACGAAAAATGACGTTCCAGAGAAACTTATGAAGACATGAGTAGAGGTAGTCTACAAGAAGGAAGATTGAAGCCAACATGTTTCCTTTGCACAACTTGGGTGCTACATTCCAAAAGTGTGTCCAGGAAGGTCTTGATCTAGGACATGTTGTGTACATATATATCTATATATTCTACATATTTATCATGTAAAATGTTTTCTATTATTGATAAATTTATCAAGCGAAAAGGATAGAAATAGACAATATTTAACATGTGCATTTGGTCCCTTTGAACGCGGAAGGGTTATACATGTATATACATATATAAATACATGTATATATAAACATATATATTTTCTTTTTCACTTCAAAGTTACCTGGATAATGTATAAAATTTTGGGTTTTTTAAAAATTTCATTTTAGGTTGGATTGGTGCGATCTGTGGTGCGGTCAGGGCCAATAGGATTGAGAAGTATCCATGCAAGTGTTGTACATCAGAAGAACCTGCGTGCAGGACAGTATAAAGTTACAAATAATCGAAGTAAACCCCTATCCTATGAAGAGGCACAGCCACCATACAGAATAGGAGTGCGCAAATCCTGGAATTCATGGAATACAAGTGAGCATTTTGTTGTGTGTCCAAACAGTATATGGCTCATTGGGGCTGCATGATGCTTGACACCAGAGAGGGACCATGATCGTTTTTCAGGTGATGCACCCTGCCTCATGTTACCACAGTATCAGCAGGCTGCTTTCGGCCACTGTTGCTCAACTGGCACAACTGTACCTCACAAGGCAAAGATTACCACTATGCTGGGTCACTGTGACCTCACTGAGGCCTAGAAAGAGCATGTGGGGGTCACGCTAAAACCCACCTGAACTCTCCATTTTCTGATATGGTAGCGAACTATTCTATAAGGGGTTACTACTAACACCAAAGCAGTGAAAGTGATGAAGCGAAGAAGTGACCTGTCATTCTAGGCAAGTTGAGATGTGATCACTTGTAGCAAGGGGGCTACACACATAGTCTCCTTGCTTGTAGTAGTGAGCCCAGTCTAAAAGCATGAAAATGGCTCCAAACTTTGAGGATCTTTTTCTATTTCCATAATCCTGTTTAATTTTTATTTAATTTTTGTTTGCATTTTCATTTAAAACATACCGCTGCATTCGTGCAATGGTGAATTGCCACTTTTCCGATTTAAAATCAGATTCATCCATCAGAATAAGGCTAGTGAGAATTATGAATAACCACACATTTTGGAGTGTCTCATTTTTCAACACTAGGTTGTAAAATTGATAGTAAATCAGTTGTCGGGAAGTAGGCCTATCAACACGTGCAGTCTAAATATTATGTTCATGATAAAACATGGAGTGAGCTCAGATTTTGTGAGTGGTCTCACAGAAACACTAAACTGTCACCTGGGATTATAGCTGGCTGTCTTTTGCTGTGATCACAGATTATGATAACAATGTTTATGTGAAGCAGCAATGTAATTATGTGTTATACTGCAAAGAAATTTAAAAATGTCAGGGCAAATGTTTTGACTCAATTCTGCTGCCCCATCTAGTGACAAAAGTTGAAACCAATAGAAATGAAAACCAGCCGTCAAGTTAAACATAGCCTCAGGTAGGTCCATTGCATGAGGAAGACATCATTCATAAGCTACAAAAAGTCATAACTTGTGTTAATGTGATCTAATGTGCCTAAAATTAAAATTCCAGTACCGTGTTCCGGTAGGTTTTGGTTGGTTCATGGAAGTTCAAGTGGGTTTTGGGGTTTAAGAAGACCCCATGTGGGTCATGATCAGCATGCGCTATATAGTGGTCCCTGTCACCAGAGACCACCCCTACAGCAACAAAAAAAGTGGTCTTATAAGACAGGTGGTCTTTCATGACAGGTATACTAACATGGGAAGTATAGGACTTGGGATTCTGAAAAAGGGTCTGTCATGAGGGTGGTCTCTCACGACAGGGGTCTCTCTAGACAGGGACTACTGTACTTATCTTCTTTAGTATACACTAAGATTTATTATGATCTGCTCCGGTCATGTAAATAAGACAGATACATTGTTTTTGCCGTCCTTTCTTCAATTTCTGCTGCTGCTTCTTTAGTACAGAACCTTTTTTTTTGCAGTTACTTGAGCAACTCAAGCAGGACTAGATGAAAATTTGATGTAACTTGGTTAGATTGTGTGCCTTGGTAATACCTTGCTTAGGATAGCAGAAACTGATTATAATCATTTGCAATGCCACCCAGTCAATCAAGGTAAACCCATTTCCTTGCAATAACTGAAGAATGATGTATAGAAACTTGCTCAAATTTGTTCAACTTATGCCTCTTGGCAAAACCTTTCTTCGGACTCCAGAAGGGAGTAAATTTACATGAAGAGGCATACGTTCCTGTGAATGAGTTTAAGGTGATGAGGCCTCAGGATAAATCTCGTCACATGCAGTAATTCAAGATGGGTTTGATGGAACTTTATCAAACTTCATATTTTTGCATCTTGGCAAGACCTCGCATGAGGTTTCAGATGTGTAACCATGACCTCATTATCGAGGTCACAGGTCCAATTGTCAGCAAAGTCATTGCTTTGGGATGACTTGAAGATTTGATGGCAGTTTATGAAACTTGCTCTGCCAATGCTGTCGGATAGTATCATTGTGTCTTATTGTCTCGACCCGATTAAGATGTTACTTGAAGAAAGTTTGTTTCAGTGTGAGAAGTCAAAAAGGACTTTACAAAAGTCAATCAATTCAGCCGTGGTGATATCATGTGTTATAGTAAGGCCTTGCTTGGGATTACAGATCATGGGGTTACTTTCAGGGTCACCTAAAGATCAAATGCCAAGGCAGGAAGTGTTAATCCTTAAAGTGCTGATTTAAGACTCAGTCAACAGCTTTCCTCGGGGCACTTTGCACACAATGCCCCAAGGAAAACTGTTGACTAAGACTACTTTTTGCTTTAATCTAGGCATGCTGGTATTTGAATGAAAGGTATGGTCATGATGAATTTTTTAACCATTATAATTATGTTTAACGGTAATGAGAAAATGACTATAGATGTGATTAACACTTAAAGGGTTTATATCCTCATGTTAAAAAAGTCAGTGTGCTCCCCTGGTACACACTCTCACAAACTCTTGGGCAGAATAATATACACTGCCCTTAAAGCCTATTTTTCCCTCCATAATCTAATACCAGAAGTTTTTTCACACAATTTTCACACAAAAGACTGTGCCATCAGAATTTGCCAGAATAGGCAGTGTATACGGTAAAATGTAACTGTACAGCCACTAATGACAATACCACATCACTGTAGCCTTTCAACATGAGGATATGAATTTATTTGCTTTCTAAACATTCTTACCTCAGAAACTGGAGATCTGAGTTTGAATTTGTTTGAAACTCGCCATTCTTTTGGTATCAAAAACATGAATGGCTGACACCAGTGAGAGTAATTGGAGCAAATTAACAGATCCAATAACACTTATTGTTTAATATTTTACAGAAAACTCAGCCTTATCGTTTGATCTTAAACAGACATCTGCTTTTGTGTGATAACTTGAGGATTTGACCAAAGTAGATCAAACTTGGGTCTGATCTCGTGCCTCAGTAAGGCCTGGTTTATCCTTTTATTTCATTTTTTTTTCAGGTAATTTACATGAAGAACACACAAGAGCTCCAGAAACTACAGTTGAGGATATATTCATTCGTAAATTTATATATGGTACCTGGCATAACTTATTTTTGTCAGAGACAATTATCAAACGGCGACACAACTTGATCATTATAAGTGGACTAGTGTACAGAGGAATTCCAGCTAGGAAAATGTACTTTCTGTGGGGATACACAGAAGAAATGCTGTCGTATATACTGAAACGGCCCGTGAAAATGGAAATACAGACGGTAGAAAGTAGAAAGGATATGGTTTTCAAGTGGATATAATAGGACAGGAGGCCAACAGTAGCAGAGTGTGTGATGTGAATGCATGTTGTTGTCATGCTTGTGGAGATACCAAGTTTCTCCCGGCACAAAGTGTTGGTTGATTTGTTACCTACAGTGCTGTCCATGAAGGAGACAACATACGTGTATATGTACATGGATGAATAAAATAAAATAATACGTTGCAGAATGTTTTGTCTGGTTCACTGTGCATGTTTATACTCATGTAAAACTTTGCACTAAGATTTTCTTCTGTTACACATTTGGTTTTTTAAAAAAAAAATGTTTTATTAAAAGAAAGAAAAAAAATAGTGACTGGGAAAAATGATGTGGCCCAATATGAATCCCTTTCACACTTTTATTGACAAACTCCTTTGTATCCCTTGTCAGCCAAAGCAAATGTTCATGCAGGGATGTGCTATTTAGAGTAGCACGTTCTTTTTTTTTTTTTTTTTTTTTTTTTGGTCTTGCACCTCTCCGTATCCCCTGTCACCCTTATTACCCAAGCCTGATGTACAGGGGTCTAAATTATCTGATGTACCATTCAGAACCCTTTGTATCCCCTATCTTGTCATGGGCAGCGTATGCATGAGGGTGTAGAGGTATGTTCTAGGAATTCCCAAGGGATAGGTAGATCAGAGATGCCAGTTTTCCGTATTTATACGGAAATTTGTATTCTTATTATGCTTTATGTAGAAAAAATGATGCAAATCTATACTATAAATGGATTAAAACAGTCTTGATATGTTAAATCTACCCTTCTCTGTATTTTTGCCCAGGAGGCACTGGCATCTCTGGTAGATGTAACTAGAGTTTGTAGAAGGGGGTAATAACCCTGGTACCTCATTGTTATGGGTTACAATTGTTGTATAGCTTGTTACCCTTGTACCTTTTGTGATGGGGTACAAAATATAGAGGGAGTCGGTACAACTGGCAAAATGACACATACGCCTAAATATGACATGCAGTTGTTCATTATTTTGTATACTGGGGGTTTAGTTACACAAACCATCAGAAGTTCAATATTTGCCATAGGTCACAGACTGAGAGCTTTATATGTGATCACTCTAGTCTGTCAGGCTGGACACTTGCTGTGGATGCGACACGGTCCACAGTTTTCAAGATAGCCCTAGATAACTTTCAGGACTTAGCTAGTGTATGAAAATCTAGGTTAGTTCTATATTGGTAGTGCCAACTATAGCATTACATGATGTATAGACCAAGATGTGAAAATTTTGAGAATGTTATTTATTGAAGAGTTTTTAGCTCTGCTGACCAAATGTCGCTCACTCGTGTGTCCAACCGTACATAAACATTTTGCTTGTGAGTGCTATACAGTCCACAGTTCTTCAGATAGTCCCATGAAACTTTAAGGACTTATCAAATGTTTAAAAATCTAGATCGAGTTCAATATTTGTGGCGCCACCTGCAGTATTATGTAATATATGGGTCAAACTGTGACAATCTTGTGACCGCTCTAACATCCGTAATGTGTGATCTGGTCCTGGCTTTAATACAATTATTCAGCTCATTTCTTTCGTCTGGGGAGGACCTTGACTGGAATGGGAGATGAGAAGGAATTGCCAGCACCCCCACAAAAAGAAAGAAAGCAAAGTAGCGGGCTTGGTGCCATTCACACACCATATTCGGGTTTCTGTCCTCCGTCTGTGGGACCCATCAACAGTCTGGGTGATTTTGTTTGAGACTTCAAAGCCGGCATAAATATATTTCCCCAACTGAATTAAGAGGTCCTGGTCGCTAGTAGTCATAAGTAAATTGAACTTAGTGTCAACAGGCAAACTTTCAAAATCAGGGAAGTAGTTTTGCACAATTTTCGAGGGTTTGTCGGAGATATAAAAATTTAGGACAATTTAACAGGAAGTGAATTTCATCTTCAGTTTCTCGTAAATGACTGTTTGCAAATTCTTTGTTCAACAGGTGTTTTTGGATTTGTATGGCGTCTGAGCTTGATTTCCAGGTTATGAGAGCTTAGCCTGAATCGGGACAAGGCTACCCGGTACCTAGTATCCCGCACCTGTGTCAGATAAGGTTCCATGGTGTATTGGTGCTTAAAATTTTTGTACATGCGTAATTTCATAGTGCTATCACAATTTTGAATTTTAGAAAGGCATTGATTTATGTGTGAACTGACAAGAGTTTCAGTGGCCTGGTGGATAAGGAGAGTCTCAAGTAGAACCTCCTGTCTCTCCCAGGCCTCATATTTATCGATATCGCGTAGCAGTTGTCTTACACTAGTGCACCAGTTCTTTTGCCCAAGACTCTGTAGGAGGTATAAACAGTTGCATGCTTTTTTAACAATATGCGTGTCTGGTAAACTCATAATTCTGATCCAGTATTTTAACAATCTTAGTTTGTGCCTTATATCTATTGGCAGTCTACCTGTCTCGGCATAGACGGCATCTGTTGGGGTTTGGGGTCTAACCCACAACACATTTTTTATGAATTTTAGATGAAATATTTCAATACTTTGGATTTGTTTCCTATGACTCCAAATTTCTGCTCCATATTCCAATACATGTGTAGGTATAATTTGTGCATCAAAAACTTTGAATGCTAAGGCAGGGCTGAGCTTATCAACAACTTAGATCTTTGTGAACTTGCCCCAACAGAACAAGTCCAGGTCAGATTTAGTTGTTTTGTGCTGGGGGTACACTGAAAGCCCTGTATTGCTGCGGTAAAGGGTCAACTAAGCAGCTTCCCATTACATGCACTCTTTATATGTCTGTGTTTCATGTCTGTGGCTATGAAATATTACTGCCATTTGCACAGCTATGACCAGGGATGAGAATTGGTTGCCATTTGGCAACTTTCAGCCAAAATTGCACTTCTTTCACAAAACAGAATGTTCTCAGTTTGGTCTAATTTCTTCAAAACTGTTAAATTCCAGGGGTGGGGTATAGAAGGTTGCCAAATTGATCCTGGAGTAGCCAAAATGCACTCGGATCATTCTCATCCCTGTATGACCCAGACAGCCTGGCATCCAAATGTGTGCATGAGAAGTACTTTATGACAAAAAGTAACAACCTGTGTTGGCTCCAGAACAGCAAAACAATGCTAACTAGAAAAGAAGATTGGCTTCAGAGCAAATCTGTGTGCCTTCAAAGTTGTAAATATTAAATGCTACAACTTTTGTTCATTCTCCATTGCATATACTTGTGGCAATAAATTTGAAAAATAGGTGGCAGTCCTTTTATATAATACTAATAGTTTTAAATATGTTCAAACATTAAAGTTTGAGTTTTGGACAACATAAAATTAGATTGGAAGTAAAGAAAGAAAGAATACTGGGAACAATATGTGCACAGCAATAATGTAACCTTTGGATTCTGTAGCGATCACTGTACTAAGAATGATGGTGTAGATGGGGGTGCCCTCGTGCATTACATTAAAAATATGATGCACTGAACCTAGTTTGCACCCTTTCTCTTAACAAGTTTGTGACACAAAATGCTATTATGGCCATGCTAAACATGAATGAGAGCTACAAGTTCACATAAAGTACATTCAGATAAAATATGAATTTGACAGACACATCTACATTTGGCTGGAAGTACCAACACTTTCTGGAGCACAAGCCACAGGTGATCCCCATCCCTGAATGAGCTCTTAAAACAAGTTGCACTGATAACAGTTCAAATAGCCACTCACACAGCGTACTAGGAGTTACACCATTGACACATGTAAAGCACTCATTCTCTGTGTCTGTCTTCATAATTTAACTCATTGCAGTCTTAAAACCTGGAAGAAGCTTAACTCTTTCAGTGCCAAATGTTGCACTGAGTCAACAGCTTTTCTCAGCGTGCATTGGGTGCATTGGACGCATTGCCCCCAATGTTCACCGAGAAAAGCTGTTAACTTTGGAATATTTTCTCTACAGGCACACTACCACTTGAATGAAAGGTCTTTTTACGAGGCATACAAATCTGGGATCCTGATGATGATTCAGACTAGTCTGACTTAAGTAGATCCACTTCAGGCGTGATTGGCACTGAAAGAGTTAAAAATGACCACATCAAAACATGCACATTATAGCTATATCTAACTGTTGATTTCATAAGAATGATACAAGTACCATAAGCATTGACAATTTCTAGTATCAGGCTGCTACGTATCGTGTCTGGTCCCTTTACAGGCGAAAGATGCGTATGCTCTGTATATGAAATGTAAAGTTGGATGAAACTTTCTAAGGTCCAAATGACCTTGACCTTTGACCTTTAGAGGTTACATGTATATTACAAAAATGTTCAGTGTTACAGTATCTACATTTTGAGCCCAACATGATCAAAATCGGATAAAAATTGACCCTAAGTCATGGCTAGAGGAAAATTTAAAATGGCAAAATAACGTTGACCTTTGACCTTGAGAGGTCTCATGTAAAGTACAAAGAACTCAGAACTCATTTTATTTGACATAGAATAGCATGTAAGTACGCCAGACATGAACATACATTAAACTTCTATGCAGAATGTGCAAGGCAGTCATGCATAATATGTAAAGATTAGTCATGATAACCCTACTTAAGGACATAAAGCGTCCGCTCTCACTGGGGCTACCGAGTTAATGAATGATCTTTCTATGGAAAAAGATATAAAGAGATTGAGTGGAAAGGTATGTTATGAGAAAAAAAATATGCTTTGACAAAATTCTTATTAAGAGTGATTACCTAGGTAGCCCCGCTATCACGGGGGCTTCCTAGGTAATGATCTTTCTATGGAAAAAGACACAAAGAGGTTGAGTGGAAAGGTATGTTATGAGAAAAAAAATATGCTTTGACAAAATTCTTATTATGACTGATCAATTACTGCATACATAACAATTTACAATGCTGGTTACTTCTGAATATTGACTGATCGAATGTATCCTGGTGTACTTTGAAAACCCGGATAATAAATGGGTATTAAGTTTGTTTGCAATACATGGAGGCACCCTTTTGTGAAGAGATGGAATGAAACATCGGATACATTTACAACCCCCCCCCCCTTTTTTTTTTTTTCGATGGAGCAGGAAGTGGTGATTTATGTCTAAGTCTGGTTTGGTAAGGATGAGTCATTGGTGGTATTGAAAACATATCAGTAAAGTATTCTGGCATTTGGTTTTGTGTGTATTTGAAATAAGATTTAAAAGCTTTTAGCTTTAAGAGGTCCTGAAATTTTAAAACTTTTAGAGTTTTAAAAAGTAAGTCGGTATGAGAGTTCTATTTTGCATGGCGTATTAGGCAAACAACTGACTCTTGAAGTCTGATAATTCGGTTGCAAGAGTATTCCCAAGCCAGAATAGAATAATTTAAGTGTGGGTAAAAACGTTGAGTTATACATGAGCAGTAGAGTATTTGTCGGTAAATATTAATGAAGCCTTTTAAATATTCCTATTAATTCTTAAAGTTTCATGCCTATTTTTTTAATATGCAGCTGCCAATTTAATGTTTCATATACCAACAAGCCTAAAAAATGAATCGTGGAAATTTTTTTAATAGAAATATTGTTTGTTTTTAGGTTCATTGTAAGATGAATTCTCCATTCGGGATAGTGGAAGATCATGTATTTGGTTTTCGCAATATTTAAAGATAATTTGTTTATGGCTAACCAGTCATGTAATTTCTTAAATTCACAATTGATATTGTGTGAAGACATATCTGACAATATGTCTTAGTTGGAACACAGACAAAATTTGTGCAGTGTTACAAACATATGAATAGAAGTTGGATTGGCACCTGTACCTATAGTAGTTTTGAAGATATTCAAGATTTAAATTTTCAAATCCTAATTTGCATAATTTTCAAAACTGTCAAGCCCTTTACGGAAACTCAAGACTTCATGTATGCAGGTATAATCATGCTAAGTTTGTAGTTTCTATGCACAATAGTTTTCAAATGAAATGTCACACAAATTTGCCTGTAAAGAAAAAAAAGAAAGGACTAGAAAAGATTTGCTTCAAAGCAAATCCGTGTGCCTTCAAAAGTTGTAAATATTAATTGCTACGACTGTTGTCATGTGGTACTTCACATTCCATTAAGCTGATGGCTGGATGAAAATTTCAAAGTCCAAATGACCTTGACCTTTTGATATTCAGAGGTCATATGTAAATTACAAAAATATGTAGTGTTACAATCCCTATAATTTAAGCCCAACATGAACTATTTCAGATAAAAGTTGACCAAGTTAAAACCAGATGAAATTTCAAAGGTCCAAATGACCTTGGCCTTTGACTTTAGAGGTTACGTGTTTCCACAAAAACATGCAGTGTTGTATAACCTACAAGTTGAGCCCAACATGATGAAAATTGACCACATTATTGCTGGAAGAAACTTTGAAAGCTCCAAATGACCTTGACCTTTGATCTTGGAGGTCACATGTAAATAACCAAAATGTGCAGTATTACAATAGCTACAATTTGAGTCCAACATGATCAAAATCAGATAAAAATTGACCGAGTTATGGCTAGATGAGAATTTTAAAGGTCCAAATGACCTTGACGTTTGAACTTTACAGGTCACATGTAAATCACAAAAAAATGTAGTGTTACAATCGCTACAGTTTGAGCCCAACATTATCAAAATTGGATGAAAAGTGACAGAGTTATGGCTACATGAAAATTTCAAAGGCCCAATGACCTTGACCTTTGACCTTTAGAGGTTACATGTAAATTACAAAAAATATGCACCAACAGAATGTCTGTGTTGGAACACAGACACAACTAATTTTGAGAGGCAGAATGAGTGGCAAAGTGTCGGCAGAAATAATATTAAGCTTGTATTACAAGGTTAAATGAGAAACTGTGCACAGCATACGAGCATGATTGGCTTAAATATATAAATGGAGACAGAAGAGCTAAATATGCAGAGCTAAATATGCCAATTTGGAAAAGAATGCAATTCACCAAACTGAGAATAAATGCCCTTGACTTGCACATGTAGACATGCAGATATGATACAACTGAAGTTGGCAACAGAAAATGTAATTATTGCACAAGTGGGGATGATGAAGATGAGATGCACTTTTTGTTAAACTGTAACAATTATTCCCAGTTACATGAAGTGCCCTGAATATGTATCTGGTCAAAAATGTATTCATGCATAGTCATGCTTACTGATACGAACAAAGTATACAGATGACAGAGGTGACTTGATCATAATCCCAAAATAGACAAATCCGACCAAGCGCGAGTGGAGAGATAGAAAGATGGTAGTGGAAGCATCCAAAAACTGGTGTTTTTAATTGTGGGAAGGAGGGAAGCAATTCATGAATGGTGGCACGAGATGTGACATGCAAAGTATCAAGGGATGTGATATGCAAAGTAACTGTCAGTGTCAGGCGTGGGCATCTGTAGCACTGTCGCTAAAAATGCGATGCAGGTACCGAGAAATGCGACAGGGCACTGTGCGACACTTAAATATATTTACTCTTAAAATAATATATATATATATATATATATATATATATATATATATATATATATATATATATATATATATATTTAAACACAAGATACACTTTTCTAGTCGTATATACATGTATTGTTGAAAATGCTATGCGTCCTGAAATTTTATCTGTAATAAGGTTGATTCCTTGAATTTTGAACTTGGAATCAGGGTGATGTATTAAAGCATGTTGAGAATAAAGTCTAGTCTCAGTAGTCTATTGCCTTGCTTGAACTTGATTCTTTTACCATCGAGACAGGTACCGAGAAATGCGACAGGGCACTGTGCAACACTTACATATATTTACTCTTATTATTAAAAAAAAAAAAAAAAAAAAAAAAAAAAAAAAAATTCTGAACGATCTCTGACTACATAGCAGTTCTAGATCTAGTCTATTTTTGTGATAACTGAAATACGTTTTTTGACACAGGATACTCTTTTCTAGTCGTATAGACAAGTGCTGTTGAAAATGCTATGCGTCCTGAAATTTTATCTGTGATAAGGTTGATTCCTTGAATTTTGAACTTGGACAGCAGCACATTTCTTAATGGCCAGAAAATAGTACACTGTATTTGTGTTTTTAACCAAAAAAAAAAAAAAAAAAAAAAAAAAAAAAAAAAAAAAAAAATCAGTTACCACCAAACTAGACTATCTAGAATTGCTACATGATCAAACATCGTTCAGAAAAAAATTCCAGAGCAAATATATATGTCGCACTTATCGGTTCCCATATCGCATTTTTTGCGACAGTGCGACAGGATTTCTGAAATTGTTTGTATTGCGGAACTCTTGCAAGTTTTGATTTTATAGGCAAAAAAGATGGAACAATTGAGGATGTGCAAAAGTGAAATCAAAGTGCAGATTGCTTGTTTTTCACAGCACTGGTTTGCAAGTGCGAGGTTCTGGGACATCCCCCATCCAGAAAATTTTGAAAAATAGGCTTTAATATTTGTGGCATTGAAGGCTCCATTTGCTACCAGTTGTTCAGTGGGGGAAATGTGCCAAGTAGAATCTTAAATTATGCATATATTTATGGTATTAATGAAATTAACTGCTTATCAAACAAATATTTTAAGTTTTTATATTTTATATGGTTATAAGAAAGATGGCTTTTAAAATTGAATAAAATAGAAATAGAATGCATTATTGCGCTATTTTAACAAGATCATTTGATATTATAATGGTGGTACTGTATTTTCTGTACATACATAATTGTGAACAATCTGCTTTGTTATATATATATATATATATATATATATATATATATATATATATATATATATGTGTGTGTGTGTGTGTGTGTGTGTGTGTGTGTGTGTGTGTGTGTGTCTGTGTCTGTGTCTGTGAGAGACAGAGAGAATCGCAACACTGCAACATTTTGTCAACCGTTAATGCCAAAGTTATCACCATTGTGTTACAAATATCACGCAGAGGGGAAATTATGTCAGCAGTCGGAGAACTTCACAAAAAGATTTTTGAACATTTTTAGGAGTTACCAGTAACAATGAATCTTTAAAAATTAATTTTTGTGAATGTGATGAAGTGACTTTGTTGTTAAAGCACACATTTGAGTCGACATTCAGGAGATTTTTATTTCCGATATCTCATACACAGTCGAACATTTAGAAAAGGGATAACTTAGGGATGGGAATGTACATTGGGCGGGAGCAGGGGGACGGGGAACGTCGATACGTGTGGGGGGGGGGGATATTTCATGGATAATGAGACCAATGGAAGGTGATGGAAAGAGTTAATGTAATTTGAGAAATGCAGTGCCACTTTTTTTAATTTAAAAAAAATAGAAAAACTTGAAAAGAAAATTTGCTTCAAAGCAAATCTGTCTGTGTGCCTTCAAAGGTTGTAAATATTAAATGCTACAACTTTTATCCTTTGGTACTTCACATTACATTAAGCTTATGGCTGGATGCAAATTTCAAAGTCCAAATGACCTTGACCTTTGACCTTTACAGGCCACATGCAAATTGCACAGTGTTACAATACCCACAATTTAAGCCCAACATGAACCAAATCGGATGAAAATTGACGAAGTTATGGCAAGATGAAACTGTCAAAGGGCCAAATGCCCTTGATCTTTATCCTTTAGGGGTTACATGTTGTTATAAAAATGTGCAGTGTTGCAATACCTACAATTTGAGTCCAACATGATTAAAATTGGATAGAAATTGGCCAAGTTATGACTGGATGAAACTTTCAAAGGTCCAAATGACCTTGATCTTTGACCTTTAGAGGTCCCATTTAAGTTTCAAAAATGTGAAGTGTTACAATAGCTACAATCTGAGCCCAATATGATCAAAATTGGATGAAAATTGACCAAGTTATGGCTAGAAGAAAGCCACCATCGAAAGTGACCTTTGACCTTGAGATGAGCTCAACCTGAAGTGAAACTTGACCTCATAATTGACATTTAGGTCTAAAATTGACCTTTGACCTTGACATGACCTTGAAATTTGAGATGACCTTTACTTTGCTATGATCGAACTCCTGTACACTCGGAACCACATCTACTATAGTATACAAGATATTGAAGATTTAAAACTTTAATTAGCCCTCATTTACATAATTTTGAAAAGCATGACCTCTCATTATAAAAAGGCCAGACTTTATCTATAGAAGTATAATTGTCCCAAGTTTGGAGTTTCTGCAGGTAATACTTTTCAAATGAAATGTCGGACAAATTTGCCTGTTAAGAAAGAAAGAGAGAAAGAAAGAATTCCTAGAAAAACAATATGCCTGTGTTGGCACACAGACATTACAAGAAGTGTGCGATATGCTGACATGTTCTAAATGTTGACATTTGAGTCAACAAGTAGGACAGCACTATTAGTTTCAAATCAAAAGTAGCATGACTTTGCTCAAATTCTAGTGACAATTCCCCTTGCTAGTGGTCACATGCACGCTCGATGAAAAAAAGAAAAAAATGAGTGCAAAAGATTTCACCTGGATTGGCAAAGCAAAACTGCCTAGGAGGGGGCAGTTAACTTGGTAGCAGATAAAGAAAGTAGAAAAAAAGTATATTTGTTGTGGGTGTGTCAATCAGTAATGAATGGAAGCACGGGAGAACCGCGGGGGTGGGATGGGGGGTTTACAGGGATTTAATCGAAAAGAAGATTTGAAAATGAGAACAGTTTGAAATGCTACACTTTGCCATTGTTCAACATAATCTAAATTTTGTGTATTAGGCTAATTTGCATACATTAGAGTGCCTCAACTTTGGTTCTTTGTTCATTGGATGTGACCATGTTTCAAACTTATCAAGTGAAGTTTGAATGGCACTACCATCTATGATAGTGGTGAAGCTATTCAAAGATTTTAATTTTGTGCATTTGCATAAATTAAAAGGCTACAACTTTGGTTTATGGTTCATTTGATGGGACTATGTTATTTGCCTACAACTTGAACTTGGAATGACACCTCTATCTATAATAGTTTTGAAGTTACTCAAGATTTAAATTTTGTGTATTCATCTTATTTGCATAAATTAAAATTGTGCAATTTTGGATCAAGGTTCATTGGATGCAGCTATATCACAAACCCATAAATTGAAGTTGGAATGGCAGCTCTTTCTGTAATAGTTTTGAAGGTATTCAAAATTTAAATTTTGCATATTCAGCTAATTTGTATAAATTAAAATCCTTCAACTTTGGTTCGTGGTTCATTGGATGCTTGCCTGCTAAACATCCGTTCTTGGCGGTCTACTACCCCCCAGCTGGGGGCCAACATAGTGTATCGCCCCAAGAAAGTCTGCTTAGGAGGCAAATTGGATGCACTTTTGCCACAAACATATAAATTGAAGTTGGAATGGCATATGTATAATAGTTTTGGAGATATTCAACTGTAAAAATTCCAGTGCCCCATATTAGCATAATTTGAAATTCTACAATTTTCATTTACTATCCATTATATTGGCAGGTGTCACAAACGCTTTTACACACCTTGAAATTTTGTATCTATCTGCCATAGTTTGGAAGATATGAAGCCTTTAAAATTCTAATTGCCCCCAATTTCCATAATTGTAAACACCATAACTATTCCAAACCAGATGCACAATTTCACCCGTAGGTCCGTCACCATGGCAAGTTTGGTGCTTTTCGGAATAATAGTGTTGAGAAAAACCCTGAAAAAAAATGTCGTAAAGAGGACAAAATATCATAGTTTTCAAGATACTAAGGATTTAAGTTTTTCATTTTTCCTTAATTTGCATAATTTTGAGGGCTACGAATCTGACAATAGGTCCATGTGATAGCCCATTCTCACAAACCTATTGGCAACATTTGGAACTGCGTCTCTATGTGTAATAGTTTCCAAGATATTAAAGATTTTCAAATGTTGAATGGCCCTAATTTGCATAAAGTTAAACAGGTCGATTATTCCCAAATCAGAGAGCTAACTTCTCTGCTAGTTCTGTTATCGTGCCAAGTTTAAACATTGTAGCTTGCGCGGTGTCTGAGAAAAGCTCCTGACAAATTATGTGGTGGAAAGAAGCAGAAAGAAAGAATTTTAAGAAAACAGGATGTCTGGGTTGGCACCCAGACATAATTAAACATGTCTATTATTCCAAAATCAGAGAGACAACTTCCCTCCTAGCTCTGTTACCATGCTAAGTTTAAACATTGTAGCTTGCACGGTGTCTGAGAAAAGTTCAGACAAATTAGGTGGCGGAGAGGAGAAGAAGAAGAAGAAGAAGAAGAAGAAGAAGAAGAAGAAGAAGAAGAAGAAGAAGAAGAAGAAGAAGAAGAAGAAGAAGAAGAAGAAGAAGAAGAAGAAGAAGAAGAAGAAGAAGAAGAAGAAGAAGAAGAAGAAGAAGAAGAAGAAGAAGAAGAAGAAGAAGAAGAAGAAGAAGAAGAAGAAGAAGAAGAAGAAGAAGAAGAAGAAGAAGAAGAAGAAGAAGAAGAAGAAGAAGAAGAAGAAGAGAATGGATTTCTTTTATTTGTCCTTGGTGGTAGCATTATGACCTGCTGCTCTTTGGAAGTACAGGGTCAACATTTTATCTACAAGGTTGCCTCCTAAGCAGACTTTCTCTGGTCCCCGGCGAACAGTTTATCGCCCTCCAGAAAGTCTGTTTAGCAGGCAGTCGACAAGGTAAACACTTTGAGACGGGGTAAGCTGGGGATGTACTGGGGGGGGGGGGGGGAGGGCGGAGGGCGGAACATCGATCGGCGCTATCAGGGGTGTATGGGTGGGGTAGACCAAAACCGCCGACGAGACCACTGGCAAGTGGACGAATTTTTGTAGAAAAGCGGTGCTGCTTTTTGAAAGAAAATACATATATGCTGTCCTAAATACTGACATTTGAGTCAACAGTTAGGACAGCGTCCTAAATACTGACATGTGTCAAGGCGCATGCCGTACAGGGGCACAACACAAACAAATCACTACATGTATTTGCTGCTGACGGGAGTTTGTCTCTATCAGTCCATGCTACCGCAGATCCACCGTCTGCACATTAATACCGTCATGAATTTTCTGTCGTTTTCTGTTCTTGTTACATATTTCTTACATTCGAACACTCTGGTCACGGTGCAATTTTTTTGTTTTTGTTTTTGTTTTTGTTTTGTTTTTTTTTGTTTTGTTTTTTTTTTTGTTTGTTTTTGTTTTTGTTTTGTTTTTGTTTTTTTGTTTTTTGTTTCCTTTTTGTAACAACCTCTCATATTTAATCCACATAGCAGGAAAAGGAAGGAGGAAGACTTAATAGGTATCACGGCTCATCGGTCTTTTAGCAAAATTAAAGGAGTGACTTATTTAAACTCTGGCGGGACGTGTGAAAAAAAATGTCTCGGTTCAGTTTGAAAAGACCCTGTAAAATTCTGTGTTTCACACAATTCACTTAAAGTTCGGCGATCCAAAGTAATTTCGTTGGTTGAAAGTTCTAAACAACTCGCGTGAACTGCTTCTACTAAGGGGGTCAATATCCTTCTGATGCCAGGGCATCGAAATGTCGGCCCCGTACTCGAGCACAGGTATTACTAGAGTCTTGTAAAGTAGTATTATTTTATAATCTAATCCACAGAAAAACATCTCTTGATTAGTCATATCCGTTGATTTCTCCGGTAACGCCCTCGTGGGGACAGGTCATCTGATATCAAAATTCCTCAATCTTTCTGTTGGTCGACTTGATTTAGCTTGGCCCCTTTCATGGTGTAAACATATTTGTCTTTTTCTTTAATCTTAACGACGAGACATTTCTCAACAATAAAGTTTAAGTAACCATGAGTCAGACCCGCGTCCACTGAGGGCATTCAGGAATTTTCACAACTGAGAGGGGCTTCATCACAGTCACAGTCTGTATACGTTTCTTACTTTTCGCTATGACTTTTCACTCCTCTCTTATTCTGTTTCAAAATGGGTTTCATTCAATTGTTTTAGTAAAAGTACGATGCTAAAATTTATACAGTTTCCAGTAAACTGTACGAGAATTTGTCACGTTTTCCTCCCACCCGCCCTTCCTCTTCCGCCCCTTCGATCATCTGTTTTTTGTTTGTTTTGTATTGTTTTGTTTTTTTTGGTTTTGTTTTGTTTTTAGGCCCGCATGGGATCTAATACACACTTGATTAAACAGTGAGGAATATGTGATCAAATCCACCAAAGACAAGCCTGGAAACTCCACTGGTGACGTTTCTCATCAGCTAATTTTGGTGAGAGTTAGAATACCTTCAGGCTCGAGGGAGCTTTCGTAATCACTTATATTATTATATTAGATTGGTGTTATGCGGTATTCATCAAACAAATATGATGATAATAACGGACATTTCACCGCCGGTTGTCTAAAGGAAATATGATAAAAAGTATCAAATAATAGCAGTTTTCTCATTTTCGGGGTAGAAATTTCTCTGCCCAGCTTTGTATGTCATCAACTTTGCAACCTACACAGCTGCAGCGGACCTAATCCATATAATCTTTGAATCGTAACTCCAACATTTTCAATTTCAATCACGGCACCCTCCCCTTTAGCAATTTACTGGAGAAGTCGAAAATAGATTTACCACAAAAGTATTAAAAAAGGAAAGAAAAAGAAAAAAAGAAACAAGAGGATTGTGAGAGTCCTATGTTCAGGTGACCTCCAAATATTATGTGTTAGCATGTCAGATTTACTGCTATTCCTACTATACAGTTACAATGCTAAAGTGTACACATACCCTTACTAATTTGTCCTAATGTTGATAAATTTTCAAAAATAAGAAAATTACATCATCGCCATGCTGTGGAAAAATGACGGACATCAAGTCCAGATACATCCCCACTAAGTTTCAAGAGAATCCAACTTCCAGTTTGGGAGAAGTCCAAAAAGCTAAAATAAACAATAATTGTTGAACAATGGAAAAAGAGTTGCAATGCCATCTGTTGAACAAATCAAGATCTGAAGGTCTCCTGAAGTTTCCCTCTGCAATTTTGAAGCAATTGGACTGGCAGTTTTGGAGAAAAGGAATTTTTAGGAAGGTTTTAGCCAAAAATAAAAACAAAAATTGTAACAAATCGTAAAAAACTTAATCACTGAAACATAACTATTTACTCACTTGCGATGTATCCCCACCACGGTTGAGGTGAATCAGGCTGACACTTTGAAGAAGAAGGCAAAATATTGCAATCCCATAGACTTACACGATTATCAATGGGAATACATGTATCAAACGACAAGTTCCCAAATTGAGAATAATCAGGGATCCATCGTGTCATCCCCTGGTAGACAACTTAGTTTACCCCCCCCCCCCCCCAAGCTGCATTTCTAGCAAGTTTCAGAACAATCTGTGGCACTGTTGGAGAATTCAAAAATAGCGAAAACAGACCCCCCCCCCCCCCAAAAAAGGCAAAAAATAAGAGCAGGGCCACCTGTAACCAGACGTTAATATATGCAATTCCAAAGCAACTGGTCGAGTGGTTTTAAGATGCTTTTTTTTTTCAAGATTTTACGAAAAAAAAGTTAAAATAAAAAGATTCATAAAAAATCTAGAAATCGTTGGAGAAGGATCACTGAAACAAACTTGGTAGAGACCCACCCAATGTACATCCAGACAAGGTTGTGCATCGATATGGTGAACAACTTTGTCTGGCCCTTTTACAAGGAACACATCCTCCAACTTTCCATTTAATCCGTGTTACAGTTCTGGAGAAGAAGTCGAAATTAGCTAACACACACAAAAATTCATAAAAATAGAAAAAATTGCAGCACCACCTGGTGAACAAATTAAGAACTTGGAGTCCCTCGGAGTGTCCCTGTCATATCATAGCAATTGGGTGGGCGGTTTCAGAGATTTTTTAATATTTGCCCCCCCCCCCAAAAAAAATCATAAAAAAATCAAAAAATCACTGGAGCATGACTTTTGAACAAACTTGGTAGAGACCCACTCAGGGTATATCCCTACCAAGTTTGAAGAAAATCTGGCTGACAGTTTTGGAGAAGAAGTCGAAAATATGAATTCTGGATGGATGGACCAAGGACCATCCTGTAAGCTCAGCTGACTGACAAGTCAGCTGAGCTACAAATCATTAAAAAATGGTAAAAAATTGCAGCACCACTTGGTGAATAAATTAAGAACTAGGAGTCCCTAAAAGTGCTCCTGTGTGATATCACAAGCAATTGGGCGAGCAGTTTCCGAGATTTTTTAAAGATTTGCTCCCCCCCCCCCCGAACAAAAATTCATAAAAAATCCAAATCACTGGAGCGTGACCATTTGTACAAACCTGGTAAAGACCCACCCAAGGTACATTTGCACCAAGTTTGAAGTGAATCTGACCAACAGTCTTGGAGAAGAAGTCGAAAATGTACTTGTGAATGGACAGCTAACTGAGGATCGAGCCTCCAAAAAGCTCAGCCAGACTAGCAAGTCAGCTGAGCTAAAAATTCATAAAAAAAATTAAAAATCAATGGAATCTGACCAACTGAAAAATTTGGTAGAAACCCACCAAGTTTCAAGTAAATCTGGCTGATGGTTTTGGAGTAGTCAAGAATGTGAATTGTGGACAGACCAATGAAGGACGATGCACCATACTAGCCTCAGCTGACGACAGCTGAGTTAAAAATTATTGCATCATTATCTCCTTTGTAAAATTGGTGGAGGACCATCAGGGGAACATCAATGTGCAAAATCAAAACTTTCTATGTAACATGGTCATTAAGACATTGAAAATGTAAAAAAAAAAAAAAGGCTTACAGACAGACAGATGACAAATGTGAATGGATTTCCGAAGCTCTGCATTTTGTTTTATTTAAAATAGTCAGATCTGGTATATCAAAGGGTGGGGTACGAGATAAGTTCTTTTTGTGGAGTTAAGTCCTTTCTTCCTTAAAAACTTTCATCAGTGGAAGCTGTATTATACATTCTACACTCACAATGTCCCTCTCAGTTTTTTCTCATTTGCAAATTGAAAATGTCGAGACCAGAAAGTTCATCATCAAATCGACCAGTTTATTTTTCACAATGAATTTAACTACACCAATGTGGTACATCATTGTAAACACAAGAAATTTGACACATTTCATGTTACAGTAAGGCTGTTATCACAAGGATAGTACAACCCCAGTTCTGAGAACAGGTCCAACCAGCCTTTTACTTTCACTGGTAGGCATTTTTATAAGCCTATATAATATAATATAATATACATTTATTATGATATGATACACATTCTATGATGTTGCGTGCCACAAAATTCAATCATTTTGGTAGTGGTAAAGTTAAATTTGTTTCCCCACTTCTTTTATACATCCTTTTTTTTTTTTTTTTTTGGTCTTAAATAACCAAGCAAAACAAATAATGGTTTAACTTTATCTTAAAGCAACCTTAATAGAATAATCACATGGAATCAGGTCAGGGTGAGCGAGTGTGTACGTTTATTCACAACTGGTAATCTACGAGAGCTGGGTGCCAGGGGCCGGTTTATTGACCTCCCTCAATGTGCTGTTATTTGTTGCAATTTTTCAAAGGGCAATTAGCTAGCACTCCTTGTGGCATGAAACATGTTTGCGCTTACATAAGCAATATCTACATCTCCACAGCATACATACTTCAAGCCTAAATTTGTGCCTTCAAGGTACAAGGTCTCGTCTGGCTATACAAGTCTTCCATTGTTCATTCACAGCACCCAAGACACCATAAAAATGAAGCAGCCACCAGAATTGTCACATGTTCCGGTTTGCAAAAATCTGTACACAATATTCAGACATTTACATTATACACATAGCAAGTCATGGTGTGGTCTCAATGTCCCACGAGACCTATACAATTACAAACCCCAAACTCTTTAACATCCCTTGCCCCGAGTTGCTAAACCTCCCCTGTCTCCATGGCAGCTGATTTTGGACATCCTATACAGAAAAAAATTCAACTACCATTTAGACTTAATTGAGACCCAATACTGCATAGTATTAACAGCACTTCAGTACATGAAGCAACTTATGGATGTTGTTACTGTATGTAGTTATAATATTAATAATGACGTTGTTTTGGGTGTACGTGTTCAACCATTTTTGACGGCTGTCATTTTATTACATCGCAGCCAAGGTATGTTTTATAAAGGTGGTTGCGTGGCTGTCCCTGACCTCGGTGGCAGAACAGAACAAAAGACGACTGAGGGAAATGTTCTGCTAATAGTCAAGCATCACAGGCTTATGACCCTAAAGTTGCTATGCAACATAAAAAAGCAGTCTCACCAAGTTGAGCTCCACTTTCTTCATGAGGGTAAATCCTGTTCTATCCTACTGAATAAAATACCAGGTGCTGCACATATCCATTATGGTTGTTGTAAAATGCATAATTTGTAGTCCACACAATAATCCAAGATATTCATGGCAAACACTTCTCCATGACTAATAGAACACATTAGAGCATTTACACACACAAAGTTCTGACCCCTGTTTTGTTATCATTGTCACCTATCCCCACATAAAAATGTACCATTATTCTTTACATAATGAGAATAGTATGGTTCAGAATGATCCCCTATACAAACCCCACACACAATTTACCATGCTCATTTCTTGCCCCATATTTATGAAACAATTATGTATACCATGAAGATACCCAGTAAATTAAATCTCCACATGGCCTTACAATTAGGTCCATGGTTTCCGCAACAGGTACATTCCAGCACTCATTATTACTGCATAATATTCTCGAAGATATTTATGCTGTTGCTTATCCCTGCTGCATCAGAACCCTCATTTATTCCCTTTTATGTGGTGTTGAAACTGGTAACTTAGCACTTAAAACTTTATTTAGCTGTAAATCTCCTTGTCGGTAATGGGCATAGCATCAGGGAGTAAAACCAACAGTTTTGGGGTCATCGATTATTTGGCAAACATGGAACCAACACAAATACGGTGAATCAAATGTACTGTTCACTTCACCAATTGCATGGGCCTATGGCACCCAACTGAGACCGAAATGAGGCTTGCAAGCAAAGTCACAAGCGACCAATTCTTTACAGTACAAGGGCCTTATTGACCAACACGGCTGGCCAGCATAATATAGATTTTCCAGTTTTCAGCTAATCGCCATCCTTTTTGGGTGCAAAATAAACAAGTACACTTCTTTGTTATATATGTACATCTGAAATTCAGAACTTTCTAGCTCAGTTCACTGTTTTTGTTTTCAGGAGGAATCGTTCTCCTCTCTGATAATGATGTTTCATAATAATGTCTTGATTTTACCCAGTGATGGTGGTGCAGAAGTTATGGAACAGCTTGGTGTGATGTTCTCCACTTATTTTATGGCATGAACAGTTTTGACTACATCGAGATACTTGCTCTCTTTATCTTAACAGTCTGAGCCAACTTTGCTTTAAGTCACAAAATGATACCCAAATGTTTTGATTTTTTATTACGTCCATGAGAAAGTATAATGTAACCTCCACATAGACATGGCCTTAATGCATACTGGTAGCTGTGCAAAATGAATTCAACTTTTCACATTTTTTATTCATTATCTTGATGCACCTTTAGTTGAAATTTGTGTGTGCAGCTCATAATATGCCACAACCGAATATGGTAATTTCAATCAACTTATGACACTATTAAACATGTACACACACATAAACTAAGGAGCATGTGCACACATATTGACAAGGCTTTCTTTTTTTTTAACAACATAAAGCATCCTGTGACCATTTACAGAAACCACACAAGTTTAGGTCTTAAGACCACATTACATGGGGGGAAAAAAATACCCCCTCCCTGCATATCCACTGTGTTCTCATCACCATGTGCACGTGTATATACACATCCCAGTAAAACAAATGTACTTCCAGATACTAATTCATGAAGTTACTGTCCATGAGCAGAGTTCTTATCCCTGAGGGACCTGATGCTCATGTAAAGGCCAGCAACTTTTTCCTACAAGTTATCGACCCTTTCACGGCCAACATAGGACCCAGTCAACAGCCTTCCTTGGCACACTCTGCTACACTGTGCCCTGGGAAGCTGTCCCCCAAGAGTTAAGTATTTCAAGGTCTCTCAAATTTCACTGAGACGTATATCCTTTCCTATTTATTGCATTTACACCTAAACTCGAGATCGCCACCACTTAAATGTGTCCCATCGGTTCTCTCCCCGTTTGCATCCATGCATACAGACTTCTCTTGTCTCGACGGTTGAGCTTTCTCACACAATTATCCTAATATGGCTCGGACGATGCTTTCCTTGTGCAACACAACCCAGCTCTGCATTGTTTCTGTGATATCTTCATAGCACCATAACACATACTTGACTGTCTTCAATATACCCCCACACTGTCACCCCAACCCCACTGTGCACCATTTGTGGGTTTGATTGGAACACAAATATCTTTGTTTGATGATTTCCTATCTTTTCCTTCTAGCCGAAGCTTGAAATGCATATATTCTTAGTTGAATGGGGCTCTTCATTTTCATGTTGTGTTCTTTTTTTTTTCTCTTCGTACTGTCACAGCTAAAAACATCTTGTATTTGAAATTCTCTTGGTGTGAATATAGCCCAGGAGATCAGGAGCACAACTATTACGGCTGAAAGTGGTCGCTGACAAAAATACCTAAATTGTGCATTTTATGCGATTCCACGTGGGACCTCACTACCTGTAATAAGGACACCACGAGTTTAAAATACCGAATCTCTGGTATTTGCCTCACAACATTAATCCTCGTGACAATTAAGGACGACAGTACAAGAGAAAACAAAATTGCACATGAATTTAAAGCCTGTTACCACATAGGGAAACGTGATATTCACTATTTGGAACTGGTTTTGGCCTCTGTCCAACTTTGTGATGTTTTTATGAAAATATGGTGCTGCAGTGGGGGCCTCACAATATTGACTTTTACATAGTCTCAAAATTCATTTTAAAAAGTACATAAATGATACCGCACATTATCCAGATGTTATTTTTAGGCATGCAGTTGTCCAATTTCTTTAAAAAAAAAGGGAGAACCATCTGAAAATACATAATTTGTTTGGTAAACTTTCCAGTGAAGTGGACCTCTTTGCTCACATGACTCTGTCTCATTACTTATAAACTCATGTACAAGTAAGTCCAGTGGTAATCTAAATCCAGTTCTTTTGTTGGTTGTATTTAACCCCGAAGCTGGACAGCTGCATTTTTTTTTCACTGTCTGTACCACCGAACTGGCTCCATGAATCTATCATGAAAGCTCTCAATTCTGTGTAATGTGGTACATGTACATTGCATCCAGTCTGATATGATCAAAGATGTCCATCGACAATTATCGCAGTCACAATTTGTTGAAAGGTCTCAAGATTTGACCTCTTTCTGCAAATACTGCAAGAATTCATAATAGGACATCGATGACTCTGTTCGGTCTTCCACAAGGTAGTTGACAAAGGTCATCCTCGAACGACTGTCCTCCCTGTAAACATACATGTAGAAGTGTTTAAAATTCAGTCCAATTGAGCTCTATGTGTGTGTACTTTAACTTAGTACTATCATCAGTCATTGCTGCACTTCCAGATATCTTCATTCCATCACAGGCTGATAAACATTTCGTCAAATACACTGTGTTCCTTAGTCAAATACAGTCTGTTACCTAGTCCTATACACTGTGTTAACAAAGATTATTTTATTCAAACAAACATGCAATATTTACAACACATGTACGCCCACATGCAGAGGTCTATTTCTGCAACAACATGACTACAAATTTCAGTTGGTTTAAGCACATGTGATTGGTCAGTTGGAGAACAGTGCAAAGTAATACATGAACTCCTTTCCAAAACTGTTACTATAATTAGAAAATATCCACTGGTTTTACATACAACTGTACACATTGGTGCTGACTTTCCAAGAATAAGGTTCAAGTTTTGTATTGCACAGCAATGGGAAATCACTCTCCACGAGTCCAGTCACTGTACTCATCACCAGTCCTCAGTCTGCTGACCCTGCCAATGGCAGTCCTTACCTGATTATTTTAAGTGCTGCATAAAAAGGCCTCTGGTCTTGGAGGTGGTTCACAAAGTTCCTCAGTCTGTCTGACGTTGGATTGTCAAGATTTGGTAATTCGGTCTGCAAAGATTGCACATATTCATGAAAACAACAAAACTTCCTAGTTGCTTAATACATGCACGTGAGCTGTTTTCTGCAAAAAACAAATGATTTTTTTCCCCAGAAAAAAGCATGATTTCAGCATGCTTAAAGATTATACGAGTCTCATACCTGCCTGGTAATTCAGAGGCCATCTTATGAGAAGATAGCATCTGTATTCTATTTATGTCTGTGTGCAAACACAGACATATTGTTCTTCCAGGAATTCTTTCTTTCTTTCTTTACCAGCAAATCTGTTCTGACATTTTATTTGAAAAGTATTACACAGAAATTCAAAACCTGTCATGATTATACTTCCATACATGAAGTCTTCAGTTTCTGTAAACAGGTTCAATGATTTTGAAAATTATTAAAATTTGGGCCATTTGAAAATTTAAATCTAGAATGTCTTCAAACCTATTATAGCTACAGGTAACCGATCCCACTTCAATTCATAGGTTTGTAACACTGACACATTTTTGTAATTTACAAGTGACCTCTAAAGCTCAAAGGTCAGGGTCATTTTGCCACTTGAATTTTTTTTCTAGCCATAACTTCACCAATTTTTATGCAATTTTGATCATGTTGGACTCAAATTGTAGATATTGTAACACTGCACATTTTTGTAATGTACATGTAACCTCTAAAGGTCAAAGGGCAAGGTCATTTGCAACTTTGAAATTTTCATCCAACCATAACTCTGTCAATTTTCATCCAATTTTAACCATGTTGCACCCAAATTGTAGGTATTACAGCACTACATATTTTGGTAATGTACATGTAACCTCTAAAGGTCAAAGGTCAAGGTCATGTGGACCTTTGAAACTTCATCTAGACATCACTTGGTCAATTTTCATCCAATTTTAATCATGCTGGACTCAAATTGTAGGTTTGGAACACTGCACATTTTTGTAATTTACATGTGACCTGTAAAGGTCAAAGGTGTTTTATTTGTGTTTCATTTATTCTAATTAATCTGATAAGGAGAGTTATTTTCCCAGCAGAGGCCTGTTTGTTACGGTGTACCATCTCATTTGCGATTAAAATACATCAATTTGTTTAGTCAGACTGTGGTTCTTGACACACCTCATTGTTTTAAACTCTTACCTCATCAGTTTCCAATGGATAATTCATTTGCTTAAATTGTTTATGGATGATATAAGAATCCCATAAGGTGTATACTCAACACATATATCTTGTTATAAATTTTAAAGGGATGTCACCAGCATGAACTTTTCTGATATCTTGTGTATGATAAATAAACAAAATGACAATATATTGTAGTCAAAACGTTTAGAAGAATCTCAGGTAAAATTCCATGCAAAAAGTCCACATAATACAGGTTTCTTTTATGTTGTGTGTGTGTGTGTGTGGGGGGGGGGAGTCATTTGGTGAGCTGCACCTCATTTACGGTAACAATACATAAGTATTTCTGTCCATACGCAAAATTCTACCCTCCTCCTTTCAGCATTATACTATGGTAACTGCTTCAATTTAAATAGCAGTGTGACAGTGTACTACCGAGATGTTATACATTCTCTCTTTATATACATACCAGGCCATCTCTAATGGATTGGAAATTTGGCACATCCAGCACCTCCACGCAGAAGCGGTCACTGATGGCGCCACCTATCCACAAGTACAAGTAAGTACCAGTATCCATCAGATAAGCTCCATGCCGATCTACGTTGGCAGCAGACAGCTGATAGACCGGTGGCTGTGGTATCACAGTGTCTTCTTTGCAGATTGCATTCTACAACATTAAGAGGCCAATTCAATATAATGGAAAATATGAATCAATTTCTCATCACATGAAAATATGCAAAAATTTCTGCTTCTGCTACTCCAGTACATATATGTGGCAAAGCTACGGTGGCTTCCCTCCCACCCAACCTTTTTTTTTTTGGTTAAAACAGAAACACGTTTTGGACTGGCTTCACTTCTGCTATTTTTGATGTGGCTCTCAAGCAGCAAGGAAACACCAACTCTATTTGTGAACATGATACATTAACTTTTCATTAATTTTCACACCCATGGAGAACCTACTGAAATGGGTGAAGATCTTTCCAAACCCACAACTTTTGAGTACTGATGGTGGCAGTTGAAATGTGAAAATTTCATTTTTGAATCATTTCTGCAAATGTTGTTTAACCTTCAGAGGGACTTCTTACTGCCGACTTGTGATTTTGATCCCATTAAAATATCCAAATATCCAAAAAGCAGCTGATTTGTTGCTTTTCTCTCGGGGGGAGGGAGGGATCATTAAAAATGATGTTCTATCACTTTCCAATTTTCCTCGGCACACTCTGAGCCCATGGCACCCTGTGTGTGCCACCGAGAACTGCCGACTCAGTCTTCAGCCTGTTGAATACCTTGTTGCAGTGAACTTACCTTGTCATCCAAAGCATGTACTGGGTACAAGTCTGGGTAGACGTGTAGCATCATGTAATTGAGGGGCTCGGACTTGCACTGCTCCATGGCAAACACCCGGTCGTCTAACTTTGTACTGGTTCCCACTCTGAATGCAGTCTGGAAATGAAAGAAAAGAGGTTGCTCCATGAGGTATCAAACTCACTGCTCACAATAATCGTGTCTGTCACTGTGCATTTAAAACTAAAACCATCATAAATTGTGGAGCACAGGCACATGAAAAAAACATGTATGTACTTGAGTCTTTTCTCTTTTCAAAGCATTTACAAATATGATGCCGTTTGTTTATAAAATCACACACCTGCCAAAAGACGTTAAACCGAAAGCATTATGGGAAAAAAAAATTGACCACAGGCACCACAAATTTATGGTAATATAAATATGTTTTGGTCATCAATCAAAGACTCAGCTACTTCCACCATGTCCACAGCCTACTTATAATTGGTACTGTTTTGCAGCCTGAGTGAGTGTGTACAGGGCAGATTAGAGTCCAAGACTGTATCATTTTACTGTAAATTTACAATGTACATGTTACAACCCTTGAAAAAAGCCAAGCTTTCACCCCTAGGGCCATTCAAAAGGGGTTTTAATTTGTATAGGTGTGCTTGCTTCATATTGGGTGTGCTGGTTGCACCCTCTACATATCACAAGCAGGACAAGCAATACCAGTTCTGATTGCTGGAGCATGAATCTCTCAAGGGAAACATGGAACAATTTCAAAAATGCCAAAGTAGTGGTAGCAGTAGTAGTAATAATAATAATTATAATAATAGCAATAAAAATAGCTTGCAATGCGCAAGTAACTGCGAGTAACCTCATGCAGATTGGCTGCATGGTGGCATTGCATCTGTGAAGTGATGTACTTGTGTATACTTACACTTTTGAGTATGACTAGTGTATGGAGACAAGTGAATGTGTATAGGGCAGCTGGACAGCAGCCTGAGTGAAACCACACGGGCCAGTGTGAACCAGTATAGTTGTGTACACTAACTCTACCAGGGCTGGTCCATAGATGAGCACAGCCTGAGTGAATGTGCACTGGATAGTGGAGTAGCAGCTTCACCACATGTGTACAGGGCAGCTTGTATTGATCTAGTTGTGTATATACTTACACTCTTGAGCATGGCCAGCACATAGACAGCCATCAGGCGGAGCGAGTACGTACAGGGCAGAGTACCGATTCGCTGAGCAGCAGGCAAAGTGTTCCCGAATGCGCTCAGCATGTCTGACGCTGCGTTGATGAGGGCTTCTCTGGCATCTCGTATGCTTGCCGCCATGCTCCGGTCCACCGCTGCAAAGACACAAACACGGTGAAATTGTTGCACTCAGATCTGGAACAACTGGAGAATTAATCATTGGAAAAAGGACCCATATACTGTTTACAGATGATTGGTACAATTGATGTTAGACACCATGACAAGGGCCATATCAAGTGTAAAACTCTACACTATGTTAATTATACTGCTTTCATGACCTACATGTACCTTGCCAAAGGCTGAATGAAGACAACAGCTGCATGTGTTGACCTAATATTATGTATACATGTAAGTGTAGATATACCCAGATATAACATGCTTGTGGAAAGGACTACTGTTCTAACATAACATAACATGATATTTGTTATTTTCTTACATGTGACAATGAGGATGTGTTCAAACATCATGTGCATATATATATATATATATATATATATATATATATATATATATATATATATATATATATATATATATATATATATATATATATATATATGTTAATATCCATCCATATGATTGTAGGTACATTTACTGGTCACATCAAACTCTTTATATTTCCAAACATATTAATATTAACAGGTTCTGAAATGTAACAAATGCTAAACTAAAATCTGACAAAGACTTGAAAGACTTTATCTACTTTTACAAGCATTGACAATGTATTTTTGTGGGGTAGTACGATCCCAAGTGCCGAACTCCACTGTCCCCTTGTCAGACTTCCACTCTTTCGATTGCATCTTTAAAAGGCAGTCACTCCAAGAACCCCCCCCCAAAAAACCCCACCAGAGCCCCCTCCCTCCGCCAATATACATACATACATACATGCATACATACATACATACATACATACATACATACATACATACATACATACATACATACATGTACATACATACATACATACATACATACATACATATGTGCATACATATATCATGGATTGAGAGATAACTATACAGGTAAGCAACTCTATACATTACAAATGTGACTGACCCATCTTAGCCAGTAATCCTGTGATGGCATGTTGGTCGGCATGTACGAACACTTCAGACAGCTGGGTGGTGACGGGCATACACAGCGTGTGAACCCTGATCCTCCTCTCACCTGAAACACAAGGAAATGTCCATAAATTAGCAGTCTGGATAACGCCCAACTGTTGCAAAATGCAAGTCCATACATCCCACTGAATGGCACTGTTGGTGTGCTACATTAATGATTGTGAAAAAAAAAAAAGTTTCTGTTTAAGATATACACACAAATTGCTACACCAGTTGAGTAAATTGGGTAAAACTTTGTTGAGAGCAAGGTACTTTTCAATTCTATAATATGTATTAGCAATTTCACAGCACACAGATTTTGTTTCCATTTTACCCCATGGGCTTTTATGTTGTTGTGCATACTTATGCAATAGTTCCATTGACTGTGCTTTGCCTGATGGCAACATGTGTTAACCCAACACTGCATATGAAGGGTACAGCAAGAGGGCTGTATCAACAGTCCACACTTAGCTGACTTAAGATGCACTCGACCTCAAATAAGTCCCAACTCATGCTGGGCTGAGGTCAGTTTTGTTTTAACTGCTCTTTGACCTTGCGCTAAAATGTGCAGAGCTGAGCCCAGCATAACTTTGAGCTGATAGAATATGGCTACGAATGACCCAGATAACAGTGACCTGCTTTTACTCTGATCCTGCCACAGCTATATTGCCACCAAGTTTGAAGCGGATCTGGTCAAAGGTTTCAGAGAAAACACCATTTGCAAGCATGTACACGGTTATGCCTATTGTAGCCACGCTAGGATGTACTCTTACTGATCATTATCAGCAAATGACAATAAACAAGTGAACAAACATTGGTGGAGATTTACTCAATTTATATTTCTACCCAGTTGGCAAAGAATCCAGCTTGTGGTCAGGGAGAAGAGATCGAATAACGTAAAATCATACAAAAATTCATGAAAAAAAAAAAAAAAAAAAAAAAGGGAAAAAATCTCGTTAACATATGTTGAAAAATGAAGGTCTGTGGGTACACAGAAGTGTTCCCATGGCATTTTAAAAAAGTTGGCTGAGCAGTTTTGAAGAAAGATTTTTTTCACGTTTTCCCAAAAAAATGGAGAAAAAAAAGGAAATGATGGCATATTTATCTTTATTTTGACGTTTTGGAATACATACAGTAAAATAAAAGGTTGCCTTAAGAGGTAGATGCTTTTAAAAGGGATAATACTGTATTTGCATTAAGCCAAGCAGATGAGTAATAAAAGATTTAACAGTTAGCTGAAAATTTCTGTTGACTGGTGACCATTAATGTACACAACGTTTGATAAAATAGACTGCTCCATTTTCTGAATTATGAGCTACATATATGTGGAAATTGCATCATAGTTCATTTCTGTCTGGTTGCACCCATAATTTCCCTTATTATAATCAATCCTTTGTGTCCGAAATGTTTTACACTTAAAACAGTACTTCATGTTGAGGAAAATACACAAATTAGAATATGCAAAAGTAGAAAAAAGACTTACAGTTTCCAATATTGGACCTCACAAATATCTAGACTTTAAAGCTACAATACACATCTTCGTATGAAAGAACACACGTTTATAACCTCAAACAGTCAAGTCACTTGGTTGTATGTCCTGTACATGTATAAAGGTGTCTTCTTTCTCCAAAAGCAAAAAATCATTACCTTTACTTGAAGTATACAAAAGTGCTGCCTGGAAGCAACAGGTAGAGCTCTCGTTCAGGGTGTCCTCTATGGAGATCTGCATTCCAAACCCAGAGTCAGGGTTGATGTTTGGGAGTGACAGCAGGTCGGTCGACCGCACAAAGAAGTTCCCATGAAATGTGTGAATGCTAAGACCTAAACAAGATACAAAAAGGGCTTGTATTTCTGATTAAACATGTGTTTGATATCTCTGGAACAAACAAGGTTCCGAAGAATTGTCATCATGATTGAATACTTTTCCTTGTCACAGAAAAAAAAAAAAAAAAGCAACCAGACACTGTGCTTTGCAATAAGTGTTCATAATCTTCAAATTCAAGATTTTCAGATGATTCAATGTTTTCTGCGACAAAAAATACAACCAGATCTTTTGTCTTGCAATAAATTTTCACAATCTTCACATTCAAAATTTTCAGAGTTTTTAAACCCAAGAGTGACATGCAATGCTTTATTTTACTTAAATTAAGCAACCTCAACCATTCACAAACTGGCATATACTTCTGAAAGTGTCTCAGTTAAAATTTTCGTCATTCATGCTGTCAAGAGTAGCAAATATTTGAATTATACATCACTGACACTTCCATCAAACTAAGTTCTGTATGGATCTTATTTGACTGGCAAATGCATGAAATATATGTAAACAACAAATTAGGCAACATAACTTACCTTTAGTACACCTAATTCGCATAACAGCTTCAAATCCAATTTTCTAGTGATGTATCTTCTGAGATCATTCTCAAATCGGTCCGCCTCTGCTGGGTGGTGGCAGTGTGAAGGTTAGGATAGTACTGAACACATCCACCAGAATATTTAGATGCACATGCTGAAACATACAAATCATTTCATGTAACTTTGTGAATGTGAAAACAGAGAGAGAGAGAGAGAGAGAGAGAAGAGAAGAGAGAGAGAGAGAGAGAGAGAGAGAGAGAGAGAGAGAGAGAGAAGAGAGAGAGAGAGAGGAAGAGAGGAGAGAGAGAGAGAGAGAGAGAGGAGAGAGAGAGAGAGAGAGAGAGAGAGAGAGAGAGAGAGAGAGAGAGAGAGAGAGACCTTACATCAAAACCAAATACCTTGATCACAGAAGTACAAAGTAATCTCTTAAATACTTTCCTTTTTAGTTAAATGCATGTTTTTACATGATGATTTTGATGCATGAAAAAATAAATATGATTGTTTTGCTTAGTCTGTGGTTCACAATGTACAATGTGCCCATTGTACTCTACTTTACAGTAGACTAGCAACATATATTTGGAAAACTCCAGTTCAGATATGAATTTCACAAAGTATTACGCATGCAGCTTACCAACAGTGGCCAGATCAGCATACTGCCCGTTCAAAAAGAAGAGATCTACTGCTATCTGCTGTGCTGAGCAATCCAGGGCCAACTTCTTGTAGAAATCATTGGCTGGACCTAGATGACTGATGTTCTGGAAGTTTTTGAAGAAATAATATTCATGTGTATAATTAATTGACAACATCACACAGAGAAGGAAGTTTGTTGGAATTTCTGTGAAAAAATAATATCACTTGATAGGTCATTTTAACATTTACATTGTATTAAAAAAAAAAACAGACTCAAAACAAATGAATAAGAAAGCTTACAGATTCAAGTATAGTTTAAAATATACTGTTGTTTTCATTCTTGTACTTAGGAATATCTCAGAAGCAGTGTGTTTTTGCGAGTTCCATTACACCCCCCCCCCCCTTCTGTTATAAAATACTGTAACATTTACTTTTCACTGATTCTAAGTTAACCAAACTGGACAGATCAAGTGACACCTGGTCCCATTCTGTTGGTGCCACACAAATTATTTGCAAACTTCAACACTTAATCATTGCATAAATAAACTGAACTACATTTGTGAACATTTATCTGTAAAAAGTCAGAATTGTACAGCAGTTTGTAAAATCTTAGAGCTTTTCCAGTTCTGTCCATCTGGGTGGGTTCAGGAGTACAGCTGCAATGCACCTGAACTTTTTATTTTGCAGGGCTCTGATTCTTGACTCATTTGACTATAGAGTTACACATTTTGTGATATTTACTCCCAAATGATTCTACTGGGCCCTGTATCCAAAAGAGCACAGAATGAGTGCATTTCTGCAATGTGCAGTGTGTTATCAGGGAATTTCCATAAAGTCCATCCAAGTTGGAATCATGTTGTCTGAATGCAGTAGGCCAGAATGATGTCACGGAAAGTGCACTAATTCCCACCACAAGTCATGAACAATTCTTAACATGGGACATCACAAAACACACAATAAAACACTGAAAAGACCATAACTCTTGTACATCTTGACATCGCGCTGGCATGGAAATAGTTTAGGAAATAGATTTGGTCACAGAACCAGGTTGAAATTTTCAATGTGGTTCTGCCCTGTGTCAGATTCACTTGATGTGGTATGCCACGTTCACTCTCCCCCAAACTTCTGTATACCAATACAGTTCATGCTCCTTAGAGCCACATTCTCAAGTGGTGTAGAGCCATATCATTCCAAAAATTAACAGGTCTAGTGCCATGCTGCCAACTTCATTCATAGATAGTGACAAGAGTCTCCTTTCTGGTGATTCACGCTTGACTGCACTTCTCAGGATTCAACAATGTGCTGCATCAAATCTAAATCACTGCAAATTCCAACATGCCATGGAACAGCTCCATACACATTAACCACCACTTCCCTCCCCCATCAGTCCATTTAGCTGGAAAAGCCCTGCACTGGTAAGCTATGACCGTACCTTGCCTGCCCTCTCATTGGGATCCTCTCGGTGCTTCAGGCCTCCTGGTCCTGCATTGGGTAACTGGGTCAGGAACACGGACACTCTGCCCCCTGATGAACTCTAAAATACATCAACGCAAACTCTGTAGTGTACAATTTAATTCACTTAAGGAATATTATGCATACACAGCACTTCTTTTTTCCAGCATGCAAAATTTGTAACAATTGGTATGCCGAATATAATGAGGTTTGCAATTTTTTTTTTGTCACACAATTTTACAGATTATTGAAATGAACAGACAACTTTCATTGTTGGCATATTTTTGAGCACCTTATGTGTCCAAAAATACTGGCCAGTTTGCATGTCTCAACAAAAGCCACTAGCTCTGTTGTTTGTTTACTGAGACCGGCTGCGCACCTTGCATGTCTGAAGACATCCATAATAAAGTTGCTGTGTACAAACCTTACAAAAATATTGTAAATCAAACTGACCGGGGGTAATGGTGCGACATAGAAAACCTGTATGAGAATAAACAGAGTTCAACCATGAAGAAAGTTTGGCTTGATAGAAGATCCCCAGGTTTTCTGCACGGTATGAACATTATAAATACACTCACCAGCAACTTATAGGATGCCTGTAGGGCAGGGCCTAGAGCGCTGCCCGTCTCTGTGTTCTTGGCAAACATGGTGGGCAGCTGGTTGAGCAAGTCCACCACAAGCTCTCGACTCTCATGCAAGTTGACTAGAAGACTGTCTGGCTTGGAAGAAAAATATCTGAAAATGACAGAACATGTACGTTCAATCCTTAGGAGCATTTCTGCAGAAGGTAAAAACAAAAACAAAAAAAAACAAGACGACTGTGTGAACAGCCCCCCCCCCCCCCCCCCCCCCCCCCCAGCTAAATTTGAAATTCAACCCATAAATAGCTCCACTCTAGTCTTTCCCAGAAGTGTCCATATGCAATTTCAAAGCAATTGGTTGGGCAGTTCCGGAGAAGGTTTGGCCAAAAAATTGAACTAAAAAAATAAAAAAATCCATGAAGCACTACTATTTGTACAAACATGGTTGACACCCACCATAGGTACATTCCCACTAAGTTTGAAATGAATCTGGCCGACGGTTTTAGAGAAGAAGTCAAAAATGTGTATTGTGATGGACAGATGGATGATGGACCACACTTTAACCTCAGTGTCATCTGAGGTAAAAATCCACATGGATACCACTATATGCACATATTGGTTTGCACATAGGCTAATTGCATCAATCAGCTAAGCTTTTTGCTTTTAATTTTAGACTATATTGTAACATGTATCTTTAAATTTGCTGTCAATACAAAGCTTTCTAAATGATAACTTTACCAATAATGCTGGGTAAAGCACAAGTCACTCCTCACGGTTATCACAGTCATCTGAATGCACTGTGAGCAAACTGCTGAGTCCTACAACTTCCCTATTACCTACTGTAGTACTGACTGTGATTCTGAACTTACCATCTACATCGGACACGATCAGCATCTGCGGCTGCGACAGCCCCTCTGCCAGGTTATAGAAATGTAAGGAGCTGTCAAATGTGATGAAGCCTATACTTGTGCGGGAGTCCCCTGGTATCCTGTCCAGCTCATTTAGCACTGTCTGGCAGAACAACTGCAGGTACCCTGAAATACAAGCACACAAACTATGCATTACATAATATCTTTGCTGCTGACTCAAGTTCCTTTAAAGGCTGATGCTCAACCCACCTAAAAATCAGCCTAAATATCAACACACCTTACACACAGCAGCTTATTTTTAACACAGTGCTGTTTAAAACTTTATCATCATTTTCAATGGGAAATACTGAGTATTGTTACTGCTGAATTTAGCATTCTGTCTGTGTGTGTGTATATATATATATATTCACACACACATATATATGTACATGTATTTAAACTGTCTTTTTTTTTCTCCCATGCTCCTAGCTCAACTGCCACAGCTGAAATATTCATGAAACCTTAAAAATGTTATACATACATTTATTCACCCCAAGTCTTGGAAAAATCTAATATGCCCTAATTTTTAGGGACAGGCACTTCAGGGAATAGTTTCCTAGTGTCATGAGCCGGAAGGAGGCTTTTTCCAACCCCCATATAAAATCTGGTTATGTAACACATCAACTATTTGTTCCAACACGTGTCATCAGACTACCCACTGACACGTCATCATGATTGAAGTCAGTGGAGAATGCCCCTCTCTGGCTCATGCCATGACGTAATGTTGGTTATTATGGACATGTTACCCTGGGGTATATAGAAAGATGGCTATGGCCGTTTGCGTGTAATCATACACAAGCAAGTGGGCCTTTACTTTGTTCCTGATGAGTGCCGTTAGTGGCAAAACAGGTCGAGCTGCTCTGCTTTAAAATTTAGAGATAAAAATCACTGAAAAATACTATTCAGTTGGGTTTTTGGAGCCACCAGGCCCTAGTCTGCTTCTCATAGTTAAATTGTCTATCTAAAAGTGGAAGCTTTCACCACAATGGGAGGTTTTCTTCATGTCCAATGACTCAACTGTGCTGATACTTCCCCTGGTTATTAAAACCAACATCAAGATAATCCTGTATCACCCACGCAACTTCAGTCGTTTTCCAAAAGAACCTCATACTGTACTTACCAGTTTCTATTGCATTGAAAGACACATCCAGTACAAAAAGATACACAGCTGCCTGAGGTGGCCGTAACTGCAAAACAGAGAAAAACATTTAGATATCGACAAAGCCTGATGCTCGCTTATTATAGCTTCCCAAAGCTCAGAATTAATTATTCTCACTCACATTAATGACATGTCTGTGCTCATATTTATATGTTTGTGACTGTGGAATGGCCAGGTCTCGAACCAGTAGCCTTCAGCACCAATCACCACGTGGAAAATGAGAAATGCACATACCAAATATTTATATCATTGAATTGTATTAAGTGATTTAAAAAAAAAAAATTCAGACAATTCAATAGAGCTTTATATTCATGTTTTTTTTTTTGTGGGGGGGGGGGGGGGAGGGGTAAGAGTTCTCCTGTGCACCACATGACTTTTATACTTTTGGATCAGAGGAATCACAAAAATAACAGCATACCCAATGTAAGCAGATTAACAGAATGTAGATTAAGTTTTACGACAAAAATAAGTACATTTCCATAGCAAGCAGAAGACATAAATAACTACATGTATTTTTCACATATCGCATCCTTACCATGTATTCTGAAGGGGCTATAAATTCTATTGTAGCTGATCTTATTTCCGGTCTCCTCTGTGGCTCCCCATATGTCTTACTGACTGGGTCATAGGAAAACTCCTCAGGTACTGAAATGTAAAGGTTACTTATGACAACTGAGAGGATAATGCGTTGCTAAAAACATGTTTACGCCCCCAAAATTGTGAGGCCTGTGCAAAGCAGCCCTAGTCCAGTTGCATTACACCTACTCAGGTAACACTGTGCCACTCAGCATACATTAATTCTGTTCAGAAATTACAATGTGCCAATAAGCAGACATTAACTCAGTTCTGAAATTTCATAGTGGCAATCAGCATACGTACAATTTGTTTGGAAGTTACATTGTGGCATTAGCACTTATGCTATACAGGAGACTTCTGGTGACTTGTTTCAAAACAGAGACACATGCTGAACCCGATTCCCAGTGATTATGCTGCTTGATCCAACCACCTGAAATTTCTAGCCAAATACTTACATTCATTAATCCTATAACACAGGTTGCATTTCCATCTTCTTAGGTCCACAAAAGACACAAAAGGATTTATGTACGTCCGACAAGATCGACATCGTACTATCACACTAGACTGGATTACGGGTAATTGCTGAAAGTAAAAAACAGTAAACAATATATCCTCCTTCAGATCTTCAGAATTAATTTGTATGAGTCACTTGTTCAGTTTTAATTTCAATTTCTTCAAGTTCAGGTTAACGTTTATTGACTTTTTTTTTAACCACACAAAGCTTAAAATTGGAAAATACTCCAAAACAAAAAGTAACAAAACTTGTATCTTTTTCTGCATTTTGTTACAGCACTATCAAAGCATCAGGTTCATGTAATCATGAGAGATAAAAGTGGGCAATTTACTACATGAAATAAAATACTAAATCAGATCAAGATCCCTTTGACACAAACACATATATTATGGTAGTAATGTGGCAACTTAGCTCAGAGTAGAGGGTCTTGTTAAAAACATGGAGGACAGAATTTGACCTAATCCTATTCAATCTTTTTATTCTGGAATAAAATCTCACGTAGAATGTATGAGCTATTCCTACAGGTTACTGCATACATTTGTTCTCATCTCTTCTTTCTCTATGTGGATATTGTACCAATACAAAACATTCCTCCAAGTTTCATGCCAGATCAGTCAGCAGTAAATTTGACTTTAGCTTGTGGAGATTGGCAACATAAATAAATGGTTATGCTTTATAAATTTTACTGTCCACATCTAATAGAATATTGACTATGCAGATACTGTTGAAAAGTTCCCCAGACAAGCGTAAAAATTATAAAAGCAAAAAAATGGTGTCAAGATATGGGTATGGTTGACATAGAGTATGAACAAAAACAATGCACATTTCAGACACCAGGAAAATGGTGAGACAGAAAAATTGAATCACATTTTTAAGAGATTGAAACCAAATTATTGTTATATGAATGTGATAATAATACCAGACACGCAGACCAATTAATAACTAAAAAAAGTTGGAAGCAGGATTGACATAATTATATACTTCACTAATTTAGCTTTGATGAGATGTAAAATTATGATTGTACGAACTGTTCAAAAACTGGCAACCTTTTCTTTTTCAATATGGGTGGTAAAATGGGAATTAAAATAAAAATTGTTGAATTACAAGTAATGAAGAGAATATGGTAGCTAAAAAGAATTCCAATTAACTGGAGAACAAAACAAATACGATGGCAATATCAAAGAAGAAAAGCCAGTTACATTGAAAAGTTGTTAAAATAATAGTCACCTGGTTCTCATCGCTTTCCAGCTGAATTTTACAATTTTGTTATAAAGATATTAAAATATTTTATAAAAACAGATAAATTTTGCCACCAGAATGCCACTATTACTAAAGAAATATAATAAGGATTGTATATTAAACTTGGTAAATTAAAGACTAATATCCTCACCAAATTAGGATTATGAAGAAACTAATAAACGATAAGGTCCAAGATATGTATGTTGTTGTTTTTGTTTTTCGACAAGACTGATTTCTGTCCAACTGGTTGTCCGTGACCCTTTGTGGAAAAGAAATGCAATGTCACCAACTTGTGGTCCAGTGTTTAATTGATAAATATCAACATAATTTATAAGAAAGTTTCTTCTGATGTCTGGTACATTTTGCAATTGAAAACTAACTGTAAATGGCAAAATGTCAGAGACAGCTGGCAACTTACAGATAAATCCTTGAAGGGATGTATTAGAATACCCAGTGGTAATCTGGACTTGTGTAACAGAGACTGTGTCTGTGGTATTGCATTTAATGTACACCTAAATATGCTGCAATCAACAGAGAAATGCACAACATTAAACATGAACCAAAATCAACAGGTATCTCATTCTATGTTTTTAATTATCTTGGCACTGCTTTAATAACTAATCCTATTTAAAGTGTCAGGGCTACACTCTGTGAACCAGCACTTACAGTGTCATGTAGTCTTGTTTTATTATGTATCCAAGGTATGTCTTGATGATATTTTCCCTTTTTTTGTGAGGGATTCATATGCCAGTGATTACATCTGCCACCTGTGTTTTTTTTCAGGCATAAAGGAAGGCACAACAGATTCTACTGCCAGTAGTGGATAAGAGCAAATCAGATCTACAAACGGATTCTCACTTTTAATGGCACCAAGGATGAAAGTTTGACATTTTCCCATAAAAAGTTCGACTTTTTTCAAACTTGTACATGCATAGTAAACCAAGCTAGCCTTTGACCCTTCAGTAGCAAAAGGACAATCATACTTCATGTGTACGCTGTTTAAAGCCTGTAATTGTGATATGATGAACATTAATCCACAAGAGAATAGCATGCATGGTACTTACTCTGGATTACAGTTAACTTTCTTGAAGTCATGGTTGAGAACTGGACGAGATGTCTCTGCTCCTTCAGGAGGAATGATTTGTTTCTCTTGTAATAGATTTACCATCCGCTGCTCTGTCTACAGAGAGAGTGAGAGAGATATTAAAAATTAAAAATAATTATACCACAGTGTCATGATTATAGCTTGAAATTGCCATCATACCAAAATAAAACACAATTCGAGATTCCTAGATCTATGCCCCTTCCTTCTCATGCTACAGCTGTCAGTACTGACAGGAGCCATTCTTGTGCTATATGAACATTCATGGCCAGTTATAGTGGCAAGGTCACCCATCTTCAAACTTGTCCAAGATCTTATGTAGGGGACTACAGTCACCTGCAATTTGAAAGGCCTATTTCAAAATTGTCCAAGTTATAATGTGAAAAACAAATTCACTGAAATGGCTCTGTGACCTTGGGATTTAGGTCAAGGTGGTCTATCTTCGAACTTGTCTGAGACCTAATGTAGGATTGAAATCATGTGCAACAAAAAAGGTTTATGTCGAAAACTTTTCAAGTTATCATGTGAAAACCTAATTTGCTAAAATGGCTATGTGATCTTGGGATTTGGAGCAAGGTCACCCATCTTCAAAATTGTCCCTGAGACCTTCTGCAGGAAAAAAAATCATGTGCAATATGAAAGGCCTATGTAAAAACCTTTTCAACTTATTGTGTGAAAACCAAATTTGCTACAATGGCTCTGGGACCTTGCGATTTGGGTCAAAGACACCCATCTTGGTTCTGGTCAAAGACCTTATACAGGACTATAAGCATATGCAATATCAAAGCCCTATGTCAAAACTTTTCAACTTATCACACGAAAACCAAATTCACTAAAATGGCTGACCTTGGAAATTGGGTCAAGGTCACCCATCTTCAAATTCGTCTGAGACCTTATGTAGGACTAAAATCCTGTGCAACATGGAAGGCCCATGTCAAAAACTTTTCAACTTATCACATGAAAACCAACTTGACTAAAATGGCTCTGTGACTTTAGTTAAGGTCACCTATCTCCGTACTTGTCCGAGACCTTATGTAGGACTATAATCACCTGCAACTTGAAAGACCAATGTAAAAAATTTGTTAAGTTATTGCGTGAAAACCAAATTCACTAAAATGGCTCTGTGACCTTGGGAATTGTGTCAAGGTCACCCATCTTCGAACTATGCAGGTCTATAAGCATGAGCAATGCCAATGTCAAAAACTTGTAGCGTTATCGCATGTAAATTGTTGGGACAGACGGATGGACGGACAGACAAAGTAATTGCTATATGCCCCCTCCTACTATTTGGGGGGGGGGGGAGGGAATAATTAATCTTCCAATGAGAAGGTAAGGAACAAACATGAGTAACTTTTCATACCTGTATGCGCATATTATTAAAGCTAGAGTTGAGGCCTGGAGTGCTGTTGGAGTGAACATTGTTACTGGTATATGGTGATGGTTGCGGCTGCGGTGGCTGAGGCTGTGACATTGGTGGCTGCTGGTATGCATAATTGTGGTCATTCATCACTCCGGGCTGTGGTCCTGGCATTGGGGCTGGCGGCGCCATCATCTGACCACTCTATCAACAGACACAGACATTACAAACTAATTTGGAAGCATGTTTAATGTGTTTTCATTGCCTATGAACAATTCCCTTCATTGTTATGCTCAATTTTCTGAATCCACGAACCCCAAACTCAAAAGGTTAAATCATCCCCAAGATTTTGTGTGACCTAAGATTATCCATGCTAAAGGGTCCCAAACGAAGGGACAGACATTCATATACATAAGCACCTTTGAAATTCAAGGACTGTTAACATATTTTCAAGGGCAAGACTTCCAAAACTCAAGGATCTCTGATCGTATTGACACATGACCTCAGCATCAGTGGAAGATTGAAAAATCTGTGCATTCAAACAAAACACTTAGTTTATAATCAATATTCAAGGACCACACTTAGATTATAATGACCTTCAAGGCCCTAAAAATATGAAATGAATACTCAAGGATTTCTAAACATTTTCAAGCTGTGTATACATGCATCCTGAAGGGATGAACTCACCATTTGCGGATATTGTCTTCTGCCAGTTATGCCTGAGCCTGCAGCTCCACCAGTTGTGGGTGCAACGCTGGGCGGCGATGACACAGCCCCTCCCACCTGACCAGGAGGTGAGCCTACAAAGGTGCAACAATTTACCTAACACTTTACGATATTACGTGCAGCAGTATCTCCTACAGATGTAACTCAACAAGCATTCATCAATTTCCAATATAAGCAATATAATTTTAGTATGTCAAATTGACCCTCACAAAAAAAGATATTGTTTTCTCCTCCCTTTCAGCATTTGTTTTCTTCCTAGTTTCATTACTGGTCAGATGAAGTTTCTTCTTTAAATATGGACAAGATGATGAAATAAAACTATTGCATGACCATGTACTTTGGCAAAATGTATTCAGCAGCTCGTGTATCTACAATTCTGCACAGATTTCCACAAAGTAGTAAGACATTTGTTCCATATATTCATATATAATATAAATGAATTTCCCTTGGATCACAGTCATGATGATCTGGCATTCTGGTGCTGCCACTCATTTGCAAGAAATCACGTTAGTGCTGCTACATGGAAAATGCCTGTCAACATGAAAATGCCAAATCTTCATAAACGCAATCCCGATGAATTTCATGAAATTTATGTTCACCTTTTCTGAACCCACTAACAGTAAAAATTAGATGTTTTAAGACACCAACAATGAAATCCATGGCAGAAGGGACATTCACCACACTTAATCATTGTGCAGCATAACATGGTACATTGAACTAGAAGAGGTGTGGCCTAAATAGCAGTTGCCGTTAGCACAGTTCGGTAGCAAATTCAATTTTTTATGCACTGACTAGGGAGGAACTAGAGCAAATGCAACTAAATGTTTTTAAATTATATCCTTATGTTCTATGCCTTTCACAACACTTGCCTGGCTGGGAGGACGGAGCTGTAAATTGTCCCTCCAAAACATCGTATCGTGAACCTGAGATAGGTGACGGAGCCCGTGACGACTTCTGTGATGTAGGCTCTATGAACAAAATTAACTAGCATATTTACATAAACATACATTGACTCTTCACTGTACAAACAATAATTCTTAATCCATCAAAGTTACAAAATGTAACAACAGAACATGCAATATTTATTAATCTATATTACAGACATTCAACCCTTTCCCCATAGCTAATTACAGTGCATTGGTACGCACACAGGAAAATTTGACTGGGTAGGTATGCGGGTAAGTTCAGCCAGGGTATGTGGGTAACTGTGACAGTCTGGGCAGGTGCGTCATTCTCATGGTATCCCTTCATATTTTTACATACTTGCCTCTCAGATACCAATGGCATCAATTGCTGACAGTGGATTTATCTATGCTGCCTAAAAATACAACTGATAACCCTGCACCATACCGTGGTCATGTTCAGCGAAACTATGCCATTAATGGACTGCAAATAAATGTATTCGGAGGGAATGGCACTGTTCAAGGTATATTTGCCACACTGGACAGCACAACACATATAATTATGTATTCTTTAATTGGGAATGTGTTTGGGGTTTTTTTTAACCATCTGATTCCTTTTTCAGTGTTACACGAAAGAAGATTTATTAAGGTTTGACATAGCTGTCACTCCTGCCAGGTGTTCTGGTTCAATGATGCCGCATTTTGTCATGACAAAGAAAAAAGTTACTTAGTTTAATTTGATATTCTTGCAACTGGAGGTAATGTTGCAAAGATAAGCAATTTAGACTAAACAAGTCCGGAATAAACAGCGATTGATTGATAACTTGGTATCTCAGCTTGGCCTTGGATAGTCGACCGGTTTCGTTGCTGACGCAACTCATCAGGACTGATCAACGGTCCCCTGTACGTACTTATATACCAGGGTATAACATTCACGTTACTAACGTAAGTGAACGTTTAAGTAAAAAAAAACGATGTGATTGGCTGTCTGCTCTATCACAAAGTAGAACTTGCTTGTTGCTAAGCAGTAATAAACTGGTAGACTGACCTCAGTGTGTTAGGTTTAGAAATACCTGGAGGATACCAGGTGTAGTGTAGAGAACACAAATCATCATGGGGTAGATGAACTCAGAACCAAAATTTTAGCATATTACTGAACAAGGAGTTCATAAAAAAAAAAATAAATAAAAAATAATGTTGCAAAGATGTTCCTGTATCACTACATACAACTACACACGGTTAAATCTTTTTCTTTCTTCTCAATGAAAGGTTCAAGGTCGCATATTTTTTCTCTGTAAGTTTGCTGAACTGCAACAAACGAAAGTGCTTCAAATTTCATGTACTCAAAACGAAAACAACAAGCAGATGAAAAAAATCTAGAAGAACGAACCAACTAAAAATGCTCAGCAACCTGATTCGACACAATGACTTTCCATTTCAAAAAAAGAAGGAATTCCATTTGATCTAGACAAAGTTTTCAAATTCCATGTTTCACTGCTATATATTTAATTAGAAGAAAAACTAACATATTCCTTTCACGGGTGAAAAAAATACACAATTCAACTTCGGTTTTGGGAAAAAATGGAAAATGATTGGCCCCGCCTGATGTCCCATAACACCACAGATCACAAAAGTAGAAATATTTGTAGCCCTACTCTGAACACTTGCTACATGTAACGAGGCAATGACAATATTCACATGCTGCAAAGATGTCCTGAATTCTGCTTGATGCAAATGTACTAGGAGTTCAATATACCATCTGACCTTCTACCTTAGCCATGGAGAACAATTTGCTTCAGAATTTTTCATTTTTTATTTAATTTTTCATTTTTTGGGGGGTGGGGGATGGGTGGGGGGTGGAGGTCGGGGTGTTAGAAAAACAGAATGGGCAGCATTGAAGGGGCAGTCTCATCCTCTATACCAAATCCCGTAAGGCAGGAAGGATCGTCTCATCTCAAGTTATCACTGCATTCACTGACAAGGCAGATCACATCCTGTTGGTATTTATAAAAGCATAAAATGAGCACTCCAAAGCTGTTTCAGTCATGTGGACATTAAAATTGATTCTGACTGAAAGTTATAATGGAGGTGAATAATTGAACTGAATCCATTATGGTACTGTTGCCATACTCATTTTGTTACTTTATCACCAAGTGTTCCACGGCGGAAGTTGCTTTCATGATAAACATGATTGATGAATTCAGTACAAAGGGCAACTAGAAAACAAGATTTGCTACAAAGCGAATCTGTCTTTGTGTCTTCAAGAGTTGTCAATACGGCTAGATGAAAATTTCAAAGGTCCCAATAACCTTGACCTTAGACCTCTAGAGGTTACATGTAAATTAAAATATTTCCAGTTTTGAAATATCTACAAGTTGAGTCCAGCATAATTAAAATTGCATGAAAATTGACCAAGTTATGGCTGAATAAAACTTTCCAAGGCCCAAATGACCTTGACCTTTAAAGGTAACATGTCGATTACAAAAATGTACAGTGTTACAATAGTTATAATTTGAGCCCAAATCTGAGGGAAACTGACAGACTTATAGCTGAATGAAAATTTCAAAGATCCAAATGACCTTGATCTTTGACCTTTGGAGGTTACATGTTAATTACAAAAATATGCAGTGTTGCAATACCTACAATTCGGGAGCAACATGGTTAAAATTGGATTGAAACTACAAGAGTTATGGCTGAATGAAAATTTTGAAGGTTCAAATGACCTTGACCTTTGACATTTAGAGGTCACTTGTAAATAACAAAAACATAATTTTGCAATATTTACAAATTAAGCCAACATGAATCAAATCGGATGAAAATTGAACACATTATGGCCAGATGAAAATTCCAAAGGGCCAAATAACCTTGACCTTGACTTTTAGAGGTCACATGTAAATTACAAAAATGCGCAGTGTTACAATACCTATCAGTAGAGTCCAGCATGATTATAATTGGATGAAAGTTGACCAAATTATGGCTAGATGAAACTTTCAAAGGTTCAAATGACATTGACGTTTAGAGGTTACTTACAAAGATATGCAGTGTAGCTGTACCTTAAAGTTGGGTCCAACATAATTAAAATTGAATGAAAATTGACTAAGTTATGGCTGGAAAAAAATTGCGAAGGCCCAAATGACCTTGACCTTTAGAGGTAACATGTCACTTACAAAAATATACACTGTTACAATAATTACAATTTGAGCCCAACATGAACCAAATCAGATGAAAATTGACCAAGTTATGGCTGATGAAATTTTCAAAGGTCCAAATGAAACAACTGACCCTTGCCCTTTAGAGGTCCCATGTAAATTAAAACAAGTTAATGAGTATTGCAGAGCAATACATAGTCCCCCGCTCGTCGCCCACGAGGTTGAATGGACTACTATATAGGGGTGTGACCTAGATGAAAAAAAAAAATAAAAGTATGGCACATTCTTAGATTAAGCTTCACATTTGTGTAAAATTTCATTAATCTAAGTAAAAGGACAAAAAAGTTATGGCCCGGACAAGATTTTGAATGGATTTCACAGTGACCTAGATATTTGACCTAGTGACCTACTTTTGCCATGTGACACAACAACTCCCCAGGTAGTATTAAAATAATAAATTTGGTAGCTGTAGGTATTATAGTAAGGGAAATATGGCATGGACAAGGTTTTACATGGAGTTTACACTGTGACCTAGATATTTGACCTAGTGACCTAGTTTTGCGTCGTGACACACTTTTAGGTCACAATACATTATCAGTAAACTTTTATAACAAGAAGTCAATATTTTTTAAGAATTACAGTAAGGACATGAAAATACTGTACATTTATGTATTACTGTGACCCAAATATTTGACGGACGGACGGACACACGGACGGTGCCCATTACCATATCCCCTCTAAGGTCTACCCACCATAAAAAAAAAATCAAAGGGCTGGCATCAATAATTTAGAAGATATGGCCCGGACAAAATTTGTATTGTATATTGAGCTTGCTTAATGAACTTCGTTAATTAATTAATTAATGGAAGTAATTAGCCACAGAAAACAATGCGTATGCACACCTACTACCTAAGGTCTACACACCATAAAAAATTCAAAGGGCTAGCATTAATAGTTTAGAAGATATGGCCCGGACAAAATTTGTCTTGCTTAACGAACTTTGTTAAATAATTAATTAATGCAAGTAATTAGCCACACAAAACAATGCCTATGCACAGCTACTACCTAAGGTCTACTCACCATAAAAAAATTGAAGAGGTAGCATTAATATAGAGAAGATAAGTGCCGGACAAAATTTGTTTCTGTATATTTACATATCGATCGGTGACCCAAATATTTGACCTAGTGACATAGTTTTGCTTTATGACACTTTCTTAGACTAAGCTTCACATTTGTGTAACATTTCATGACTCTAAGTAAAAGGACAAAAAAGTTATGGCCCGGACAAGATTTTTCATACATATGTATTCTGTGACCCAGATATTTGACCTAGTGACCTACTTTTGGCACACCATACACCTCTATCCTAGGAAGTACAAACACATTAAATCTGGTAGCTGTGGGTGTTATGGTGTTGGAAATATGGCCCGGAGAAGCTTCGGACGGACGGACGGAGGGAAGGACGGACGAGGTGCAAACCTATAGTCCCCCACCAAGTGGGCGGGGGACTAATAACCAACCCCAAGCCATAACTCTGTCAATTTTCATCCAATTTTGACCATGCTGGACCCAAATTGTTGGTATTGTAACACTGCATATAGTTGGCACACAGACATAATGAACACCAGCTTAATGTTGTAAAGTCAGTCTTTGATACATTTTACAATATTCTGTGACTTATGAAGACCAAAAACAGCATTCCTAGCAACACAATATACATTTAAAAAACAAAATTCTAGCAAAGTGATGTTGTGCATAAAACAAGAGGTCGATGGGCCTAATGCTCTGGTGGCACCATGGCTATATTGCATCTACATCTTCATTTTAAAGTTGCGAGTCTTCAAGTGGCTTCTGAACATATAAAGCTTATGTGATTTTAGTGTATAATTCGTCCATTACATGGCACTTTGCTCAACATGTAATCATAGCTTATTTGTACAACTCCTGTGATAGATATTGTTACATGTGCCAAGACAACAATCAGCCAGTCGTTCACTTTATGTCCTCAGTGACCTTGGGACAGAAGATCAAGGTCTCCCAGATTATGTAATACAAGAGGCCCATGGGCCAGGTGCTGTGCTGACAATGCCGTTGGTGTCCAAGCTACACCCTGCCATTACAAAATCACCTCTTTCAATTTTACAGACATGGTGACCTCACAAAAATAGGTCCAGGTCACTGATATTACATAACAAACTAGCACTGGACATGGTCTATAGATCCTATAAATTTGGCAATTCTAATCTAATTACTTTTCCAGATATGGAATTTTATATCTTAAAACATATTTTGGCACATAATTTCCGTCAAATTATCGGTGGCCCCACTAATATCAATTGAAACTTTGACTTTGACCTCCCATACAATCCCACCAAATTCAGAGAAGATCCACCAAAAATTAAAGATGCTAGAGTGTTCATAAGATTTTCATATTTTGACCCCTGTATTGCAGGTGGCACCACCAATATCGAAAGGGACCTAAATATTCATACACCCTCTAAGTTCTGAAAGTTATATGAGGCCAACTTGAAAAACTGGACGGTATCGTGGTCTCAAGATTTTCACATTTTGACCTATATATTACATAATACTGTAGGTGGCGCCACCAACATTGATGTCACCAAGATTTTCATACACTTTAACAACACACTGAGAATATGGGTTGGTTCCAGAAAAGCATAAAAAAGGGGGCATAGAAGTGATACAACTTAGCAGCTTCTGGGGCTCCACACCAGGCACCATAAGGCAAATCTAGGGCCTAGAACACCTGCCCTCATTTTGAGCACCCCCATTACAAAATTTTCTGGATCTGCCACGGAAAATCCATCATTTTCTGATGTAAATATGTGTACCTACAGCTGGTTGCTGCTGACGCCTTTTGTACTAAAACTCTGATTAAAGCCACATGTCTAACCAGAACATACTACAGCCAGAGCGACAAATTCTACCTTAATCTTACCCACAAGACCACTGCCAGAATTTGCATCAGCTATGTACGGATCAGTCGATCCTCTGCATGACTAGCAAACTACTCTACACACAACTGCATGAAGGCTATACCCACCTTGTTCACTGTTATCACCAAATTGTTCCAATTTGAAAGGGAGGGCTGTTAGTTTATATCAAGACATTTTAGCAATCAACAGTTTCAAGACAACCAACCTGAGTTGTTAGGAGTTAGACCAGCTGGGGTAGTAGTACCTTCATGCACCTGACGGGAGTACTGGGCGTGGCCATGAAAGGGTATGGGCAACTCATTGGGTCGATCTGCAACAGCCACATAACCATGCATGCTGGTTAGTCCAACTATCTACATAATCCATGCATGCCTACTTGTCCTGCTGGGTGCCATCTTCTTTCTGCTCTCAAATGGTCTCCCTGCTTAACACTTATTAGTCTACAGAAGAGCAGCACAGATTTTTGTTGGCATTGGAACGGAAATGGTCGCGAGAAGACCTGATTTCACCCTGAGCCCTGGGAAGCAGTGTTTCTTTCAACGTGTTTGGCCCAGCACACTGGCCAAAAACATTGCGAGAACCGACAATGCTTAAGTCAAGGTTTGCCAGCAGACAAGCACTACAAATGAAATACCATGGTCTCTATCCATATAGATGTAATAACATGAATAACAATACTGGATGCTTCACATGAACCAAAAATGGAAAAGCGAAAGCATGCGCATGACAGCCACTGCAAGGGGGGGGCAAGTTGATACCTCATTCATTCTTGAGCGCTCTGGGTACCTTTAAAATTTACCAAAAATGATCCTACACTTTTCACCTGTATTTATAACAATTTAGGTTTATTACTGTAAACAAGATGTAGAAAATATATTTATTTTTATTTTCTGGTTCTAATGAGACAGAGATGCACACTGGGAGGCATGCACATATATATATATATATATATATGTCTATGTGTGTGTGAGTGTGTGTTATGCACACACAGACAGACAGATGCACGCACACACACACAACACAACACACACAAAAATGTACTTGTAGGAAGCACAAATACTTCAGCCTGGACTATAATTATTCAAAATTGGGTGCAGGACATTTAGCCACCTGCACTGTTATGTCATTGTCTCTTACATACAATCAATTGGCAAACAGTCACAAGTTGACTGAGGAAACATCTGAACTGATATAATATTCCAAATTTCACCTCCTTTACAGGGGCCATAGTTCAGGCAAAACCATCTGGCTGCGACTAAACACTGAGGTCACTGAAGCTAAATTTCTCATCTACATGTACACAGAAACACAGGTCTAGACCTGTTTTGGAAGAATTATACAACTTGGATACACTGGCAGCAGGTATCAATGGCCATCACCTCATGATAAACACCAGAGTCCAAGCTTTCCAATGGACATATTGCTTTCATACAAATTTGAAAATGAACACTTATACTAAACAAACTAAAAAGCATTGGGATTCACTTGTCCCATTCGAGGCTTCCAGAGTCAGTCTGAAATGTAGGACACTGGGTTGGCATTAGCCATGGGCTAATCAAGGTTAGATTTTGGCTGGAGATACACTACCTTCTTTCTCCAGATTGGGCACAGAAATTTTACCCTTTTGTGTTATAAATCTAAAATTTGCACCTGTCTTCTGAATCACCGGACATTAAACAAAATATCAGGTTTGCCCTGATGTTGACTGATGAAATCCAAACATAGCTACCATTTCAGCCATGTTAGCTAATTTGGCTATAACTGTATTATCCCTAGCACTAGCCCTGTATTTGTTGATGTTGTACATGAATTGTCTGCACTGCACATCAAATTTCAGATAAGCAGGCAAATTTAGTTTCATCAAATTTGTAAATCTGCTGGGTATACACGTACAGGTATGTATGTATGTATGTATGTATGTATGTATGTATGTATGTATGTATGTATGTATGTATGTATGTATGTATGTGTATTTATGTAAGTAGCAGTGTGTATCAGTTGACAGTATGTATTGCATGGTATAACATGTAATATCTATCTGACTGTGTGAAAAATAACACAGCATGTTTTCATCAGTGCTTATATTTATGTCGCTGGAATGCATGCTACCAATGTTTCTTCAAATGTGGAGAATGATTTCAAAATGTATTGTATGTGATATTATTTATTTGGATGGTGGTTCCTTTGATTGCAAGTGAACTAATAAAGCTAGCCTGCCTATACAGTATAGCCAGTTGTTAGTATGAGTATCACTAAATGATGTACACGATTAGTTTGTCAGCAAACTGGCCGGTAAAAGGCAACAAAAATTTTTACCGGTGATACCACTGGAGTCTGACCAAGCACAACAAAGAAACAACAGGCAAGTTTATAGGGTAGGTCTCACACAGCCGGTAACAACAGGAACTCACCTGAGTCAGCTGCAGAAGGCACATTATTGGACATACTATCTGCAGGTGGGCCTCCCATCCTTGGAGGTGGAAGTACACCCCCAGGCTGGTTGCCCATACTCATGGGTGAATCACCTGCAGTCCCAGGCCCCGTAGTTATGATACCGGGTGGAGGGGCCATACCCACCCTTGGAGGTGGGGGTAGTCCCATTGGAGTCCTGGTCATTTGTTGTGACACCTGAGGAGGCCCAAAGCCTGGTTTCTGGTAAGACTGTCCAGGTAATGGAGGTCTATTCATCATGCTCATAGCAGGACTCATATTTGGTGAAGCCTGCGATGTAGGCAGACCATTTACTTGTGGTGGTGGTGGGGGCCTCTGTCCTGGCTGACCAACACTTGGACTTGGCATGCCGGTGACACCATTCACTGATGGCTGACCACCAGGGCCTGGTGGCCTGCTCATTCCCATGGGTGTTGTCATGCTAGGGGGCAGTGGACCTGATGTAGGATGTGACAGCGGACCTGATGTTGGAGGTGGCAGTGGCCCTGACGTTGGAGGTCTCATCATGCCTGGCATAGATGGGGTCCCACCAGGCACTTGTGATGGTGGACCACCTCCCCTGAATGGTGGCCCAGCAAACCCCATGTTCTGTGCTTGGCTATACTGAGGGCCTGCCCCCATGGGTGGTCTTGGTTGTGGCTGTGACCCAGGGGCCACACTGTGGTTCACTGGTGGAGGACCTTGCGGTGGAAGCATACCCCGGCCTGTTGGAGGTCCTTGGAATCTCTGTACTCCACCCATCTGCTGATGACCCATACTGGTAGGTGTCAAACGCTGTTGTGGGTTGGGACCTGGGGGACCAGGTGTCCTCACGGGATTCGTCATCATGGAAAACTGGCCTGGATCCACTCCCCTGACTGGAGGCCCCGGAGGAAAACCCCCCGGTTGGGGTGGCATTCCTACTGGTGGCTTTTGGGGTCCTTGCGGCATCTGTCCTCGAGGCACAAATGGTCCTGCAAAATACAACCACAAGCTACTTTGAAATGAAAGTGAAACCCATATTGGCATACCAAATACACTTAGCATACCATGTTGAGGCATCTGGAAACACCAGCTCTTTCAAACGGACAGAAAGAAGATTTAACATGTCGCTTTCACTGGACTGTGTCCATCATGTGTTTCACTTATTTGGACAAGATAATGTGCCTGATTTTAAACTTAGATTTATAGGAATGTTTGTCCAGCCATCAACACAATATATGTAAACTACAATGTAGCTGCTGTATTGCAATGTCGCAGCATAACCGGTTTATACAACTCTTTTGCTTTAAGCTTCACAGACAAAGTACACTACATATGTACACAATTGCCAAATGTGAAGACAAAACAGTTTCTATTTTGGTGACGTTTCATGCTTTGTCAATTATCTCATTCCACCCCACAGTAATAAAGGCCTTCGTCAGTGGTTTTTACATTGCCTGGCAAGTCATGCTGCAGCTGCCCTTGCAGCAGCTGCAGCATGATTTGCCAGGCAATGCAAAAACCACTGACCTGAGACAAGGCATGTTGGTACTTAAATGAAAGCTCATTATGAGGAGTTTGAATATGCCATTCTCATAATAATTGCAGTTGAGCAGACGTGAAAATAAGTCAATGGGAGTGAATGAGTTATAGTAGTATATCAAAAATTTTCTTTATCTGTGTTTAGTTTGAAATTATGTGTTTAAACTGAAATTGATCATTTTGGAGTAGCTGTACCTTTCAAAGACCTTGGGCAGAACACTAAATTAAAGATTCCTGACACATTTTTGCCATACTGAATGTCTGTCAAAAATGCCAAAATTTAATAGTTTCTTTTTTTTTTATCATGTTGATGCAAAAATAGTATTTAGCATCTTATTTATATTTTTGTCACCAATCTGTTTATTCTTTTAGCATATTTAACAAAGAGCTCAAGCAAGTATGCAATGGTAAATAAAAAAGCAATGTCAACTATTTGTGAAATTTTAAATCTTAAACATTATGATTATGACCTTTCAAAAAATACACATGTATAGATACATGTATACACATACAAGTTTACATTAACTTGATTGATGCCTCTCAATTCATAAGCCTCAATAGGTAAATTTATGCCCCCCCCCCCCAAAAAAAAAGCTTTTGGTGTATCTCATCTTTTACGATAAATGGTCAGGATACTGATGCACTTATTTTGCATATTCTATCACACATAGGCATTAAATGATGGCATATCCACAAAAGAGATACAATACACTTTTGTACATATCAGATCTTAGGGCCTGTATTTTTCTGTTTTTAACAGGAACAGAACGGAATAAAGAATTTTTTTCACCTCTGAAACGGAATTTGCTGTTTTGCCTTTGTGTTTTTCATACAAAGAGAACTACTGAAATGGAATTTGGAAATTTCTGCCTGGTGAAACAGAATTTCTAGTTTTTTGAAACGGCAAAATACAGGCCCTAAGATCTGTTATAAAGCACAACTTCCTGTAGCAAAATGGGCTCCCTAAAGGTGCTGTTACCAAACTACACCAGTGGCTTCAATAAGCTCTCTTTTGCCAGTAGCTTAATTTTATGGTAATATAGAAAGATAAGGCAAGGCAAGCAAAGCTGGCATGCTTGCTGTTATGGTTTTGTGCAGATAAATTTTATGATATATTGGCAGTTCAATGTTGATCTTCCAAGTCCAACATGATGTTGGAACAGCTGCTGGTATATCAGGAATGTCAATTTCCTGAATCTGTTAACTTTCTGGATACTTGTGCTGCAGTCCAATGTCAGAACATGGGCAAATCCAGAAATTTGTTTGTGGGTGGGGCATGCTGAAAGTGTTCTGACCCCCCCCCCCCCCCCCAAGCTCCTGAATTTTAACACTTAGTACCCCCCTTTTGCATCTTCTCCAGGCATCAAAAAGTCCCAAAATCACTTTTCCGTTCCATAAATTATCAAACTTATGGTCCACTGAGGAAGAACAAAAAGCCAGGAAACCTTTTTTTTGGTCTATCTTACAGAGGAGGGTTGGTGGCCACATCCTCCTTGGATGAGCACCTACAGAAATATGCTGAATCTCATACATGGCAGCAGTACTTGATGCACACACAATGTGCACAGCTTTTAATGGAACTGATGTCAAGGAATCTGATAAACATAAACTTGTGACAGGTGTGTGCATATGCAATTAAAAATCTACATTTTAAAAGCCATACTTTCACTTAGAATCAAAAAAGTTATGCATGTTGAGGTAATCATAAAATGATAAAACATGGCCTCAATCAATAACAAGTATGCTGCAGTTTTCAAAATTCAAGGTTCTCTAACAGGGCTCGTCATTTACACTTTTTTGTAGCACTTGAACTACAGGGCAAGTTGCTCTGAGGTTTGTCCCTTGTCTGCCAGACCTGCTTCCTGTACAACTTTTTTAATAATTAACAAGTAAAATGCTGCATTCTAGGCAATTTTCAAGACATTTTCACTGATTTTTATCTTCGTATTTAAGGTTTGTTCAAATAATTCTGTTCAGATCTTTTTTCCCACTAGCATTTGTGAGCTGGTCTTGTTTTAGATTAACTTGCCAGAGCCTTTTCTCTACTTGCATACAGAAAGTGTTAACGATAAATGTTGTGTCCTGAATATTGTTAAAATTGTGTATCAACTTAAACATAAGCAGTGTCTTTTTCACTTTTTTTTATTGCAAAATTCATGCGACAGTTACTGAATCACACACACACACATATAATAACCCTGCAGTATGAAGCATATTAATGCCCACCCTTTTTTTTCTTTTTACTGTATGTACATGTACATGCATTGTCAGGAGAAACATTACAAACAATTTGTCAAAAATTGGTATGCAATTATGCATATGAATACTTGGTCACGAAACATTTTTTTAGCTTCCTAATGTCAATGCAACATTGCCAGCTGTTGTAATTTGTATTAAATCACCAGGAAAACCAGCACACAAAATTGTGGACTCCCATCCAGTTTTGTTCTTCATCAGAATATGGGACTACATCATTGTTGAAAACTGAACAGGAGTGGATAATTTTAAACTCTCATAATTATTGTTTCTTGTCAAGAATTTTTCCCTTCTTACCGCCCCCCGTCCAAAAAAAAAAAATTAAAAAAAAAAAAAAAAATGTAATAAAATTGCATACCATGTAAGGTACAAAAAACTGTTTTCGCATAGCCATTTGCCAGTTAAAATCATGAAATTGCTATTGCTATAATTCATTTGAATACATGTCAAGTTGTTTTGCATTAGTTAATAGGGAATTGGCTTATCAAATTTAAATTAATGTAATTTGTCCCTTGCCATAGTCCAATGTACCATGTTTATCACTTTTTCCTCTGATAGCCACATTCTGAATTTGCCTTTCACAGTTTCCATGGCTTCAGTCAGTCATACACAGACTCCAACGTGCATGACTATTTTAACAAAGTAAAGAGTTTTTGTTCAACTATTTATTGCCTTGCTTTCCAAAATGCTCGATCGTACCCTGCAGCACAATGGTTCACTTGCCAACATCTTCATATTTCATAACAAGAAGTCCATGAAAAATAGGTAAGGTCAAGATCAACTGGTTCACATGGGTTTTCAGTAGAGGGCTCTGCAGGCAAACAAGCTCAGTATACACGTACATGCATATATTTCCATAAGTTTCCATTGTAATTTGCACCTATGCAACTTTAAAATTGATCTACTTAGAAACACTAAATAACTTGTGGTACATGGTTGTATATAGTTAAAACATTCCTGTAAATTTCAATTTTGAGAACTTTTGTGGGAAAACTATTCTGCGTATTGAATGTCACTTTAACACAGAATCTCATGATAGGAATACACTCCTCTAGCCTCCAAGAATTGTGTGTATTGGGTTGTGTATTCAGTCAAATTCACATAAAATTGCTACAAGTAATTGCAACATCTCCTATTATCACCTTAAAACGAGAATGGTGGATCTGAGGGCAATGCAGTTTCCAACACACTGCTCTTTAGTTTCATTTATAACAAATACCAATAAATTAGATGCAACAAAAAATGCAGATAAAATTTTGGATAGTATTTAATGGTTTCAGCATATTTCTATGACTATTCGCATCGTTTTACATGGGTCAATATTAAAGTAGCAATATCAAGTTAACTTTCATGTTGTTAATTTTTGTAAACCTAAAAAGGGCATTAGCAACTTTGAACTGGGAAGCACAATTATTTTTTTGTTTACTGCCCAAAGACAGAAGCACATTTTAAGTGTGAGGAGAAAATTTGAAGACCTACCCCTTCCACACACACACCACACAAACCCAGTTCTCATCTTGAAGAGAGTCAAGTCAGCTGCACTCAATGACTGTTAGTAATTCTAGGGCTAGAAATTGAGACACATGTATTAATAAAGCACTGTGTGTTATTGAGACTAAATGGGTCCTCTGGTCTTTTCAATATCACATGTAGTGATTTTTTTAAAAGTGTGTGTCAAATGCCTCTTCAAAAATGAACATGGTTTTTATATTCTATTGAGATCATACACCTCAAATTGAAACCACTATGTTGTCTAACATTTAACCTTTATTTATTATATTTAGTCACCTGAACTAGTGTAGGTGCAAGAGTGGATCAAATACATGTGCATATGCACACACACACACACACACAAACTAGTTTCTGTACAATTCTCTACAAAGTCCGTAAAAAAAAAAAATTGCAGGTCTTTACACAAGCAAATATTGTACTATTACTGCACCATGAATGTATCATCCATCTCATCTGAACCTGTACATTGCATTGTGCCCACCTGGCTCCACAGAGGGCACAATGATGTCAATCAGGTTTTGCATCTGTTTTCATGAATTCGCCTTGGGTTCAACCATAGACATCATGGAGTTGTCATAAAAACTAGATCAGATATGTCATGGACAAAATTCAAACCAAAGTGAAGTAACCACAAGTTTAAGTCTGGTTAACTCCATCTAACTAAAACGACGTAAAAAGTGTCAATATATCATCAAATTCTGTGCCCCCCATGGTAATATCAGGACTTTCAATTTTCACACATTTTTCATAAAATAAGTGAAAACAGTACATACACATGATATGCTTGATCAGATATACATGTGTTGTCTCACTTGCAACTTGACTTCATACCACACATGGCATAGGCCCACACATACTCTTGTACACACATGTAATTCTAGTATTTTTCTGATATGTCAGTGTGACCTGGTACACTATATTATAATGGTGCTGATGTTTGCTTTAGTTTCAGCAAGGACTGTTCCCTGTATTACCAGGTTGAGGCTGACCACAGATCAAAGCAAATACTTTGGTGGACAGATGTCCTTAGGTGAAGGCGTGGTGTACATTGCTGATGGTATGATTCCAATGTATGAAGTCCTTTGTAACATTTTCTTTTGTGTCCCAAAATGCACAAATTTCTACTGTGCTCACATGGTCTATAGACAGACCTCATTCTGGTTGATCATGTAGATCCAGGGAAATGCACAAGTATCCACGTAGTTCCATTTATACTTAAATATAAATCAGCATAGTTGAGCCATCCATATGAATCTTTAATTCTTGTGTCTCAATCAATTCAATCCTCTCCCACTTAAGTCACCCAGAGGTGTCCAGGTGTTAATTGTTGTCTGCCTCAATATTTAATTTAAATTTCTTGTCAATGGAAAACATGTTTGGTAAGAACGGAACACAAAACATACCAGGAGAGCATGCCCCAGGTCAACAGTTTTCCTTGACGCTGACTGGGCATAATGTGCCCAACCCACATCAGCAAAGTTGTTGATTCAACTTTATTCTTCTAACCAGGAGCAGGGTTAAGGTGAAAATACCATTTTGGGGGGGGGGGGGGGGCAGGTGAGGTGTACCAGCTGGAAGGTAACTGTGCATAGATGTAGGGTCATACTGTAATTAAGGCAGGCTGTCTGTACATTGATCGAAGTCAGAGACTCCCAACTCTCCCATTTTGGGCGAGGACATTTCTTACTGTCAATCACTTCCCATATTAGCCTTTAAACTATGCATTGAAGTCCAAACATGCACCAAAAAGCACTATTTCAACCTCACTTTCCCAAAAGTTTCTCACCAAGGAAGGAGTCCCATCCAATCTGAGACCCTTGCCCCGCTTGATTGCTTCTTTCCCTTGCACCCTCCTTCTTAATATACCTACTGACAGAGAGAATCTCCCACCACTTTCCCTATGAGCTTGGAGTCTCTCCAAATACATCTTTTGATACAGGAATCCAAAATGTACTGGTTACCAAGAGGTTTAGGCAAAACATGGTTATTCATTCTTCAGCGCGTCTTGTAAACCTGAGGTGAGTTGGTCATTTATTTTTTTTCCATTCACCTTATGTATGTGGTAGAACTGGCACCAAAATGCACATTAAATAGTTTGGGTTCTTGATGAAACACTGGCAATGTGTGTTTTGCATGTGCCTAGCATCTTAATTTCCAAGCTGTAAAATGAGTCTCCCATCAATATAAAGACCAGAAACATCAAAGAAAAGCATATGTGCATGGCCGGCAATATGTTTTGCTGAACAGTTCACAAGAAATGCCTTATTTGTCTACTGTGCAACTTGCAAGATTTCATGGTGGTCAGGTAAAAATTCTGAACATTTTTTGGATTACGCACCTTCTTCTTTCCTAAAAACTGTCAGATTTGGATTTAAGTGCACAAGTCAGATGCTCATTCAGAAATGTTGGTTATTACTTCTTTAAATAACACAACGGTAAAATACACAGATGACAACATGAATATATCAAAGAGTACATGATATACCTATTAGTATTATCAACATGTTTATGTTGTTGATAGGGCTGTAAAAATGGGTGTATGTGTTGCGCGCTATCGACTGATCTGCGCCATCGACCGATCGCGCTGCGCTCATCGATATATGGCCCTGCGCCATCGAACGATTATTTGTTCACCGTATGACACCTGTTGAGTGTGTTGGCGCTGCACTAGCGAGAGATGTGTCAGGGTCCAGATGACAGTTTTCTTGAGTGGCTCTGACATGTGAGTGAGTGATCACAAACTGACAGCCACAGAATCATTTTGTGGGGCACATTGGGCAAGTGAGGTTATTTGAATGCCTGAGAGAATCATGAGACCAAAGACGTGTGACTTGTTTCCTGTTGATGTTATATTAAAAAAAAAACATTACTATGACCTCAAGCAATTGTTTGTTTGGTGTTGTCATTTTAGTCTTTTGATGGAGTATACATTTGGATTTTTTTTTTTGGGGGGGGGATCCTTGACATATATGTCAGAAGTATGGTTTTATATAGGCAAAATAATAAAATATGAAATGAAATGTGGGATAATAAAATTATGTCCCAACTGGAAAAAATTTCCTTCGATAATATTTTTTTTATCATTATTAGATATCCATATTGAAAAAGTAGAAATTTTACTATTGAAATTATAAATATTTTTAATTCATTATAAGAGAATTTTAACAATATTATATTGTTGCTACTGAATGTCTGTAAAAAAAATTGACAAACATAAGACAACAGGCTGTACATATTGTAACAACTGTTTCTCCCATATATTTTTGTATATTATTGCAAATGAATATGTCTGCAAGAAAATCTCAAACATTTTAACATTTTAAAACCCTCCTGTACACATTGTACCATTTATTTTGATTTACAATTTTGTCTATATAATATTATAGGAACAAAATGTAGGTTGGGGATTTGAAAAAAATAAAATGGAATTTTTGTGCACTAAAAAAAAAACAATCAAGCAATCATCATAATTAGACAAGCTCAGCTACTATTCTGTCTTGGAAAGGTTTCTCTGATTTTATATACATTGTTTATTTGTGTGGTTGCAAAAGGGTCACATTAGGGCCTAATAAAAGTGTCTAATTCACCATATTTTATGGAAAAGAAAAAAAAAAAAGTGGGCACAACTTCTTGTTAGTTTCCCCTGACAAATTTTCAAGCTTCACGTCCAATTTCACATACGCCATCTACAGGCAAATTGGCTAACTTGTCAACCAGGACATGTATGCAAACGATCTCTAACATGCTGACTGTTGTAGTTCATGTCAACAGGAAACTGCCTGCATTGACTTTGCTATTTGATGATTTTGCAGTTGCCCGTTTTCAACTTTTGGCAACAGAAATCTAAAGATTATTCACATCATTTTGTTTAACAACAAAACCAAAACGCTAATAATCAACGTTGATAACTTAGCCAAGTTCTAACCACAGTTTATCTGTTTATTGAAAGATCATGCATACATACATAGTTCGCCCAGCTATTTATATCCATCGTGAGCGCAGCGCGATCTATCAATGGTTGCGCGCTCAACCGATGTGTGCGCCGACGAGAGATCCATTGTCAGCGCAGCGCGATCGGTTAATGGAGCAGATCGGTCGATAGCGCGTAACATATGTATATACCAGTCCAGTGTATACCATACATACTGCAGATGTCCCTGACCGGACTGACGCACCTGCATGCTTACTTACTTTGTTTTCAGGCTTCAAACCTTCACACACGGCCCGATGAATGTCACCAAGACAAAATTTGAGCATTGCTAGCTTGACATGGTAAGATAAAGTCTTGGAGGTGCCAATACCTACATATGCTGGAACAAACAAGGCACCCAACACATGACGAGTTGTGATCAACTAAGTTCAATGGCAATGCCTTGCCGACTCACTAAGATTTCTGGTTAACAAACTATCATAAAGTTAATTCCCATAGTTCGGTACATATCCAGTCTGTACACTCTGTGTGTTACAAGTCACATAAGATGGCAACAACTGGACAAGATTATATTTTGAACTGTCAAACCGATCTGCTTACAATCAATGGTGCACCTGACCAATCAATTTTGTGTTTGTGGAACGTAAACTGCTGGGATTGAAGACGTGGCGGACACTAGGTTCATGTGGGGACGTGGCTGTTTGTTGATGTGTCCGTATCCTCTTTACCTTCACTCTGTGGCACAGGCTTATAGGTCATACTCACCGCTGTTAGGGCGAAGCCCCATTCCGGGGTTATTTGGTGGACCAGGCGGTCTGTACCCTGGTGAAAATGTGTTGAATCGCTGTGGATCCGCCATTTTTTGTTCTCACGGTTTCTTGCCCGGGTGTTTGATCGAAGTTCACGAAAACTTCTCGAACGATAACTGGATATAATTTCTATCCTACTCTATTTTTTACCTACGATATTCACTTGAATTCACTTTGATGTACATTTGTACATTTCAGAGGCAACTAATTCAAAATTTTACGTGGTTTCTCATTGCAATAAGATCCGGAAGTTCCCTCAGAATCTGACATGCGTATTTGCAATCAACGTGGCATGCCCACAATCCTTTTCGGTTAGCTAAAGATCGAAGCAGCTAAAAAGATATGTTTGATAATCGTCATGAAGTCAAACGTCATTGCGTTGTATTTATTGAAATGAAATGCACAAATTATTTCATACAATGGAAAAAAATATGGACGAAACGTGAAAATCGTTGAAGTTAGAATCTAAGAGAGAGAGAGAGAAAATTGCATAACATGTCATAACAGTTGATAACCTTTAGTTGGTGTAAACATTGTCCATGCAGCATCATAATGATATAATAATATGGTTTGTGCTACTGGTACATCCTAGCTATGAAATGAAGATGAAAGTTGTAGATATTTGAATTTATTTTGATTAGGCACACTTCCAAACTTCAAACGTTGAATGTCTTCACAGCTTTCTTCTTCTTCTTCTTCTTCTTCTTCTTCTTCTTCTTCTTCTTCTTCTTCTTCTTCTTCTTCTTCTTCTTCTTCTTCTTCTTCTTCTTCTTCTTCTTCTTCTTCTTCTTCTTCTTCTTCTTCTTCTTCTTCTTCTTCTTCTTCTTCTTCTTCTTCTTCTTCTTCTTCTTCTTCTTCTTCTTCTTCTTCTTCTTCTTCTTCTTCTTCTTCTTCTTCTTCTTGTTTTTTTAGTCCTGAGGAAGGTGTCAAGCCAAATTCAATTTGCTGGTTTGTGATATAGGTGTAAAATATACTGAAAGTTGTACAATCCTAATTTATGCTTATACACAATTGGAATATTTAAATGCTTAACCATTAAAAAAATTGTAAATTATAATAGATGATGGAGCCAGTCAAATTTAAATTCGAAGGATTGCGTTCAAGGAACATTAATTTTATTATTATTGAACAACAGTTTTAACATTTTAAATTTTGCTGAAGCACACAGACAGATTAATTTGCTCTGAAGGAAATCTTGTTTTTATTGTTCCTTAATTATCTTCAGTTAATATATTTGTAATGTGATTTTTGCATTAAAAATGGATGGCTAAACAATTTAAGTACAAAGATCAGTCACAGTGCACTTGCAGAGTTAAAGTCAGTCCGGATACATTGATCGGGATCTGATCAGCCATGTCTGTCTTATATTATCCTGTCTCAACAGAAATTAATTTCAAACAATAAAATGGGATATTGTTGTAACTTTGCTGCAGTTAATGCGCAGAAACGAAGAAATAAAATCATGAATTGAAAATATCACCTTTTTTCATAATGAAAATTGAACCGTACTTATGATGTTATTCGTCTTATGAGGACAGTTTAATTCTCTTTTAAGAAGAGTGCAGCATTACACTTTGTCTGAATGAATGTCACTGAAATGGAGCAATTCTATCCAGACACACATACTTGGTCATTTGCATGCTAATATGAGTTGCTGGGTAGAATGAAAAGAAGTCACCTTGGAAAGTATGACTGATGAACTTTTACCAGGAAAAAAATAATATGAGGTTTTGCCCTTTGACCAACTATGCTTATAAGAAGTCACATCGTCAAAAAACATACACGGGGGGGGGGGGGGGGGGGGTCTTTCGCCTCCTTCCCCCTCCCGATTGGTTTAACATAGGATTCATCTGAAGATAGCTTGGGTCATGTGTGAGCAGTCACACAAAAAGGAAATTGCATAGAAGTGGAAGCGAGATAACGGCCTGAAAGGTGCGAAAAATATGTCTGGTATTGGGGTACCTGTGGGTTTTAAAAAGGGGCCATTGGCATCAAAGGGATTAGTGTGAATCCACAATACGATTACGTTCGTTCGGTCACTCGCAGTTCTCTGACAAGAGCAGAATCATCAGTATGCTGAAGTCTGGCCTTTCCCAGCGTGAGGTTATCAGGAGAGTGAGATGGCCTCCTTTTCCCAAGGAGTATATTATAAGGTCTTGCTCCTTGACCAATGCTGGCTGGTATAAGAATAAAACATTGTTGGATACTCAGGTGTTTCAAATTTTGTCTGTTACTGTCATTTCTGAACTTCAGTATCACAATTGAACTGAGGTCTGAAGGAAAGATAATTTCTATCAAGTGCAAGAAGGAAGGCATGCTAAGGTTTTTTGCACCATAACATGAAAAAGTCTTAATTATTAAACATGGTGAATTTGAACAGAAATATCGTATATAAAAAATGTATGGCTGATGAACTTTTGTCACTAAGAAAAAATATATATGAAATATTCTACAGGCTTTGTGTTACTTTTGCTTCTGAATCGCATTCAGTATTGTATGCGCCTACACTCCTCGACAAGTACCCCTCCGCCCTCCTATTTTTTTTTTTTAATATAAACAGATTAACATTTACGTTTAGTCTATTTATGACATTATGGAATCATTAAATTTTTTTACGCGTCTATAGATGGGAGTGGTAGTAAACCATGTGACCGCCCGATTATGTGCTATTTTGTTCCATTGAAACCGAAATGTAATTTTGTTTTCAAAAAGCCCTTTTTCCCTTGGTGTAACTATACAACATGTTCTGTGATAGTGTGTCACACAACGTCAAATCAGAGAAAAGGTTTCATCTGGACGCCTGAATGCACAATGAAGCCACATTCTAAGAACCAGTGGGGTTGACTGAAGGTACACATTATGTCAGGTAATAGATGCAACGGTATTAATGTTTAGGGCTGTTGCATTGTTTATAACCACGCCCATCCATTGAACGCTGAAAAAGTCAATGGCATAAATATTTAAACTGAATTCTGTTTGCTGAAAATTCTGAATGTTCTTGTGTGTTAGAGTAGGGGCATATACAATACTGAATGCCATTCAGAAAAAGACATCAAGCTTCAAGAACATATTTTTTCCTAGAAACAAAATTTCTTCAGCCATACAATAATGCTGATCTGATGGAATCGTCCATTTTGAGTCGAGATTATTAGTTGGGTTTAATTCTGAATCTGACTGATATAATATTATAAACATATTTGTTTATACTGGATCACCTATACGTATATAGTAAACCGATATTAGCCATCAAGAGCTTCTCTAGCGTATATTTCAAGACACACGATGATTTGACCATAATACACAATACAAAATAAAATCTCAAATAAATCGAATACATGAAATGTTATAAAATGGTGGTTTCAAATGGTGACCGGTCAAAATGAGAATAAACGTTTGTGTATCGTTTATAGAGAGGAAAGAAACACAAGCAATGACATGGCTTCCACGGGGTTGTTGGTCAGAAAATGAATCGCCTTCATTTGGTTATAGAGAATCGAAAAACCTCGAAAAACTCCTGAGTAATTTGTTTCAAAAGGTCTGGACTTCCTCTCAGCAATCTAGTTATATATTAGTAATTATCTAGCCCAGCGGGTGATTAATTTTGGATTTACAAGTTCTGGAACGCACTCCAGTGACCAGCAAAGCATGGCTGCTAAACAGACTGCTATTTGTGTTTCTGATTTTTTGCTAGGGAAAGCACCAGAGACGGGAATGATTAGAAGGTCTGATTCGCAGACAAAGAGAAACCAAGCGAATAAAAAAGGCTTTGTTTTAGGTTGCGCCGGTATCAGATTATAGAACAGCCTAAGTTTGAGGGTTTGGGCACGGAGGATAGAATAGAATTTAATAGATTTACTAACTTTGTGCAGATGAGAACTTGGACGTTAGTATCCCAAACGAAGTTCTGTATAATATATATGAGGAAAGCGTTTCCCACATGGGTTTTTTCCGATACACAGAAGATATATTGAGTTTGGATTTGAAAATTAACAAAGATGTTGACTATCTGATTTTTAGAGCAAAATTACTCCCAAGAAAACATTACATGGGATGAGAGCATCAAGAAAAACGTTTTGTTCTGAATATAATTAGGAGTCTGACGCTCGGTGTAAGGCCAATTTAAAATGTATTACGACATACACCCAGGTCTCCGTATTCAATGATGATGATAATGATAATAGTATATTATCTAAAGAAGACTAAAAGAGTGAATGAACAGATTTCATAAAAAATAGATAAATAAATAAATAAGTAAGTAAGTAAGTAAGTAAGTAAGTAAGTAAGTAAATAAATAAATAAATAAATAAATAAATAAATAAATAAATAAATAAAAACGCCCGGGAGACAAACATAGGTTTTGATGGGGGTCCAGAGAGTTAACATGTTCAAGACAGAATGATTCGTGTGGCACGAATTAATCACATGTTATGCAATGCTACATGTGCGGGAGAAGGTCTCACGTGATGTCTCTTCGATGAAAACAGAAACAATGCGTAAAAAAATTACTTATTAATTCTTCTTCATCGTCATCAGACCTCGTACATAAAAAACTCAATTCATACTCTCCGAAATCACTATGCTCTGTTGTATTTGCCATAACTCTTGGCAAACTGAAGGTACTCTGGCTAAGAATACATGCACCATGGCCAGCGGGTTGCGTTTGTGACGTCAGTAACACTTTTCCACATCGGGCCATGATCGGAGAAAATTCGCGCGCTTTCCTGTCACAAATGTGATGTACTTTTGGAGCTAAAAAAAGACTATTCAAAAGCGAAATTTAACATTTTGGTCTTCAGATAGCATTTCTAACGACCTTAAACATCAACTTTCTAATTTGTAGTGTCCATTCAATCAATAGGACCTTTGTGATATGCAAAACATTAGAAATTTACCTGAGCTTAGCAAGTAATGAATATGTACGAATGAAAATGTAATTAAAAACATGGCTGCATTCCGTTACAATGCTTACACCTGACAAAATTATAACTGAAACTTGTTGAAATGATTTATTGTATTGTACAAGTATATGATCTCAGGAATATCATGTGCCCTGATGCTGAACGGAGGCCTGATACAGGAAGTGAAAATAATTGAACTGAACAAAGGGCCAACCATTTCTGGGGATTAATTTCTTCATAGTCTTACTCGTAGAAAATTTTTGTTTTTCAAATTGGAATTATTCGATTTCTTTATTTCATCTAAGTTGCATTAAGTTTCTTTTATAAAACTAAACGGTGCGGTCAATCTCATCCCGTACCAAAATAGTTGAAGGCATGTTGCATAAGGTACTTATGTCCCTTCCATGCGCGATTATGCTGTCTCATTATTTTACAATTGATCCGATGCTTGTCTTTCGACATTACATCTATTCCTCGACAATGTATGAACTGTTTATAATTGTCTAAAAAGAAGCTTAACCAGTGGGATACTCTGTCGTCTATAGACTCACAGACCACGTGGCCTGCGTCCTGTGGAGCATATAAGGTGGCGTCCTATTTAGATTTTTAAAGTTCGCCCACATGTAACCCCATGATGTGCTGATGCAAAAAGTCTCACATGCTTCTCACACGCTAAAATCACTATAAAACATAAAAAAAATTGAAGCAGCAATTATTTACAGAGTTATGAGAGAGTATGATTAGGTTAAAATTAGACATTTGTATATTTGAAATTAATATTATTTGGAAATGTAGAACACAATTTTGGTTTGTGATAGATCTCTCTTGTGGCTCTGTAATGATGTTTACAGATTCCAATTAGTAAGTATCACGCAGAACGTTTTCAATCACAAAATGCTGCGTTGTACAGGCACATTGTTATCCAATGAACACTTTCTGTTAAAGAAGTAAGGAAAAAAAAAAAAAAAAAAAAAAAAAAAAAAACCAACAACAACAACAACAACAAAAACAAGTAGACATTCAGCAAAATGGATCAAAAGAGAACAGTGATCATGTACGGAAGATATTTTCATGTAACGAATAAACAAAAATAAAGTAAAACAAATTTAACGGAAAACGATGCTCGATAGTAATCAGGTACAAACTGAATGGGGTTGCCGAATTTGATCAAGTTGATCAACGAATATGTTAGATTTATTAAGTGTAACTGCATCTGTATGTATAAACCAACCAACCGACCGACTGATGGATCGATCGATCAATCAATTTGTTTAGCAACGTCACATATCATGTGGCAACGTTACTGAAGTTGATTCCAAATGTTAACTTCAGAGCAATTTGAGTCAGATCTTTGATTTTGCACTCTGTGATGGACATTGTTAAAGTTTTGATCTGATTCAAGTGATGCTGAATTTAATCGAAAGGTTGCATCCACCTACCTTCCAATTCTTTCGACGGCACACTCTAAGACTTATGAAACTGAAAAAAAAACTCTTTGGCAATATGTGAACTCAGAACGGTGAAGTTCAATTTTCATTTTGTATCAATAAAAGTCGCATCTTCATCTTCTACTAGGTATCTGTCCTCCTCCTCCTCCTCCTCCTCCTCCTCCTCCTCCTCCTCCTCCTCCTCCTCCTCCTCCTCCTCCTCCTCCTCCTCCTCCTCCTCCTTGTTTTTTGTTAATTCAGTTGCTTTTTGGGGGTGGGGTGTGGGTGGGGGTCACACGACATATACACTGGCACTTATGTTGCGTTGGATTAATATTTCATCAACATACTCAGACGAAACCCTAGGTCGGTGCATTTGTGGTCAGTTCAGCGGTCGCAGTTCCTTTGACTTTTGCTTTTAGGTATACAACATTTGTGTGTCTGCCGTTGCGCCTGACCATAGGACATATCAAATTTACTTTTCGTACAACGCCTTTCAATAATTAACATTGGGAAATATTTATGCAGTTGATAGTCTGGCAACTGGGACTAAATAAGTCTATGTAAACTGTCATTGTAGACAAGTTGCCCTGGCCGTGTCGAAGGCCAACATTTTTGTGTGTGTGTGATTAGTTCGGATTTTGCTATTACCCTCATGAAGATGAATAGTGCGTAGAAGCTTTGCAATACTGTATATCTTATTCATTTGTACTTTGTATGTAATAAAATAAAATAAAATAAAATAAAATAAAATAAAATAAAATAAAATAAAATAATCCTCATGCCACAAAGTATTCATGGAGCAAACAAATAGATGTACTGATTTATGAAGCGTAGAAGTATACTACATATTTTGCAAGCTCCTTTCCAGCAGAGGGCGCAAATGGTAGACAGGAACTGATCATGTCCGAAAGATATTTACATTGATTCAGTCATATCATATCGTCAAACAGCATCACCATGGAACAAACTGACATTTTCTACGACAAGGCTGAATACATTGAAACTGTACGTGTGCTCTGATCATTTCATTCTGAAATTTATTTTCTCGTTTGGGGTAAGATATTGGAATGCAACTTTCCCTCCCTCGAGTCTCTGCCCACCCTGAACCTCTCAATCAATGTGGTCAGAATAGAGCCGACACCACACTGTCCACAGGATCCCTGGGCCTTGATCCTCCTGTCCGTGATACTTCAGTCAGGTCTCACTATGGCTAATGTTGTGTATTTCCATTACTGTCCATTGTAATTTGCAACATAGTAACTTAAAACCCACTGCATGCCATACAGAAACAGAATGTTTCGTGGTAAATCTGGATGACTGAAAAATCCACTTCATCACTCAGCGACAGCATGAAAAGTTACCAGATAATAATTAATGGTTACATGTAGTATGTACCATGTGCACTTGAATTTCAACATGCAACTTCCGCCTGCAAGAATTTTGTGTGTTGGGTTGTTTATTCAGTTGAACACACACAAATTGCTGATTGTGACCTCAGCTGGAATACACAAAATTACTTCTCTAGGGATACACAGCCCTGGCCAGCAGACCAATGATAATCTGATGACTGGGGATAGGCAACTCAAGCAGATTTGTCTTTGATCTATTTCAAAGTTGTGGTCTCTGGCAGAACAGATTATCATGATTACATTATGGTGGATGTGATGATGGACATGGAAATGCATATTCAACTAAAATCATAGGCCTACCCCAACAGTCAATACACAAATGCTAATGACAGTTTGGGAGAAAAGTTTATTATATAGGACACTGGCCTTTTCTTAAATCACTGATACAATTACGTTTTAACCACTCATGAGAGGTTCTCTGGGTTATGATAAATCACATGATTACCACTGGTGTCTCCCATGCAGCATTCTACTGCAGCTTTGGTAATATTGAGTGCGCCTTTTGTTTCCATTAGCATGACCATTTAAATGCAGGCATGTATATATGTCAGGTAAATGGGGGTGGGGATGGGGGGATATATACTTATCCTGTTCTCTTATACTCACATTTAACATTTCAAAAAGGAAAAGCGAAATAGTAAAACTGGATGTTAATTCCCTTACCAAAGCTCTTTTTGGTAGGACAGACTAGATAGATATTCCAAATCATACCGGTCTGTTAAAATTGTCATCATTTTCAAAAGAAAGCACAGAGCATATACCAGGAAAGGGGTTGAAGATCTACATAGGCTGCTCTTGACCACATCATGTACATGTTCCACAACGGCTGTCATGACTGTGGCTCTTTATTCTGCAAAGTTGGTAACAATAATAAACAGTAAACTATCATTGGAGAGGCAAGCCACCAGTGACAGGTGGATGTTAGGATAGGCAGTGCTCCTGTGACAACAGGATAAGCGGGGTCCTAAAGTGGTAAGATTTTAATCCCAGTGGAGAATGGTCTTGGTCCAGTGCACTTGGGTAGGGGTGCCCAGGTCCACTGAAACAGTAGTTTCTTAAATTGTTGTGTAAACTATGTGATCAATGAGCTAAAGATACGGGGCGAAGGTCGCAACGGCTAGTGGAGATGGGTCCGACCGGTTTCGTTTCGACTGAAACTCATCAGGGACTGAGGGGAAAATGACGTGACGTCTGTTTATATACCAGAGTACAACTTTTCCATTGCTACGCAAAACACGGGCTTGTGATTACGTAACACGGAGCTCCGGACTTCGTGTGACAGTGGTTGTCAACGCAAAGTTGAATCCAAATGAAAATTTGAATTACAGTGGACTCAAAAGATTGAGGTTACTGTTGGTGCACTTCAGGGGTTGTTGAGTGCATAAACAGGAATAGTTCGTGGAAAAACAAAGTTCCACTGAAGCCCTGCTGAAGGAGCTTCTGGCTGTGTGACTACACAGTAAACGGATAGTTGTGCATCTTCCCATAGGTAAATCCATTGAATATGTCTACCTAGCAGAAAAACATAGGTAAATGAGCTCTGGAACAAAAATTTAGCATAAGACTGAGCAATGGAGCTCATTTACCCATGATGTTGAGACCGAAGGGCTCTAGTGAGCGCAGTTGGTGCATCCAATGTCTCTCCCTGTCTAGTCGCCACTGTCTAGTGCGTTCTAGACGAGGGGGAGTATAGATGTATTCCAGTATGTGAACTTTCAAATTCAGTTCAGAATGGTCTAGTTGGGCAAAATGTCTGCCTAACGGTTGGTCCAGTACTTTGTTATTGATATAACGAAAGTGCTCGCGGAGTCTGTCCTTCAGTGGACGGAGCGTTTGACCAACATATTGTTTGTGACAAGTTCCGCAGGTGAGGAGGTAAACTAGATTGGAGCTTTCACAGCAACCCCCTTTGGGGACACGGTATGTTCACCCTGTTTGTGTGCTTTTGGCATTGCCTGAAGTGTCCAGGCAAGCACAATACTTGCAACTGGTTTTGTTGCATTCATTAGAATGTTTCTTTCCAGAAACTGCAGGGTTGGATTGAGATTCTGGATGATATCGAATCCGGGATCGGACCAATACATCAGAGAGACTCTGTGCTTTCTTGAAACCAATGATCACTTCCTTGTCCATTAGGACTTCAGCGTTTGGTGAAGCTTCTAAGATCCTCCAATTGTTTTGGATGATATCTTTGACAGGAGGAAGTGATGGATTGAATGTCATGATCAAGAAGAAATTTTCTTGGTCTGTTGTGTTGGCTGGTTTGGGTGCCAGAAGAGATCCTCTGCTGGCCCGGTCCACTTTGTCCTTTCTATAGTGATCCTGATTGGAATTTTGAAGTCTGTTTTTGGATCAGTCCCACTGGGAGCTGGAGTGGCTAGGGATGGAGTTGCTGAAGACTGTGTCATCACGCTTGATGGAGAGTCTGCTTTAGCTTTTTTGTGAAAAAAGCATTTCAATTTGAGGCTTCTGAAAAATCTATCTAAATCACTGGATATTTGGCCCATGTCCGGTTCTCTGGGGGTGGGGCAAAAACCTAAACCTTTATTCAAAAGGCTAATCTGTGATTCAGATAGGGAGTGGTCAGATAAATTGATCACGATATTTTCTGGGATTAAGGTGTCTGATAGATCCCTAGAATTGTTTGAGTTGTTATAATCAACTGCATGTAAATATTCAACTCTATATTTGCTATTTTTGACTCTATATTTTGACTCTAAAAAAAGAAAAAAAAACTATGTGATCAAGTAGCGTATGAATGATTCTGTCAGTTTCAAGATATCGGCCGAATACCCAAAACACTATCAGCAACTTATTGTGGTAATATCATGCATCTGTCATACCACAAGAGCAGTGTGGACGCTATCAGAAAAGAACAAAGTAAGAGCAAATCACTGTCATGACTGATGCCAGGCACCAGTGTCACAAAAACTCTTACTACACAGACATGGTGGCCCTAGGTTAAATTTTATGTTCGGAACGAGTGAGACTTGAACTTGCAATCTTTGGCAGCAGTCGCCTAGCAGAAATGGGAAACACACAAATCCACTCGACCAAATCCCCATTTTAAAAAAGAATGGTTCAATCACACTCAAAGTTGGGAACAAGCAACACATTAACATGAAGGATGCAAAATTCTCACAGAAACATGAAAAACTTGAAGTTGGGCATTTGTATGCAGACTTCCAGGAAGCAAATGTGGTTTTTGATGAGCATGTTCGTGACAGGAATGTCGGTGTAGACAAGAGTGTGCAAGAGAAAGACAATGTGCACAACTCTAATGACATACCTGGCAACATCTTTTGACAAGAAATAGGGAGAATTTTTGTGCCAGTTGGGATATTTTATATTTTTACAAAGAATAAAGAAGTAATATTGGAGTTTTCACTGGGGGAAATTTCTGAAAATGAGCCAAATTTTTATCAAAAATGCCATTAATTAAGATGGGAAATAGGAAAAATCCCCCCAAATAGGAGGACTTGGCAGGTATGTAATGACCATTGGGATGTGGCACAGTCTCCAGTAAAAGGAATGAAGAAAATCACCAATGGTCCAAAGTATGCCAAAACAAAAAACAAAACAAGAAGTGGAACCCGCAGCTTTGTGATAAAACATGCAGAGTACGGAAACACATATACTGAGCCACAGACAACTGTGAAGGATTGCCAACCAAGTTAGTTGATTATCTAGACACTATATACCTTTGCATTAGCAGAATATCCATACCTCCTGCCACCCAAGTTCAGCATGTGTATGTACCAGATACTTACAATGTGACAGATAAAAAAGTTTTTGGTGGGAAATTGCCGTGCATATGTCATGTTCAAAGATGCCAATTTGATCAGTTCATGATACCCAGATAACTTTTTATATTTGTGCATGCTGAGAACATTGGAATGGTCAATTCATTATTTGCACATTTTTCTGTTCCTTATTTCTAAGGGTATATTGTGGGGGTGAATATAAGCTGTGCAAAATAAATAACTCATTGCTTATACTTTACTATTTTACCCATAATTCATCAGACATCTTATTGATATGTAAATGAATCTATGGCATGATCATTTGCATGTAAACAGCAGCAGAATTAGAGCTCATGTTCCACTGCACATGGACTAAATGTAAGATCAGACCAAATCAGAAATGACACTTTTCAGAAAGGGTCATGTCATTTCCAGTGCAGTGGTTTTTCCTATTCCTGTTAGCAGGTCAGAACCCTCTTGATCATTTCCTTGTCCCACGCTTGTCTCGTATGGGCAGAAACTGGTTTGGCTACAAGGCCTGGATGTCGCCATCTGTGGTAAAGTTTTCAATATTTGAAGGCTCTCTGAGATGGACAGGGTATCCCACATTGAAGCTGGGGAAAGTTGCCAAGCTGCGGCACAGGTGATGGGAGTCACTCGCAGAACCATAAATGACTTGTTGTGAAAATACAGGGAAACTAATAATGTATGTGACTGGCTGTGCTGGCAAGGCTTGGGCTGACCACTGGGCCACAAAATCAGCTCATTCTTACTTCATCCTTAAGATACAGGACAAGCACAAGTCATCCAAAGTCAGCTGTAGAAAGTCAGCCGTCACCACTGGCGTTTGTCTGCCCAGACAATATGCGACAGACCACTTGATGCAAGTTTAAAATTACTATGATCAAGGCACATTGTGAAAAAAAACCCAACCCAGCTCCTTACCCCTCCCCGCAAAGATGTAAGGATGCACTTGGCAAGGAAACACTGTGTATTGTGGTGGTGGTGGGGGTGGGGGGGGGGGGAGGGAAGCAATGTTCTGTTCACAAGTGCGGTGTAAATGTTGCTTTTCCATCCATTGCTGGGTGAGAACATGCTTGGAGAAGAAAAGGGGAGAGACCTGGTGCTTGCTCTGTTCAGCCCAAGGTGACATATCGAGGGGAGCACCATCAGGGATGGAACAATGACCGTCGGATGATGTGCTACAGAGATCCCGCACCCCATGTCATACACATGCTGACCAGTGCACTTAACATGTGCACATTCTTATTAACAGGGTAACATATGGCACGAGTTGCTAAGTAGCTTATTTAAACCTGTCCTCACACTCTGCCACATGCCATTCTGTCTTATGCTTTGACAGTTGTATGACACACTTTTGAACACCCAATGCAATGGCATGCCCACGTTGGTCTTGCAGCTGTCCTGTTGGATCAGTTACAGTGAAGCTCGCGTTTCTGGAAAGCGCTATCTTCAATAACAGTATCCCCATAGACTGTGTTCTTGCATGCCACTTCTTTGTGCTGTTCAGTGATAGGGTTATCATACAAGGGCAGTTGTTTGGCTTCTAGGAGGCAGGCCCACTGTCAGTTTGAAGATTCTGTATTCTTTCACTGTCTCCATCATAAAAGAAAATATATCGCCAGTGGATCAATGAAGTAAAACCTCTCTTGAAAGACCACTGTTTAGGTTTGACTGTATTGTGATCTGCCAAGACAGGTGGTCTTTCATATGAGCTACAAATACATGTAACATCAGCACCAAGCCAAGTATCCTGAAAAGATGGTCTTTCAAGACAGGTGGTTTCTGATGAAGTGATCTCTGGACAAGCAACTGTATATCCAGTGATACATTTTTACACCAAAGTTAACTGCAGCACCAAAGTTGAAAGTCTGAGCAATTGTAGGGACAGCATTGGTAGCTTTTGTTATATATGCATGCTTTGAATGGGATGTAATGTCACTGTGTATGTTCAATATATGTTGCTATGCCTGTCCAATCTTTAAGCAGAAAACTACCACATGTAGACCCTAAAATGTATGGTAAACAAGGGAATGTTGAAAACATGCAGAAGTAAGTGTATTCCACAGACTGGTTAATAGCAGACCTGCTGACTGAACTGTTAAATTTTTCATGGTTAAATTTAGACTGAAACAACAACTTTTTGTGGAGTAGGTTGGACACTAAGCACTTAATCCTTTCAGTGCCACATGTTGGACTTCGTCAACCGCTTTTCTCAGAACACTTCGGGCTCACCAAGGAAAGATGTTGACCTGAACTATTTTTATTCCTTATAAATGTAGGCATGCGCTACTTGAATGAAAGGTCCTCTTACACAGAATGTGAATCTAGCACCCTTATTATAATGCAGAGCAGTTTTTTTTAAGTAGTTCAACTTCAGTCACAGTTGGCACTGAAAAATTTACCCATGTCAGGCAAAGATGTTGCTCCAGGACATCTGGTCCACAGGGATCTTACCTACAATTTTTATTCTTGTAGAATTTTTTCTTGCCTGCAAAGCAGACCAAGTTTCGTGTTACTACACATGGAGGTAGACAAAATATGCTGCTTAGGTCTGCCTTGGACGCAGAATCTTTTCTATCAAGGACAAATGTGAGCAGGAACGTCGAAGCAGATGACATTTAACATTTGGGTGCTTGTAAATATTGAAGTCTTAAAATGCATGATCATCCAACATGTACCAGTCACTTCACACACACACTGATCTATTGTGCATGGAATGGAGTCAACCTAAACCTTGAGAAGTGAATCTTTTATCTCTCTCCATGGCTTTATCGAGCCAGAAATATACTTTCTTCATGTACAAATTGTTGTATCTCTATGATGATGTTTTTGTTGTACTTGTAGGCCTCTGGAAACAAAGTGAGCAGACAGTCTGTCTTGTGTGGAAGTCAGAACATTGTTCTCAATGGAAAGGTAAGATTCCTGTCTATCTCATCTGGGATCTCTGATGATATATATTTTCATCATGAGAAAGTCATGATAGAATCTTATAAAGTTAAGTCGTGTTAGTAGCACTGTCTATATTTTCGCATGTACTGTATGTCACCATGGTAAGACACAAGAACATTTTGATGTTCTGTACACCTTGTTTCATGTGTACCACAGTTTTTAGCTCTGCTGACCAAAGTTTGCAGAGCTCATGATATCACAGATGTCTGTTAGTCCATCCATTCATTTGTCTGTCCATCATTCTTTCCGACCGTAAACTTTTTGCTTGTGTGTACAATACAGTCTACAGTTTTCAAGAAAGCTCCATATAACTTTCAGGACTTATCAAGTGTATAAAAATCTAGGTTGAGTTCGATATTCGTGGCACCACCTACAGTATTATATATGCGTCAAAAAGTGAAAATGTTGTGACCCCTCTATCACCCATAATGTTTGATAAATGTGCATGAAATTTAGTGGGATTGTGGAGGTCCAAATCTCAGTTGCATATGGTACTAGTGGTGCCACCTATAGGGATATTATGATCCAAAATGTGTTTTAAGATATGAAATTCCATATCTGAAAAAGTGATTGAATTAGACATGCCTAATTGCCATAATTGGCAAATCCCCACCAGTTTTATAGCAGTCTGCCACATTTCTTGGCTGTATTTTGGGGCTTTTTAATAGAATGGCCCACTTTGGCCAATCTATTACCACAAAAGTATGTTTATTCTTCCAGATATACATTTTTTTCGTTTTTTTTTTTTAATTGTTTGTTCAATGAAAAAGCTCTTCCTTGAGGGCCAAAAAAAGGGGGAAAAATGGGAGTCAGAGACAGGTATGTACATGTACCTGCTCCCCTCATGTTCTGCAGCCTCATTGTGGATATATCAGTCAGTGTCGTCAAGTCTATAGTATTATCCTGCCAAATGACCGTCCAAAGAGTTCTACAGAATGCAGTACCTTTTCATTTCACAGTTTGGTTCTTTAAGCATGAAAAGTAGATCAGTGTGACCTGTACTCACACAATCGAGGCTCATTGTATTTGTGAGCAACTGGTCAAAACTGATTGTAAAAAGTCCATCTGTCAAAATGCAAAGTATCAGGTTAAAGAACAGGAGCCTGAAAACTGTTAACCCACAAAGGTTTGTGACCAGGAAATTCCTGTGAATGTTGCATGAAGACAAAGGTGGTGGGCAAATATGCCTCAAGATCCTGCAATTGAACAATTTGTGGAATGACCGAAGTGGGAATCCTCCAGTCAGTATTGGAGAGTTGACAGGTATGGATTCATCACTGTTGTAATGTGCACACAGTCACTTGAAGCTTCAACCCGTGCGACTTGGTGGACCAGAGGTCTTCTTTGTGATCTCTGGAGTCTGCCAAACAAATTTTGTCAATCAATACATATAGAAGAAGTACCAAGTGTCTGGAAAATGAGATGGATGGTCTCCCAAGTTGTTCAGCTTCAGAATGACTTCAACATGTTCTAGATGCTGATAGTGCTGGTGGCCAACAACTTTGAGCGCAATGCGCTTAAAGTGTCCCAAGGAAAGCTGTTGACTAGGACTACTTTTTGCTTTAGACTAGGATTGCTGGTATTTGAATGACAGGTATCTTCATGAGGAATTTGAATCTTTTAACCATTGTATGTTTAACGGTAATGAGAAAACAACAGTGATTAGCACTGTAAGTGTTAAGATACTTTTCTGTAAGTTATCTTCCCAAATGCTGAGCATGTACAAGATGCTGGTGGTGTGTTGCTCCATACACTAACCATTGCTTTCATGACAAAGCAGCACAACTCTTTGTCAACAGATAAGGTGAATGCCGTTAATCTTTATTGAATTGAATTTCAAAAAAAAAAAAGAAAACACTTGAGTTGTTTTGGTGACATTAGATCAGCTGTATCCTTGTAGGCAAAGACAGTATTATGTACAATATATTTCTTGACAACAGTAAAATCTGATTTGCCACAAAGAAAGTGAAATATACTGTGTACATGTGTCATATGATATATGCACTCATATGTATACATGTACCACTTATATTAAGCATTACAAATTTCCAGCAACAATGTGTACATGTGAGAAGGTTACTTGATTTAGTAATTCCAGACTGATATGCAGGTGTGTGTAGGAGTAAAGCATGCACTGAAACAAAAAAGGAATTTTTGCTTCATTTGAAGTGCATTATCCCTGACATATGCAAATTTTTTATCAATAATTACAAAACAATTGAACTTGTCTTTTGTTTTCCAACTCCAGACCATCATCATGTCCGAATACATAATCAGAGGAGGGAATTTTTGCTTCATTTGAAGTGCATTATCCCTGACATATCATGCAGATTTTTCATCAATAATTACAAAACAACTGAACTTGTCTTTTTTTTTCAACTTCAGACCATCATCATGTCTGACTGTATAATCAGAGGAGACCTTGCAAATGTCCGAATAGGCAGACACTGCATTATAAGTAAGCGGGCTGTAATTAGACCTCCATTCAAGAAATTTAGCAAAGGGTGAGTATATTTTCAATTGAATGTAATCTTTTGACTTATATATGTATATATATATATATATGTATGTGTGTGTGTGTTTATATGTATATATACATATTCAGTGGAATATTTAAGGATTAGTTGGTGACCTTTTTTAAATGTGCACAGCGGTGTCAACCAAAGAAGTGAAGTAAAAAGTATTACAGAAAGCACGCTTTGACTGCCCAGCACATATATGAATTACATATGTATACATGTAGATAAAGTGCACACATATATATACAATATACATACGACACAGTTAGCATTTACCGAAAAATGGACATTTGAATTCACTTGCAATTAGTGCATATTTGTGGTCAGTTATTGATGACTGAACCCCATTTTCACTCTAATGTGGAATCAAAATAAGCAACCACAATACTTGGCAGTTCACTTCCCAGTAAACATATCTTGGTATGTCAAGGGACACAGCTTAAATAAGGCCTGACTAGTTTTTATTAACTTGATTGGGTAAATTATGCAAGTGAACAGTTTACTCCAGTAATGTGTCAATGACGTATGGTATAATGAGAGTAAACAAGTTTACTGTCCTCATGCCAAAAGGTTTGTATATTGCTCATAGGAGAGGTTACCTGTGTGGTCAACCCCATACACAAGGATTATGTGTTCTCATGGGAGAGGAATGTAAGGGGGGGGGGGGGGGGTTTCAGTACACTGGTACAGGTAATTATTTTTCTAGAGTACATAGTATGGAAAATAAAAATCTTTCAAAATTTTGGATAGTACGAAGTATGTAAAATAAGAGGGCCTCCAGTACGCCAGTACGGTAAATAAAAAGCCCCAGTACGCCAGTACGGGGAAACCCCTTTCCCACCCTCAGGAATGCCATTGGACATCTGAGCCTGGAGTGGCATCTGTATTTTTCTTGGGTCTACATTTTAATTATTAAAGTATCCAGATAACAGGCAACTTTTCCAGCGCAGGAACCAAAAGTTGCAATATGTGTCAGTTTTAGCTTAAAAGTGGCAACAGTAATGACAGTTTTCTCAGATTCTCGATCAGTGTACACAGAAGTTGTTTTAGTGATTTGCAATAAAAGATGACGAGTCCCATTTTGAAATGAGACTGTATTACCTCAACGAGGGAGCGTACAGTGAGATCTCATTGTATGCTTCTTGCCTCAATCATAGAACCACTGGTGCTCAGTAAAGAGGAGTGGTCACAATAAGCAACTTTATGTGTATTTGGCTGAATACGCTGCCTAATACACAAAATTATTGTGGGCTAGAAGTGTGTATTGCTGTAAGATTGACTTGTGCCCAACCCACACCAAGGAAAGCTATTGACTCAGTTATTCATGTACACTGACCGGGAATGGGTTCACAGAAAAAGAAGTTGCATATAAATACATCAGCATTATGTTGTTGAGGGTCAACTAAATAATAATACGGAGGTACCATCCAAAATTGTGGCAGAATATTTTGTTGAAGCTCAACACTGAAAAAAAAGGAGACATTGTACAACTACACATGCCAAAGTAGAGCCTATGTGTACTAGCACTGTTTGACTGTATCATCCCCTGTATAATAAAACATGTTTCAAGCTGTTTGTGCTATCGTGACTGTTTTGGCTTTTCAGAATGTCCATATAGTGTCTCTTTTTCTTAGTGAGTGTGTTAAGAAGGCTTATATTGTAAATGAAGGAAAAAGAAAAAATAATTACCCCCCCCCAACAAAATAGAAAAAAAAAGCCAGACACATTTATTGCTACATGTAGTTTGAAATGTGAAGACATGTGAGTAGCCCTTCATGATAAAACATACACCAATCATATCAGTACTGTACATGTACTACACCAGATGACATATGGCTCTTGTCTGTAGGAGGTAAAATAGATCCGGAGCTCATATTTTCAAGTACCTCAAACAGCCTAAATACATCAAGAAAAAGGAAAAAGAGAAAAGAAAATGTTGACTTCAGATGTGAGTTCAAATGGGACACAACCTCACGTTTTAAAATTAATTAGAAGTTGCCAGTGTTTTTAGTGAGCTGTCAATGTAAATTTTGTTGTGACAGTTTAAATGAGAGGAATTTTATAAGGAATAGGGTGTCTCAGTCAAAACAACAACAACAACCACACACACACACACGCACACACACACACACACACACACACACACACACACGTTTATAGAGAGAATGAGTAAGAGGGGATGGTACAGAGAAAAATAAAAACAGTGTTTCCGACAGGATTTTTTTCAGAGGTCACAAAAAGGGAAATTCAGGGGAAAACTTGATTTTCACCAGTTATACATGCAAATAAACAAGACTTGTGACCCTATAGAATGTTCTCAGAGGGCATTTCAGGTTTTCAAATGGTAACATTCCTCCATTTGGGGGTTAACGGAAACATTGAAGAAGTCTCTTGCCTTTTTTTGTAGAACTTCATCCTTATGGGATAAAAAGTAGGTCAGTGTAACAATACTAACATGGACATTCACACAATGAAATGTGACATGTACATCATAACTTTGACCAACTGACAGATTCAAATTCATTGAAATCCATTCAGAATGCACAGATACAAATACTACTGTAAATTGCTTTATTTTCACCTGTATACATTTTCACGGATTTTGTATGTTTGACATTTCACTGCAGTTTTAATTTCACTGATTTGGATATAATTCCCATTCAAACAATGTTAAATACTATTTCACTGTGTTTTTATTTTCACGGTTTTGTGCCATTATTGAAATAAGGGAAAATAAGAATACAGTAAAATTAAAGCAATTCACAATACCAAATTTTTGGTAGTTCTACTGAATTTTGATGGTTTTTTTTGAGTGCCTACCTACCTACCGACATTTACAAAAAATCCTCCGACTTTCGCAGAATTGGTAAAACAAAACAAAAAAAAAGAATAGTTTTAATTTCCAGTCGGCATGCAGGCACAAGTGCTGGATATAGGTATCACCATCTAGCGGCAAAAATGTGCAAATTTTAGTTCTTTTTTGTCATTTTCATTGTTCAATATAGAAGTTTACAGTCCATTTCAGTGGATTTTCATGCCATCTTTTGTATAATGGAAACACCTTCTCAGTTGCCCAAAACCCCTTAAAACTGAGGTAGAAAGTGTCAGATTTGCAGAGCTTCCAGGGGCTTCACCCCCTGGACCCCCACCAGGGTCTCTGGCCCTGGATCACGTCGGGGGCCTGGGCGGCCCCGGACCCCCAGCCTACAGAAATTGGTCACAGAATTCTATAGATTCTACTGAATTGCCTCACCTACTACTTGGAACATCTGACAATGTAAGATATGAAGTAAAACTTGTTTTAAACATATATTTATATATTTATTGTTGACCAGTTAGGGAACAGGGATTTTCCTGCAGGAATGTCTCTTTTAAAAGCGAAACGGGAGCATGAAAGTTATGTGAGTGTCATTTTTGCTGCAACCCATCAGAGAGTGAACTGTACGGTGGCTTTATGTGCTGCGTCTTTATGCTTATGATGCAGCACAGATAATAACGTTGCCCGCTCTACAATGTGCAAAGGTCAAGAGGAGATGAGCTGAAAATAAACAAAAAGACTGATGTTTAATATACACATGACCCACATGATGTGTGTCATGTTGAAGACATATGACCATCTGGCAAAAAGAGGTATCTATGTAATCATTTATTGATTGTACTATGCCACCACATATGTGTATAAAGTATTATGCCATGTACTTGTGTGGTTGACTATTCAAGCAGAAATCCTGGTGCATGTGCAGTTTGTTGATTACTTGTTTTCTCACCAGAGGTCACTAGCTCATGTCTTATCAGTACCGCCAGCTTGTTGTTAGACTTTCTTTCTTTCTTTCTTTCTTTCTTTCTTTCTTTCTTTCTTTCTTTCTTTCTTTCTTTCTTTCTTTCTTTCTTTCTTTCTTTCTTTCTTTCTTTCTTTCTTTCTTTCTTTCTTTCTTTCTTTCTTTCTTTCTTTCTTTCTTTCTTTACCACTTCAATTTCATCTAGGATTTTTTTTCCAGAGACCAATCTAGTTAAAAATCCAAAAGTTTGCATGGTGATAGCCCTATTATTGATCTAGCAATTTTGAACAAGTAATATTTCCAGACTATGCAAATCACTTGTAATTGAAAATTTTAGTGTCAAATACCGTCAAAGTATTATAGACAGAACAGAAATGTCAATCCAACCTCAATTATAGTAGATTTATGCTGTAGGCAGACCCAATGAAATGAGAATGAAAGCTGTAGAAATTCAATTTGTGCCAGTTAGGTATACTTTGAAAATTTAAATTTGGAATATCTATTATTATTATTATAGATACATGTGTCAATTCAACTGTATTCACAGGTTTGTGCTGTAGGGGTATCCAATGAAATGAAAATAGAAGTTATAAAAGAAATGCTTATTAAGCACACTTGGAAAACTGAAGTGTTGAATATTTTTGGAGGTACATGTATTACTGTATAAGTGGAAATATTCCCGCAGAATTAAATTTCCCAAATTTTCCCAAATAGAACCACTCGGGAAAATAGAAACTAGGAAATTATGTCGGTGACTATTGATGAAAGGGAGCAACAGATAGTGAATTGGTAAAATAAAAACCTTGGAATTTTATTTGTGAAGAAAACCACTAAATTTTCCACTTGGCAATATTCTGACTTATACAGTAAACAAAGAAGTGCTAATCCAACTTCAGTTTATATGTTTATGCTATAGATGCACCCAGTGAATTAACTATAAATGTTGTAAAATTTTAATTAATACTAACACGAGACATACATATTAATTTCCCGCCTCAACTGCATACTTGGTTGTCTTAGTAACCATAATCTTGCCTGGCGAGATACAAACCTCTTCTTTTGTGGGCAGGGTGGATATTACTAATATTTTGGAAATAAAGAAGACTTAGTACAGGCAGATGGAAATCTTATTCTTGTAACCAATGTAGGAAGCACTAAATGTATATGAATTAGGTATTTGTATTTGCAAACTTAAATTTCTCTACAAGACACATATTTTGTGAGGAAGGGGTATCTAGCCATGTCTGTGACAATGATATGCCCGTGTGTTCTCCTTGATTAACAGGTGTGAGTCCTGTGCTCTGTGGTGGGAAATTAAAATGCATGTCTCATGATACGCACACATAGGAAATTTTAATGCTTGACATTTTCCATGACATCACAGACTGAAGCAGCCAAATTTGGACAAAAACTTACCACCAAAATGAGAACATAGGGAAAAAGATTTTTAACATGGCTTGAATGGGGAACTACAACAAAAGTAGTGAATTTAAAGCTTCAGTGAAATGTCCAAAATACAAAAACCACCAAAATTAGAACCTGTGAAAATAAATGTAGTCACAGTTTTTGGGCTAGAGGAGCCCCACAGCATATATGAATGTGTCATATTTAAAGAATTATTTTTGGGTTACATTCAGTAGGGAGGTAGTTAAAAGGGGGTGGGGGTGGGAGGGGGAGGGGGAGGTCTCAGTATGCTGCTACAGATAAGAGAGTTTCCCAAGCACCAGGTAAGAAGACTTAGAAAAAACGGCTGGTACAAAGTACAGAAAATGAAGGGGATCCAGTACGCAAGCACGGAAAAAGGAAATTATGCTCAGTACAGCAGTTTGAAGACTCTTTTATTCCTATCCCAATAGGACATTTTCATAGTAGCTAAGAACAACTGTGGTCTTGCTCTGCCAACCTAGGTTGCCAGGCAACACACAACTGTGCCTCCACCATGAGAAAGTTACTACATCAGCAGGGAATATTAGCTAACCATCTGGAGATCATACTTTCTTTCCCATGCAAATCACAATATCTGAATGTTTTAAGTGTCTTGTATGTTTTGAAGAGGAGTCAGTGACATCTGTCAAAAGTATTGTCCCCCCAGTTGTCAGCCTTTGCTGCAGTAACACATTTGGCTTAATACATGGATCTACCCTTCTTCCTCACAAGTTCCGTACTGTTGGATAGGGGGCAGCACAGGACCAGAATCAATATGCATACATTACCAGATATTGTCACTGAACAAAAGTTTGAACATTTACTATTATCGGTATGCTAATTGTTCAACACATGCAGACCCCCATCAAGCAAATCTTATTTTTCTAGTTTACTTTATGCCTTGAGGGAAAAGAGCAGCACAGATGTCTTTGTTGTCTGTCTGAAATAAAGGCCTCTTTCATGGATACAAGAATTATATTTCAAGGGAGTGCAAAAACTCCAGTGCAGATGACTGCAATGGTACACCTTTTTTTTTTTTTTTATAGCAGGGCATGTTGTGATACTCAGATCATGTAGCAAGACGCTGTATATGCAATACACAGAGCTATTTAATTAACAGTTTAGTTTTGCAACTGTATACTGCAAGAGAGTGGAAGTTAAACATTCATCAGAGCAAGGTATGCATTGAGTAATGTTATGCTCAATCATGTACCCACTTAATGTAGACGTGTTCCCCATGTTCACTGTTTCAAACTGATAGGTGCAGAGATATCTTTTTGGCTGAAGATCAGTTTGGATGATAGATGCAGGCTTTCTTGTGATCTACAGGCAGACATAGGTGTGCTTAGTGAACAAATAGTGGTTTATCCGGTAGACAGTGTGTTAATGCACCAGAGGGTCACTGTGTCCCTTACAGCAGACAAATTTCATGTCAATGTATTACCGGCGCACCTGTAACCCCCGACAGCGTTACGATCAGCTCCATAGATGTTACATAATTCATGAATACCTCTCTTTGTAACATGGAAAATTGGTTAGAACACAAGAATAAACAAAGCTTAAAGGTTTTTCAGTTTATACCTGCATGTTTCATGTGTGGGATTAGAATATTAATACCTAAGGTACTGACATGTGTCATCAAGGGTCAAAAACTGAAAGTACAGCAGTACAGGAATGATGAGATTTAGAAATGCCTTTGACAGTTTATAAAATTTGACACACTTTGTAAGTTCTCAGCTGCAGCTGTCAGTAATTGCACGCACAGCAAACAAACTAAAAGCTGTGATGTTTATTGAATTATGAAAGATTTATTATCATTTTTATTCACATTTTTGAAGATGTCTTGCCTGCAAATGACTCTGCGGCACCCATCAATGCATATCCCTGTCAAGAAAAATGACATTTGGCAGGCTGTAAGATATCAAGTCTGCCTTGAAAATTGCTGTGAACTTAAGACCCACAGGTCAATGTTACAGCTGTACAACATGTGATATCCATTGTCCCTTCCATGCAATGTTGTGCTACAAAGTGGCTTTTGTCAAGACCAAAAGTGAGAACACAAGTTTTGATTTGTACATGATCATGGGTGAACTTGGTGTTTGGTTCATGTAAATTTTTGATGAAACTGTTGTCTGATTCAGACCAATATGAAAAGCTTGGCTATCTCATCTGCATAATGTCTGCACCACTGTTTAGGATGCCGCACATGCACATGTATTGGCAACATGCATTTTGACCTATGTCCCTGCGGTTCCAGTGAAATGCCCCCAGACGTGGCCCCCAGTCCTGGCCACTTTAACTCATTCTTCCACATTACCTGTCAGGTCTCCTAATTTTGGTGGGACCCTCCCAATTTGCAGACTCCAAAAGTTAATAAAACAAGGGGATTTTAGGGAAAACGGCCCTGTTTGTTTGTTCTCCTGCACCTTTTATCTGGATCGCCTGATTCAAAACGTGGGTGTTGACAGCTACGTTCTACAGAAAAACAAGACTCGTGCAACAACTTTTCCAACATAAAAAAAATATAATGTTTTATGCCTGGGATTTTGTACTAAAATAGCCCTGAAACGTGCCGATTAGGTGCTATTTTTCCTGTATGATTATTTTGCCATTTCCCCTTAGCCACTCAAAGGGTGCAGGTTACAAGTGACAGCTGTTTTTCCTTATACATGTATGATACATGTATATACAAATTTTATCATTTAAACAAAAACATTTTGAACGTGGGTGACACCTGTAAGAATAACTAAGGGTGTATTGTGTGTAGGTCAACACCTGTGCTTGGCACAAGTTTGGGTTAACTTATGCTCTTATACAAGGAGGGAAAGGTTAATGACTGTAATGTATAGTTCTCATTCTAAACATTAACCTTTTAATGCACAATTTTATTGAAAGATAGGGGCAAATAGGCATATTATCAACAGTGTTCCTCCATACATTACATTGGCCATTAATAAAGATATGGTTGAAAACTTGAACCTGTCAAACAGTGCTGGGTAGTTTTTCTGTAGAAAACTTGAAGCACACTGATCCTAACCATGTGTTCCTATATTATCAGATTATGTATATACATATAAATATATATATATATATACATGTATATATATATATATATATATATATAGAGAGAGAGAGAGAGAGAGAGAGAGAGAGAGAGAGAGAGAGAGAGATACATACATACATAATGGATGGGTAGGTGATTTGCACAAGGAATCATTTTGTTGTTGTATTGAAGGAGACTCTTTATTAGTATTGCAGTGTGTACACATATAAGTACATATATGTGCTGCCACACCGTGAAGGAATCCTGCTACAAAAATTGTTTTATTTTTAGACAAGAGTGACTGGCATGAATGACTAAGTGACAGGTGGGTATATGTGAGCAGACAGACTTGTTTGGGAACTAACTTTTGGCATACATTGAACCAACATCTACACATTGATTTAGTGTATTCGTTTGAATAAGTGCACAGGCTCTAATAAGCGCACACCCCATTTGTTTTGGAAAAGAAACACTAAATGCTGTAGAAATTCAATGAAACTAAGCTTCAAACTCTTTTAATCAGTGCTGTCCAGCTTAAAATATCTGTAGCAAAATTTTCTTTCCTTGTAGCATTTTTTGCTACTTCTTTACATAAGAAACACTTATTTTTGAGAAAATCAGCAGCAATTTTGAAGAGCTTTCTAGCAAAATTTTGCTATAATGCTCCAGTTGGACAGCCCTGTTTTAATGCTCCCAATTTTCAGGCAAACTGAGCATTTTATAACTGTACTTTTTATAAGTGCACTGTGAGTTTATTAGAATGAATATGGTACCTCGGTGTCATGTGTTATTCATAAATTGTTAACCCACCAAACAAAAAGTATATTGAACCACTTGTGACATCACAAAGCTGCAGAAAGAGGGAGAAAGACAGCCATAGAGGAGAAAAAATCATAGCCTCCCCCCCCAACTTTGATTCAGGCTTGTTATGCTTGTTTGGGTGAGAATGGTGATGGTTGTGGTGTGGTGTGTGTGTGTGTGTGGGGTGGGGTGGGGGTGGGGGGGGTCCCTTGATGATTTGGTAAGATTAAGGTATCAGTTGGTGGGTTCTGCTGCATTTTGAGCCAGAATTTTATGAGCATGAATTTATTAACAGCGTATTTTTCTCCCAAATGTTTTTTTGCCTGATATTTTCTCCAGTCTGTAATGTGACAGAATACACGTTTCACTAATTTCACTGGCAATTGGCAGGAATTAAAAAAAAAAAAAAGTTTCAAAAATGTAGCCCTGGCCCTAGATATCAGCTGGTTGTCTGCTAACTGTTACTGATGCTCTATGTTACTGCAGTGTGGCCTTCTTTCCTCTGCATGTGGGGGACCATGTGATGATTGAGGAGGATTCTATCATCAACGCAGCACAAGTTGGCTCTTATGTACACATCGGCAAGAACTGTGTCATCGTAAGTACTTTACATGCACTCTAGAGATTTGTGGCATTTTTGTTGTTGTTTTTTTTAACTCGAAGATATCCTGTCATATGAGGTCCTTTTTGATGTATATTTGTGTAGCGTGGCTAAATGTAAGTACCATGTAGTGCTTCCAAATTCAAACTGACCGGGAGACCTGCATAACATAAATATTGTGAACAAAATACTGGCCAGTGTGGGGTGGAGATGGATATGGAGCAGGCAAGAGACCCACCTGCGGTGAACCATCGTTATAACAACACTCAGGTATCCAAAATATGTACTTAATGGCACAGTCTGTAATTCTAGAAATTTTAGCATATGGTTAATTTCGCCCAAACTTGTTTTTCCATAGATGAGAAATATTTGCATATTTTAATTTCATGCATCATGGCTTGTCTATGTATAACCTTCATTATGTCAATTAATTTTGGCGCATCTTATTTTCGCGCATCAAGTACTAGCGCGAAAAGCACAGAATTAAGTGAGCGTGAAAATTTCTAGAACTGCAGTATTCAGAGGAACTCGAAAGTCAAATTCCTTTCGTATTTGACTCATTTATGAGACATATTGAGATATCTGACGCATTGCTCAAGGAACAGGTGGTGTCATTATAACGAGGTTTCACTGTACACATAAAAGTGACTCCCATTGGATGCTGTAAGGTAAATGTAAATGGTATGAAAGTACTGTTTAAAGTCGTATCTCTACACTATCCCCCATGAGCATAATAAGTGTAAACAAAGCTAAATACCCCAAGGATTGCAAGAATCTTGAAAGTCACGCAATTATTCACTTGGTGTAAAAACACGGGAAAATAGTTATATTCAGCACTTTTTTCAACAGCACATGTATATCTAGGACATTATTGTAAGAATTACAACAAAGTCTCACAAAAGGGCCAAGCTACAGATTGCCCCATGTTTTAATGTTTTTTTGAACAAAGTATTTCAGTATTTGCAGACCTGTTGCTTCTATATGAATCAATTAATTAAAAGTACCAGCGATTTTTTTATCTAACAAGATTTAAGATTAAAGTTGTCTTCATTGGACTAAAATGCAGTGATTGGTAATATATATATATATATATATATATATATATATATATATATATATATATATATATATATATATATATATATATATATATATATATAATATACATATATACATATATATATATATACAGGTGTATGATACATACACACACACGCACATATATATATATATATATATATATACACACACACACACACACGCACATATGTATATTGTATCACAGTAGTCCCTCCTTTGAGAGACTACAGATAGCCTCGCAGCAGATTTAAGGGTGGTCATAGAGCAGGCAGTCTCTCAATGGAGGTCAGACAGTGTGGAAAAGAAGCACAGGTACTTCATAAATGTGGTCTTAAAAAGCAGGTGGTCTCACAATGGAGTGGTTTCATAAAAGAGGGACTTCTGCATGTAGATTGTGCTTTTTGGAATTAGTTGTTGCCTGTGCAGTCAGCTTTGGGCATTCAAAAGTCAACACGATCCATAGACCACCATGATAAGTTTGAACAGTTTTCAATATATTTTTGTTTCTCTTGGAACTAGAATTTCCAATTTTAACAGATAATATATAAATAACCTGTATCTTTCTACTGAAAATAGAGGAAATCTCAACAATATATATATATATATATATATATATATATATATATATATATATATATATATATATATATATATATATATATATATATATATATATATTAGGATCACCAATTAAGACACCTCTTTAAAGAGATCATTTTCCTGTAAAGACCACATTCATTATGTCCTTTGGTGGTCTTAATAGGGAGATTCAGTTATTTAAATATATATGTAATATACAGGTACCTGTGCTAAGGACTACCCTAATGAGAGACCGAATGTCTTTTTAAGGCTTCCCTTTGATGACACTAGATACTGTTTCTCTAATTAGTTTACCTGTATATCAAGGCCACCAGCAAATAAAACCACTGTCTGTAGGCATTAGGGGTAGTCTTTAGCAGCAAGGAGCACTGTATGATGCATTAAAAACCTGTATTGTGGCATATGTAAGCATGCAGGTGTTGAACCTCAAAACTTGCATTGCCACTATGATGACTATGAAACTGCCAAACCCTTTACTATAGTGCTTGCTATAAAGACCACCTGCCATATCAGACCACCGTTAGTTAGCACAAAGGCTAGTCTTAAGTGGCAAGTACCAATATGCAATGAGATATGTTGACAACATTTGATAAATGTGGCCAGGTCCCGCAGCATGGAGAAGATCTCTGTCTACACCCTTATCTTCAAGGACTCTACACAGGTACTTCTCATGAGGCAGCAGTTCTAGCCATCATTTTTATTAAGACATGTACCACTAAACATGCATCCATTTTGTATTTTTTTCTGTCCTTCCTCAGGGTCGACGGTGTGTGCTGAAGGACTGCTGTGCAATCGCAGACAACACGGTGCTGCCCCCAGAAACTGTGGTGCCCCCCTTCACGCTCTTCTCTGGATCACCAGGTGTGTGTCACATACCTCCATATGCCTCCTGTCCTGGCATACGTGTAATGCTATATCCTTTCTAGTTATAATCTTTTTTTTTCATTTTCTGATCAAGCAAGATCTGTCGACAGACAGGGACCTTTTATTTGACAAGAATTATAAGAAATCCTCCACGTGTCAGATTGAAGAACCCTTTTAAGGTAGATTTCCCATGAGCACTCCAGTCCTACAGACTGTTTGCAGAATCCACAACGATGCAATTAGTCCTCAGCTGTCATCGTCTGAAGAGACCACTCATACGGTCACCGATAGATGGTCTCTTCTTGCAGGTGGTCTCTCATGACAGGTAAAATAATGTGATACATAAAGGAGTGGGACGTTGGAGAGGCTGACATCTTATTGTGACTATTCAATACTAGGATAACTGTATATTATTTTAGTTCAGTGTTAGGCCTAAGAAAATAATAGTGCATTTCCCAGGTACTGTTCACATCAGTTGTAGACCCTCATTTTTACCCGCTTAATTTCTTCAAGGGAAAAGTTTTGTAATTTAACCCTCATATCCCCTTTTAACCAGCCCAAACTGGCTGATGGTCAAATGTTGTTTGATGTGATGTTTTTTTGCTAATTGTAACAGTAATGAAAAACAGTTTGAATGAGAATTTTAATTGACCTCTATCAGGATAACATGACCCAGGTCAAAAGCTTTCCTTGGCATGAGCTAGTGCCCAACCCATGCCAAGGAAAGCTGTTGACTCAGACTCAATTTAATGGGAAATTGTTAGGCTTTATTTTGGCTCATTTCTGACAAGTATGGGGAAAAGTGTGAAACGAAAAAAATGCTGACTGACACAAGTTTGGTTCTAAATTTGCCTGGTAAACTAACTGTTTAATTTGTGTGGCCTTGTGATGATAAATTGCCTCTATAGGATCCCCCTAGATCACTATTGTTTCTGATGTGCTCTCGTCTGGGAGCACCCTCAAAAGAAAGCAGTAGTGAGTCAGGGGTATACTTAAGAGGCACGATGATGAATAGGTTTGCCATTGTTATTGGCAAGACTTGGATAATTATTATTTGCAGCCTACTTTTGCCCAAGTTGCACACGGAAAATTCTGTTGTTTTACTGTGAGTGAACGATGATTTATGCAGGCATTGTGTTTGGCTGGTCCGGAACAATAGGCACTACATAGAATGCAGCATAATTTGTACCAGACGTACAGTGCTGTTACTGAGGTTAGCAGACATTAGCAGGGTGACATGGTGCAGAGTTCATAATCAAGAAGAATGAGACTCAGTGTGTGTGGTCACCATGGCGTGACTGAGCTGCCAGTCTGTTCTCTTCACCAGTCGATCCTTCCAGTGTTAAGTTGGTGACTCAGCCAACGGCTTCCTTCGGTTTGTCTTGGGCTCAATACACCCAAAGTGGGCCGGGGAAAGCTGTTGACTTGCAGCATTCTTATCTTCACTGAAAGAACAGGCAAGTCTGCACTGTGACTTGCTTTAATTTTGCTGTATTCTTATCTTCGCTTATTTTGCTGATGGCATAAAATGATGAAACACAGTGGAATAGTATTTCAACATTGTTTGGATAGGAATTATGTCCAAACTAGTGAAATTAAAGCTACAGTGCAAAGCCTAAAATACTAAAAAAAAAAAAAAAAAAAAAAAAAAAAACCTGTGAAAATTTAAACATGCAAAAAAAGAACAATTGACAATGAGTAAATATGTTCGAAAGTTAGTTTTTTGAATCTGGGATCATATGAGTAAGTCAAGTGAATGCAACTTAAGTCAAGTGAGCACAACTTATGCTGTGATCAGCCGAGACACAGTTGATTGCCACAGTTCAAGGACTGTCCAGCATCGTCCTAGACGTTGTCAGTGCTTGGCTTAAGACTGAGTCAGTAGCATTGCAGGGAGACTGTTAACCCCTACCATTCTCTTCTCTCCAGAAATACATGCATGCTGGTGTTCACTGAAATTTGAACCGGGGCTCATTATAATACTTCAGATAAGTGTCATTTTCATTCGGATTAATATCGAAAGGATTAATTGTATACAGCATAATTTGAAACCTGGCTTCAATGTAAAATGGTGTGTGGAGTAGAAACTGTTTTCCCCATGGTCAGTTAATGATCCATCTGTTATGTGCAGAACACAAAACTGCAATGGCACTGTTATTATTACTTTCATTGTACAATGTCATGCATTAATGACAGGCAGAACACCTACCAAAAGTTGACCCAACTTTGACCGTCATCAAATTCTTCATTTTGACAAGGAGGAATGTATTTGCAACAAGCTCCATAACAAATAGGTACACAGTGAAACCTGGTTGTCATGACACCACCCAGTCCCTGCCAAATGTGGCGGACATCTGAACATGTCAGATAAATAAGTCAAGTAGCAAAGGAATTTGACATCTAAGTTCCTCAAGATGTATGTTATTTAAGTGAACATGTTGGATATTTCAGTGTTCTCATAATGAAGTTTCACTGTAGTTAACATGGTTAAAAGCAAAGAATACTTTCACTGACTTTCCTTGATAACTTGCAGACTCGTGTCTTTGTAGTCATTTTTGCAGCCTTTGATGTGAGAGTGAGGTGGTGTCTCTGTGACTCGGTGATTTATAACTGCACTTCAGGTCTGAAAAGTGAAAAGTACTTGTGTGTGTGTGCATATATATATTTACATATACATATACATATACATATACATATACATAGACATATATATTATACAGATATTGGATGGCAGGGAGTCCAATATGAAGTTTACGGGACGATGAAACATTATATTGGGTAAGGCGAAGCCGAACCCAATATAACGTTTCAGAGTCCCGTAAACTTCATATTGAACGACCTGCCATCCAACATCTGTTATATTCTGCAATTTGCATGGTTTTCCTTGTATAAATATAGAAGTCTGAAACACTCAATAGTTAAATCACAAAATTTATTTCCCATTGACATTCTACACATTTTGCCTGAAGCTACGGAAAAGGCCCAGTGAACGTCATTTGCGTTATGACGTCACGCGCGCACGGGGATTCCCTCGAGCTGTCCAATATAACGATCCAATATAACATTTACAGGGCAGGCACGTGGTACGAATAGAGACAGCTGATTGGCTACTAATAGAGTATTGCAGTATATATATATATATATATATATATATATATATATATATATATATATATATATATATATATATATAATGATTTTTTTATGTAACTTACTTTATTTACCATGAAGGAATAGGATTGCAAAACAAGCAAAGGCTTGTATTGTTTCCACTCCTGAAGACATATACACATAATCATGACCACTATAAACTAGTAAATAAACACAACAGTACTAAGCTACAGAATTATGTATGTGTGTTGAGATAAATATTAAAGTTCAGTGAAAAACAGATCAGTGCCTAAGATGTAAGTTTTGCTTATCACACAGATGTTAACATTAAAAACAAAAAAAGAAGAAAAAAGAAAAGAAAAAAAGGTGACATTTTTAAAGTTTGTCCAACTTTCATTTCTACTGATGTATGATATATAATCATATTTTGTTGACCTTCCATTACTGGGAAAAATTGGAATGCATCAAAATTAGTATAAACAATGCAAGTCATAAATATTGCTATACTTAGTCAATTGAACTAAAAATAAGAGATTTAAAAGAAAGCATGACATTCAATGACGTAAACACAGCTTGTCCCGTAGCACAGTTTTTGATAAATAATAATAATAATAATAATAATAATAATAATAATAATAATAATAATAATAATAATAATAATAATAATAATAATAATAATAATAATAATAATAATAATAATAATAATAATGGGTAGAGTAGTTGCACAAATTGCACCATGTTAAAAGCCCCTTCCACCATACTTGAGAGGGACATTTGTGAACTGTCAGTCAACTACAGCAGGAACAGCAACAGTATGATCACATTGGCAATACATGTATAGTAACTAAAATCAGAGGGTCCATTTGACATGTTTGTTACGTACAGTAATCTGACGAAAAGCTATCGACTGCATGCAATAGTTTCTTAAATATACCTTGAACCAGCTGCTGTGTACCAAAGGTGATTGGCTGTCTCTTTTTCACATGATTTCTAGCATTGTTGACCCACCCATCCCCCGCCCCCACTACCACCCCCACCCCAAAAAGAAAAAAATTCTAACATTGCTCCTTAAGATCAATTTCTGTGTCGTCACAGAAAAGTGTGTGAAAGTAAATCTGCCATCGCCAGAAAATATAAAGCATATATATGCTCGACCCATATAAAGAATTCAGTATTAATTAAAATCATTTAAAAAAAAAAAAAAAAATCATATGAGTGTGGTTGACCCAAATCGATAATACATGAACATGTATTTGTGTGATCATTCACATCTGCCAGATATGTGAACTTCTGAACCTGCAGCAAAATCAAACCACACATTCTACAACCCACTGCTACCTTTAAGATATCACAAGGATTACTTATCAGTCATGAAAGGCTTTCGCTACTTTACCACCAAACTATAAGCTCAATGAAAATCACGAGGAATTATGACTCGAGTAAAACATATTTGAGTGAATTCTTCATGGGACCAAGCTACACCTACCTGTAATTCTTCAGGTACTGTTTCTTCGAAAAATATGACAATAAAAGTGAATTTGTACCAAATTCACTCAAAATCACGAGAGGTATTTTGACACAAGACATACTTGTGTTATGTTTCCCCATTAGATCGAACTAATTTTCTGGGTACTGTTTTTTCTAGATATAACACCAAAAAAGGACTAACAATCAATTCATTAAAGGCGCTATAGTGCTACTACTGTAAAAAAAGAATTCCCAATGCATCAATAAAAAAAAAAAAAAAAAGAAAATGAACAAAAAAACAAAAGACAAAAAACAAATGAGCTACATGCACATATCCTGATATTCCAGGACAGTTACACACTGAAGACCCAATATTATGTTTTAGGCTGATATGACATACATTTTCAAAAATTATCTTTGAATGTGTTCTGGTAAAGATAAAAATAGAAATCAATTCGACAACATTTCTGCATTTTTATATTTCAGAGGTAGGCAATGACAGGAACACATGTAGAGAGTATAGAACTCGGCTAACAGATTTTGGTTATTGACGATAGTGAAGTGTTGCTGGACATTTGTCTTTCTCAGATAAAACTAGTGGCTGACCTCCTCATGCTGCAGTTGGCCATAAGTTAACCCTTTTCCCCTAAAACCCGCCAAAACTGGCTGGTGGTCAAATGTTGTGTGCTTCAGTGTTTTTAACTAATTTCAACAGTAATGAAAAACAATTTGACTGAGAATTGTAGATGAGCCCTAACAAGGTCACACTTTTCCCCATACTTGTCAGAAATGAGCCAAAATAAGGCCTAACACTTTCCCATTAAATTAAGACTTAGTTAACAGCTTTTCTTGGCATGGGTTTGACACTTAGTGCCCAACCCATGCCAAGGGAAGCTGTTGGCTCAGTCGTAATTCAAGGGGAAAGGGGTTAACAAGTGTTCTCTGATTATTCAGCTATTGTTTCCTCTGATAATATCAGAAGATTAATCTGCACCATATGCAATTTATAATGGATTTCTATGTTTTAGAAACTTCCAGCGCCATTCATTTAATGGAGTGATCTTATTGCTGAATGTTGATGTAAACAGATAATAAATAGGAAATGTGTCTATGTGGATTTATTTGTCTCATTTTTGATAGACGCCCTTGCTGATGGTCATCTTAATCATTTTTTTTTTTTGCCTGTATTGTATCATAGATAAAATACAAAGTTGCCCAGGAGGCAACCAATGTAGGCATTGAACTTGCCTGGGAGCACATGAACCTGTCCCGGGCAACTGGGCAACTGCTGATTTATCTGCCAGATATTCCTCCCTGGAGAACCCTTATATCATTGATATGAGATAAACATTACAACCATTAAAGCATATGATAAACAAAATACACCCTAAGAGGACATTTTAACTGTGTACCATAGCTGTCACAGCAACCATGAGGCCTCCAACATGAAAAACTGCTGTCCTGATCTGACTACTGAGTATAAGCAAACACAAGGGACTAGAGCAGAGGTGTCATCTCTGTTCCAGTTGGCCTTGTTAAGCACTTGGGATAAGACTTGTACAATCTTTAAGCATGCTGAAACCATCATGGCCTTTCTTGATCATCATTTAGGGGTTAGGTCTCAGTCAAAACTATTGTTTTGAAGAGTACACAGAGTGCTTTTTCTTTAACTCCCTTCCATCCAGAGTATTCTGAAGTTGATTTGGGGCAAAATATTGATCAACATTTTCAAAGTGAACTAAAAATGCATGTTGGTTTGGACCCCCTCCCAGCTGCATACTTTATGTACTATTATGAAAATGTTGAAAAACTGCCTGACCCTGTATTTGGATTAAAAAAATAAACACTGCTTTTCTTCATCCCTGTATGCCCTTGTACACATGATACATTCCATATCCATGTGCACATGGTACAGTAGTGCATTCGGTCATGCCCATATGTATCATATCATGGTCCATTCCATCTTATTATACCTCAGAGGGAAATCCGTACACGTGATTGGTTAATTGGGCATGGGACAGTTTTGCCTGTCCACTTCTGTGAAAGTACTGTCCACCGCTCACTGTAGCGCTAGATGGCGCTGCACCTCTGATGTCGCATGACCGCGATTGCCATCTTGCCTTGTGTGTCAAATGTATAGAATGTGTGTTATTAAAATCTATTAAATGGAAGCTTTGATGTTTTATTGTTCTTCGGTATAATAAAACAAATGGTGCCCTTGGCCTTGGGGGACAGGAAAAATTGTGAACCTTCGGGATGGACTGTCCACCCTCCGCTTCGCGTCGGGTGGACAGACCATCCCTCAGGTTCACAATTCTTCCTGTCCCCCTCGGCCAAGGGCACCATTTGTATAATGTCCATGTAGCCATGTGCCCATATATGCATGATATTGCAGTACATTTTCATGACCATGTACACATAATATAGTGGTACATGCTATTCTGTCATTCTGTCAATGTACACATGATATGATAGTATATTCCATCATGTCCATATACATGCTAAAGTGGTACATTCCTGTGTGTCTGTGTACCAGGATATGGTGGTACATTCCATCATGTCCATATATACACGACATGATGGGGCATTTCATCATGTCTGTGTACTCATGACATGGTGGCATATTCCATCTGACATGTCTGTGTACACATGACATGGTGGCATAGTCCATATGACATGGCTGTGTGCACATGATATAGTGGTGTAGTTCATCTGATATGTCTGTATACACATGGTGGTACAGTCCTTCTGACATGTCTGTGTGCATAATATGGTGGTATAGTCCACCTGACATGTTTATGTACACATAATATGGTGGTATAGTCCATCTGACATGTTTATGTGGTGTGGTGGTATAGTCCATCTCACATGTTTATGTACACATGATATAGTGGTGTAGTCTATCTTACATGTTTATGTATACATGATATGGTCCATGGTGTGGTCCATCTGACATGTCTGTGTACACATGATATGGTGGTACATGTACTTCCTTTGACAGGCCACTCCTATGTGAGACTACCTGGCTTCAAAGTCCGTGTCATCAAGCCATAATTAATTTCTTTCGCAAATATCTTACTTTCGCTCGAAAAAGCTACCTGAGTTTAATGTGCTGGGTACTTTACAAACAGTTTTGCTTGGTGCACTCAGGACACATGAAGAAAACTGCTGATTTATAGCTCTGTGTTCCTGATGACAAAATGGTATTAAATAAATGCAAAAGATACAAAGACAGCATTTACAACACTAGAATTTCTAGTTATTTTTAACCCCTCCCTCCTCAGAGTACAACTGAGTCAACAGCTTTCCTTGGTGTGGGTATATTACATAAAAATATCAACAAAAAAGGTTTTTTAGTCCTGAAGGAGAAATTTAAATAAAAACATTTAAGCCAGACAACAATTTACATCCGGGCACTTTTGGGCAATTTGAGCAGGAAGGGGTTAATATGAAAAAAAGTTGCATGTGGATCTACTCACATCACATGCTACCAAGTGAAGAAATCATAACTTTATAGTCCAATAGAGTGGTCTATCCCAAACAGGAGGTAGGAAAGGGGGAGACTGAAAATGAAGAATTTGCGAGAAAAAAAAAAAGTAAAATTTTGCGAATCAGTTGGTGTTCATCTTGTGTCCTTTTCTCTTGTAGGACTCTTCACATCAGAGTTGCCAGAGTGCACACAGGACCTGATGATAGATATTACAAGGAACTACTATCAGCACTTCCAGCCAATAGGCAAAAAATGATGAAGGGGTGAGAACATATATATTCATAGTAATTGTCATTAATCTGTGGAAATGATCATACCAAGTTAAGAAACACATCACTGCATAACTGTTCCTCTCACCCCCCTCCCCCCCCCAAAGAAAATCTGTCCATAAAATTGTGCTGCTAAGCTGCATGAATTAACAGCTCTTTTTTAGTAATCAATAAAAACTAGATTCATTGTGCATGGCTGAATCCACAAAAATGTGCCATGATCACGCTTTATCCTAACTTTTGGATAGTTAGTTCTTAAACCAGCATAAAAAGGAACAGATGTGTAGTGACATATAAAACTTTGATGGCACAATTACCCACACCTGACCCTGTGAAATGCAGAAATAAAAAACTGTTGACCACAACATGAATGTTTCAAGGCCAGTCTTATGATAATTATGCAACAAAAGTTCCACTGCTTCTAGATGGTAGCTCCCTCTGGAGGCAGGAATAATGGGTCACTGAATCCATTCAGGTTGATATGAGAGGTCGCACACAGGCCACACAGTCATAGCTTAATCATTTCCTGTCTCGTTGTCACAGATTTGTGCCCAAAGGGTAAAAGTAACTGCTGTGTGTAGGTGGTTGTTACTGTTTTATGATGCAATAAGCTTATTAAAATCTGCTCCGGTGCAAACACTGCAGGTTTTGTGTGTGGTATTTACGTTGAAAATTACTATATACTGGGAATTCACATGTGGGTCATGAACAAAAGACCACAAGGTGATTGATACATTTCAGTGATTGTTTATGACAGACTTTCAAAATTAAACTTGGTAATCTACACTAGGGGATAATTCGTAGAAGTGTTTACATTCCATTGTCCATGTGTGCTTAATTTATTTGGGGATTTGAGACAGCAACCGCCTGAATCTGTGTTACATCCATTTAAACTGTGGTGAAAGGAGAATTAAGAATGCCACCCAAAGTTTAAAAATTTTCTATGTATGAATTCATCTGCTCTAGAATAAGATGGATGTACCCTTTACCAAAATTATGTGTCTATAAAGCCACCTCATGTGCATGTCCATGTAAAATTAAGCTTCTCAAGAGAATGTACAACCGGCAATGCTCTTTATTTTCAACTCAGTGCATGACCCCAAACACAAACACCCCCAGATGGCTGGCATTGTGCGTTTCCACGTGTTGCATATGCAAGCTGTAATAAACTGTAGTGCTAGTGTTTATGGTGCATTTAGTGTTCCTGCTGTACTTCATTTATGGTTGATGTCATGGGATTTTGATTTTCCACCAGCAGCAGTTTTCAAAGACATTTGACTGCCTTAACATTAACAAGGCATGAAAATACATGTATATACACGCACCCATGTGTCCATGCTGTTTGAAGAATGACCTCTAGTGGTGAAATACCCTAACCCATCCCAGCAGTTACAGAAGCAAAGGTGGAATAACTGAGGTCACTGTTTGAGGTTTTTTTGTCCATTGGAAATTTTTTGGCCGCCTGCTTGATGAAATTTAATGTAGTAAACACGGGACACCCTGATGTTGGTCTTTGGTCTCAGTTTCATGTGCAGATGACAAGATAAAGTGGAACTGATTCCCGTGGATAAAACGTGAACTCACATGACTTGTATTGAGTCATGGATGTATGCATCTGTAAGCTACGTTTACAGTAGCCTCAGGTCACATGCGTCTGTTGTCAACATGGTGTCTGTCTGATGTTCTTTTCTTGTTAAAAAAAAAAAAATGAAAATAAAAAAACAAAAGAAAGAACCAATAGAACTGGCGAGACTGAAACCACTGATGAGAATTGTTGCAGATTTGAAACCAGTGTGGCTTGTCTGGTTGAGTTTTTATGCTGGCCCTGGTCTTGCCTGGTCTTTCCTGAAAAAAAAAAAAAACAAGAAAAATTCTTTGATCCATATGACCTTTGTCCATGGGTAAGTAGATTGTCAGCTAGGGTAAGAACTGTGCATAAGATGTCATTGCTATGTGAAAGAATGTTGAAAGTCATGTTTTCACATGTGGTTATGGTGGGCTTTTAAACTTGCCATGAGCTCCCAGAGTTTCTTGTATTCTCTCTCTCTCTCTCTCTCTCTCTCTCTCTCTCTCTCTCTCTCTCTCTCACACACACACACACACACACACACACACACACACACACACACACACACACACACACATGTCGTGCTCAATTGAGCCTTTGGTCTCAACATTTTGGGAAGATGAGGTCTCTTGCTCGGCATTATACTAAAATTTGTGAAGTTCAGATATCATTCCCCCACGATCTTTCTCCTAGAGAGACACTTAATGTGTCTGTCTGTGTGGGAAGACACTCATTGTATCCTCTACTGTGCAGTTGCACAGCCCAAGCTCCTTTTTAGGGCTTTGGTGTAATGAAAGTGTAATTCATTTGTCTGTTAATAGACTCACTAACCCCAGTGGTGCACTTGCAGTAATCTCAAATTTAAGTGTTTAACTCTGATGGAAACATTTATTTGACACAGTCTTTACAGTGGCAGCCACCGGGGTAGTGAGTCAGAGCTCCTATGTTACATAATCATGATCTTGTGTTTTACTACGTAGCAATGGAAAAGTATATAAGGGCTTTGTAACAGGCACAGTGTTATTTTCCCTCTAGTCGCTGAAGAGTCATGTTTGGTGGCAAAGCACGAAGCACATTTCTGGTGCAGCCCTCGCATCATCCAATAGCTGTACATATGTATGTATGTATGTATGTATGTATGTATGTATGTATACATATATATGTATAGATTATAGCATGGTTTGTTGTCGATACAAAGAATATCAGTGAGCACTGGGTGGTCACCATGTATACAGAATGAGTGAGCAAAGTGAATGAGTTCTGCTATGTGGTATCTAGTGTGAGTTGATATTCTTTGTAATGACAACAAACCATGCTGTGATCTGATTATCTCATGTTTGTTAAGGTGGAAGCTGTGAAGCTAGTGCGCAGTGAGACTGGCAACTTTGGATCGCAATTAACCATCTAATTTTTTCACAAGTACATTAAACCTATATATTTTCTGATTACTACATATCCATAGAGTTTTTTTTGCAGGATTGGAATTTTTTGAGATTTTATAGCATTCTTTCTGACTTGGTAGGATTTTCACATTTGTTCGCACAGAAGTCATATAAAATTGTTTTTTTCCAGTTGAAATCAGAAGAAATTTAAAATATATATCCATGTCCAGGATCGAATTCAATGGTTAGTCCTGAAATAGCATAAATGAAAAGCTATAAAATTTTTAATTTAGTCCTGACAGGTTATTCATTTTCCTTCTATAAATTGCTCCAAAAGTCATGGATGGGGTCGTCAGAAAAAAAAATCCTGGGAAATGTTTCTGGATATGATATTTTTCTTTTAGTGTCCGTTGATTTTAATGTGATAGGGCAATCGTATGTCTGTGAAGTGAGATACAAATTGTAGAGGTTGAGCTAAAAAAAAAAAAAGTTCCGAGAAAATTGCATTGAAAGAAAAATTTGCCAATTCTTACGCATTTATCGCTGTAATATGACACATACTCATTTCGTTTGTCCTGTGTTTTAATTGTTGTGGGAAATAAACTTGTAGCTTTACCTCTGTGATGTCATTAAACAAAAGTATATTTTGTGGCTTAAATCTGGACTTTTTTTTACTTGGGAACACCACACTTGGCCTATTTGGGTGTGGGTTCACATGCGGCTTTCCATATTTGGGGACCAGGAAGTGGATTGTGCTAATTTGTTTTCACATCAATAGAGAATTTCAAAGTAATCAGAACAATGGTAGTGATAAGTCTAAACTGACCCATTCTTATCTCCACGGCTAATGGTTTCCTGTGAGTGACCCTTGTCAATAGCTCAATTGGTTTCCAGGGGTCATGGACTAATGACTGTGCAAACAATAACATGGTTCATTATCATGCCCATGCAAACAAACCCATGTGCCTGGCACTGTTTGAAATTTTCATTGTAAACAAAAGTTTTGAGATCAGTTATCTTATATAAATTTTATGTTCACCCATCTGAGTTTTTGGGAGCATGTAGTTTAAGTATCAGACTATCCAAAAATATGAAAAAGTGATTAGAGGTTAGCCAAAGGTGCCAGCTTCAGATCTTCCACCTTAAGGCCTGCTTCAATAAGTTGTGCCGCACCAGATGCCAAATGTTCCAGCAGAGATTCAGCAGTCTCACTGACAACAGATGACTCCATTGTTACCTGGGAAGTAGCTTATAGCCCATAATAGTACAGCTGTATAACGTATACCGGTACTTCCGGCTATAGGTAAGCTGCCGAAAAATAGGCCCATTATAGCACTTTATAATGACTTTATTATATGGCTCATAGTAGTCTGGCCTATATGATATTTATACACTTGCTTTATAGCACTAAAATTGACCCACACGTGATATGTATATATATATATATATATATATATATATATATATATATATATATATATATGTATATGTACACATAAACACAACTTATGCATACATTTATACTGTTGCCAATGTGATCACTTTTTGTGCAAGATTTACATTATGTTAAATCCACCTACATTACATGCTGTTATCTTCGGAAAAGTACAAAATTGATGTTACTTCAAAGAAAGCCTGGAGGAAAGCACGTCTGAGTAAAATTCTTATCTCAGATTGCACTAGTTTGCATCATTTAAGGTCCAATTTTTCAAAAACATTCTGTGAGCGGGGGTACCGCCCATCCCTCTGTCTGCCTTGTTGCCTTGGCTCTATTGCTTCACTCCCTCAAAAAGCCTCATCTGTCTTTTTCGTGAATGTTGGCAACTCTTGGAATATACATGTAGAACTATAATATGCATTGGGCAAACAAATGTAATAATTTGTTTCATATGTTTCTGTAACAAAGGCTACTCATTAAGTTTCTGTGGCTTGGGGTTGTTTATTTGCAATGACCCTTCAAAAGATGCTGAAAGTCATAAGATGATAAGTGAGATGAAGCAAGGCATAGAGCTGACATGCTGGTACGTGTTGGTCCCCACAACTGCCATTATGGTAACCATTCTCTGCAGTGTACATGTTTCCAAGTTTTACTTTCTGGAGTGCTTTTTATCTTGGGGTGAAGAAAGAACTGAACACACACATCGTCGTCAACAGGAGAGGTCAGAATAGCAAGAAGCAAAGTCGGCAGCTTCTCGTACCCTTCCCCTCCACTAGAGGTCACTTAGTACCTTGGATTTAACATTGTGTTGTTTTTTTTTTATCCTCATAATAATCCACAACCTGAAAGAGTGGTGTCTGTTGTTTGCAGCCACTGCCATGAGAGGTCTGCTGTGCTTTGTGGACGCATGTGAACTAACATCATAGGCTTGAAAAAAACATATCAAATTCATTCTTGTGATATAAATGAATTGAGGTAGAACTAGAAAAATGTACAGCAAATATGTAAAGGCCAGTTTGTCAAATTTTGGGTGATCTTGACCTATTTTTCAAGGTCATTAAGAAGTTTAGGAAAGGACACTAAATTCAGTAGGTTGGAAAAGAATATGGCTGTTAATGCTAAATGTGCCACAAAATATGTATCGTGGAAGTTTTATCTATTGCACAATGTGGATGACCTAGTGTGGATGACCTTGAACTACTTTCTCAAGGTCACAGAGGTATTGCAGTTCAGGATATTATTTTTTTGTTTTGTTTTGTGATGGTCATTCAATCGTATGTCAACAGAATATATTCGGCCCATGGGCCTCTTGTCGTGTCAATATTTTATTGTCATGCAGCGGGAATACACAGTTGTGGCCAACTAGAATGGTGGTGCCTTGGGTTGTGTTTTTGTACATCTTCTGTCAGCAGTAGTGTGCATTTCCAGCAGAAGACACAGTCAGTCCAAGTAATAGGTGTGTCAATCAGTGAAGAGTGTCTGAGTCTATATTCCCGTTTGTATATATGAGACATTCGTATTACTTGCACTACTGGTTTTAATGGGCCCATATCATCCAGCAAGGAAGTACCTGCATGTACGAGCAGATCCTGGTGACAAACATGATAAAATATGTTGCTCTTGCCAATCTAACTACTAAGATAAAATCAGCATGTTTAAAATGTGATAGTCCATCTAACTACTAAGATAAAATCAGAGTGTTTAAAATGTGATAGTCCATCTAACTACTAAGATAAAATCAGAGTGTTTAAAATGTGATAGTCCTGTTCTCCAAACACACACTGAGTTTGGTAAAAGAAAGAGTCATTTGCTTGAAAAATAAGTAATTTCGTTCCCACAAATGTTCGGAACACCCTTAGTTTTCTGTCAGTACACCTGTATCATGGCTGCTGATTATAACCGTTGCCAAGCAACAGGTCAGAGATTTTGGCATGAAATTATTGTGCATATCCCACATTGCCCATTAATATATAATATTGATCTCGAGTGGTACAGATGTCAGGTGTAGACAGTCTACCAAAGGCAGTCACTGTGACACTTGCTATTTGAGACAAAACCAGCCAAAAGTGATCCTACACGGCGTGACATCTTTCAAAGCTGGTGTCAGGTAACAAAGAAATATACATGAGCAACCAGATAGTAAGTCATGATAGGTGATGTGCGTGGTGGGTACAGGTCCATCGGTACCATCAAGTCTGAAGCAGAGTGTATTATTATGGAATTCAGCATCATGGATTGGGAATCTGTGGTAGGAATGAAGAGACTACTGCTGTCTGCATATGCCATGGTGAGCATTAACTGATTATGGCTCAAAAAAACAATAGGGCAGAATGCTTCAACTAAACACACTTGAATAGCACATACACGATGCATTGTAGTTTGGCCTACAAAGTGATTACCAAAAATGTCAGCAGGGTGGATGTGTATGTAGTACAACTGTGTGATAAGGCACCTCCCCTTGCATGGCATCACACACGCTCCTGAGGTCATATTACTGCACATTGTGATTAGGCCTGTGCTTTATGTGGCATAAAGCACTAGCCATAAAGAGGGAGGTTCTTATACTCATAATGTTAGAAATGCACCAAATAATCCCAGAGGTAAATATTTTGAAATGACCAGGGGCAGAAATTAACTTTTGTTTCAAGTTGCCCGTGGGTAACTAAGGACGTGCTTACAAGTTGCCCAGGAACCTAAGAAATTGCCCACTTTTCTGCTGCATACGATTTTCTAATGTTCCCACATTGATCTACAGGGTGGTAGAATTTAATTGTGAGTTAAGTGGCACAGTTTGTTTCAGTGCGGCTGAGTTGCCAATATAAAAAAAAAAAAATTCTCACATTCTGAGATTTAACACCTTTTTCCCTAAACCAACCAAAACCCGCTTCTGGTCAAGTGTCGTCTGCTTCAGTGTTTTCAGCCAGTTTCAACAGTAATAAAATACAATTCAAATGAGAATTGTAGATGACATTTCGCAAGATAACATGCCCCCAGGTCAACAGCTTTCCTTGGCTTGGGTTGAACACCCAACCCATGCCAAGGATAGCTGTTGATTCAGTCTTAATTGAAGGAGGGGGGGGGGATATTCATTGCAAGTTTACACTGAATGTTTTCTCAAATTTAAAAAAAGAGACAGTTCTCAATCACAATCATAATTTACCTGTTGTTCCCTCAATATCTGAATGCTATAGCTTACTGGGTTGTTCAGTGAAGGTGGGTAAGCTTACATTTGCAGAGGCCTTGTTTGAGATGCATGAGTGTCTGTCACAAGTACATCTGATAAGTGTTATCAGTAATAGCAATAAATGAGATCCTAGAAAACAGTGGGCAGGATTTGACCCCAATAATTACCCACAGTAAATTAAATTTATGACGCAGTGCTCACACCATACTTAGGACCACACTGTAAGATATGTCTATAAAACTTTATAATTTTTGCATATTGGGCAATCATTCATTCAATGATCTGTCATCCTCTATTTTGGACATAATTTCGATCAGGTCTGCATTATAACACGTAAAATTTTTATTTTGAATGGTATTTAAGCTGTGCTGTCAACAAAATTAGCAAAAATAAGCACACAGGGAATAAAGTTTACTTCAGGATAGCCTGATGTGGTGTGGGGCCTTACTGTCCTAGACAGCCACAGCCACACCATTCGGTTACCAACATGTAACCAGAAAGATACACACATGCACATGTACGGTTTGATTGTCAATACATTAGGATGTCAGTCAATATGAGGTGATCGGTGGATTACTTAGCAGATGGGTTGCCCATCAGTGACACACCAATCAAGTAATAATGAGTTCCGGCAAAATGTTATTTGAGTCACGGACCTGCCGTGTGTTCCAAAATGCACAATATAAGTATACTTTCACATCACCGTATTACCAAATAAGAGGATGTGTGTCTTTATGGCTAATTTTCCACAAACTAGTTAATGGCTCGTGAGACCAATTAACAAAGGTTTATTTTGTGATCTGTAAATGCCATGGAAACTGAACTGCCCTTGAAGAGGTGAATGGTTTAGGTGTAAATATACATATGATTGTAACTTGACAAAAACTGTTGATGTGAATTTATTATTCACCATTCAGTTTTCACATGTACAAATATAATTTGATATGGACCTTCATTACTGGGCATAATTTTGACATGGACATTCATTACTGGGCGTATATTTGATATGGACATTCATTAGTGGGCATATAAGATAGATAGAAGAATGTTTCCCAAATTTTCCTGAGTAGACCCTCTTTGGGAATATTAGTATTAAACTTGCAAAAATTTTGGCACATTAAATCTAAATAAAGTCACAACACAAGATCACCTGTTACATAGTTCTTTAATTAAAATATATTAAAATCAACTTCCACACACACAGAAATGGGGAGGTCTCATACGATTAATTTAGGGAAAATAAAACTTGCGAAAATCTTTTTTGAGGCAAATTTGGGAAATTTTATGCCAGGGAATATAAATGCAGTATAAAGGTATGTGATGTGTCAGCTGAATGTGATTGGAGGACATCATAATCAGGCTTTTTAGGCACCTGGTGGAGCAGTATAGGGTAGAGGAAGAACATATAAGGCTTTTCCTGAGGGCACTTGGGGGGTGGGGGTGGGGTCAAAGTTGTGTGTTTCTGTTAATTTCCATTGTAAATTGCATCTTAATTTATAACCTAAAATTAACTGCATCAAAAATGCCAATTTTTTTTCATAGTAAATCTAGGTGTATCACTTAAATGGTTCTTGAAACTTTGTTTCATTAGTGTCCAAAGTAACCAGTTTATCTAAAGTTGCTTTAACATGCAATGCAAAGGGAACACATAACTCAAGCTCATAGGAATTTTGTGTATTGGGTTGTGTGCTCAGCTGAACATACAATACACAAGAAATTGCTGATTGTGACCTCTGGTGTTTCTTGTTGATTGGCAGCGTCATGCATATACACTGCACATGTGATAGGTTGATGTATGTGTATTCAGCTCAATACACAACCCAATAGCCAAAATAATTGGAGGCATGAGGTTTTGTGTTTCCGTTGAATTGTGTGTAACTGTTTCAGAGCCAACGGCAACTAAAGTCGAACTACTTAAAACAGACTGCTCTGAATTATAATAAGGGTGCCAGAGTCATGTTTCTTGTAAAAAGTACCTTTCATTCAAGTACCAGCATGCCATATGTTACATAGAATATGAAAGTCCAGGTCAACAGCTTTCCTCAGGGGCTTTGGGTGCAGTCCGAAATGTGGCACTGAAAGAAGCTAATATTGAATCAACTGATTATGTCGCCAAACAGAGATGGGCCATACGCATTTGGCAAGTGCTTTTTGCCATGGCTCCGTGGCACTGTCATGTTTGGGCCATAACATCTTTGTTGTTTGACTTGGTTTGATGAAGCACCCTACTTGTGTGTATCAGGACCCAAAGATGGATCGCATAACAAAACTACAGGCATGCCATTCATTCACTGATTTTATGAAAATGAAAGCAAAAATCAAGTCCTGATCTGAACTTGTGGACACAGAATTTTCTTTTAGCTTGATATATTTATGTTGTTTAAGATTTTCGCCAATCTGATTTTTAACCAGACCAATATGACCACAAGAAAAAAGAATGCTGTAATATGTTAGAAGGACATTCTGGAGGGTTCAAACCAGGTGGACCAGACTTGGAGCATGCATGCATGATTGTTTCAGCATGCGTGAAGATCGAGCAAGTCTCAGAGGCCGACTTGATTGGGGTAGCTCTGAAATTGGGGATATGAACCAAGGGCTTGATTGCTGACAGCTCCAACTCTGGGGCTGACCAGGGACATTGCACCCTCGGAACCGCCATCAGAGCCAGGGCTGTGTGGGCATCCAGATCACTGGTGACCCTGAACGAAGCGCTTGATTGCTCCCTGAGTAGAGTAATAAGCTGAAGAGATTGGAGTGTTTAGTGCGACCAAAGAGCATAAAGGGTCTCTACCCTCCTTGTTACAACTGTTTCATTAGGAACTGTTACACTATAGTGGGGTCACCACCCCAGAACTGGGGCTTGGGGTATTCAAGTCCGAACTTATTCCAAGTATTTCAAGGGCCAACTAGAGTGCAGATAACATCTGTGTCCTATGTCCTTGTGCTTACTGGTGCTAATTAGTCTGATAAGGAGAGCCATTTACCCATTTTGGGGCTTCCTGCTTGCTGTGATTCATCAGTGCATAATCAAAATGCATTGTTCAATCTTGATTGGATTCTTGTCATTGTGTGCCTTATTACTGTATATAAGTTACAGGAAGGTTCCACCAGGAAATAAACATTTTTCTATGTGAAGTACGCATTTCTAGTTCTCAGTTTTGAATGGATGTTATTAGCATGTGTATACCCGTCCTCACCCCCCCCCCCCCCCCATAAGGAAGTGGAGGGTAGCTTTGGGCTGGCTCAGAGGTTCATTATCTCCCAAGTTTACATAGAGTACTGAGAGAACACAAGCACTTAACCCTCTGAAACCTGTTCTTTAGTACTGAGAGAACACAAGCAAAACCCTCTGAAACCTATTCTTTAGTACTGAGAGAACACAAGCAAAACCCTCTGAAACCTGTTCTTTAGTACTGAGAGAACACAAGCACTTAACCCTCTGAAGCCTGTTCTTTTGTAACACAGGGGCTACAGAGCCAAATGTAGTGGCTTTCAGGGTCTGTACTGTTAAACACTTTTTCCAGTTCCTCTGAATCAGAGAAATGTTTGTCCATGCACGAGTGGAAATCATAATTGGAAGGAAGTCCTTCTGGGAGAGGGGGACGAACTATTATTGCATTTGAAGGTGAACTGCTTTGGAGGATGTACAAACAATAGGCTTATAATGGTGATAAACTTGGGCAGAATGAGCACAAGCTGACCTTATCCAGTCTGCTATGCACAAAGCAAACAAGTGGATGATATGAGGGCGAAGTCATACCTGTGCCACAGCCAAGCACACAGACAATCTCTGCCTGGTCTTTGGACTCTTTGACCTCTGACCTATCGTGCTTGACCATGTTTGCCATGTGTTTGGGCACTGTAGTGAGGTTGGCATGATAACTTTGATTTCCAGACTGATGCACGCACCACCAAAGCTTTAGGTTGTTGTGAATGCAGTAAATGTTCATGACATTATGATTGGCATGGCAATGTTTGGTGAATTCTCTGAATTAGCACGAGAAACTTTAAATTGTCAGCCAGATTCTGAACAACTCATATCATCACACAACTGACTCGGAACCCAATGGAGCACCTCACCTGCATGTGGCACCACAGGCAACTTCCACCAGTGTTTACCTGTTGCAGGTGGAGGCACCTGGGGGTGAAATAAAATCTGCTTCATTCATTGGTCGAAAATATGTGACATCACATGAAGCTTGTGCTGCCACCAGACAGATGTGTGTATCTCGTGTCCTATTCATACCATGCTGACATAGGCCTCTGTCTGTGGTTCCATGCTTCTTACCAGGCCATGCCCCAACTGCTCTTTTAGCACTGGGATCATGACTAACAAGCAATGAGGAAAACCTCTGAACCTGTGAAAATGTAATATTTCAAAACATTATGATCTTGGTGAAGAAAAAAACAAACTAAAACAAAGAAACTAACAAACAAACACCCTCCTCCCTCCCCCCCCCCCCCCGGAAAATGTTGAGAACATCCATGCATTCATCCAGTATTTTGGGGATGCATATGCTTTTTATTTATTTCAATATGCAATGTGATTTTATATCTCAAACATATATATATTTTTTTTAATGTGACCGTCAGGTTGTCGATATCAGTGCTTATTGTGGTGTGTTTGTAACATTTTTAGTTGAATTTCTTGTTACTAGAAAACATTTCTGCTGAGATCTGTATGCGAGACTGTTCATACTGGCATGCCCTAGGTCAATGGCTTTCCTGGATGTGGGCTGGGTGCAATGCGCCCAACCTGTGCCAAGGAAAGCTATTGATTTAGTCATACTCTGACCTGGAATGGGTCAACTGATTTCATAAACTGTCAAAATCATGCATTGAAGCAGATAGCGTTTACCTGTAGCCAGTTTGGTTATTTCAGAGGGGCTGGGGTTAAATTCTCCTAACTGTAGTCTATTATTTTTGCATGTCTTTGGGAACTTACTGTAAATTGCTGCCTTTGTTGATCATGTGCATAATCCCTAGGTACAGTCACAGTTTCCTTCTGTAAAGGGTCATCCATAAAATGATTTCTAAACACGTGGAATTAAAAACAAATTTCCTTATCCCAAAGTTCACTTCCTTGTTAAAAAGAAAATAGTGATAATTGTTGTCCATGATGTGGCATGTCTTTCAGCTTTAAAGATGGTGTCTTTGTGGTAAATAGAAAATTCAACATAGTAAATTTGGTGTTGAGAGCTATTGTCATACATTGACAAAGAAATATGACATGAGCCCAAAAATATGTATACTATAAAACATAGACTGAGAGAGAACAAATGGTAAGGTCAAGATCAAGTGGTCCATGTGGGTTATCAGTGGAGGGCTCTTTAGGCAGGTGGGTTAGGTATGTGTATGTCCATTAGTTTCCTTTGTAATTTGCACCTACTTGTATATAACTTTAATTTAAAACTGCTGTACTTTTTGGAAAATGGCTGTAAACACTCCTTGAAATTTGATAACTTTTGATGCAAAGCTATTCAACGTATTGATTGTTACTTTACATATAGAATCTTATGGGAATACACACCTCTAGTCCGTAAGAATTTTGTGTCATGGATTGTGTATTCAGGTAAATACACATAAAACTGTTAATTGCAACCTCTCCTGTTCAGAGGAGTGAAAGAGTGGTCTGAGGATTATGCAACATGTTTCTATGTACAGTGAAACCTTCCAATAATACAGGCTGTCTGCCCATAATATATGTATTAGTAGAGAGGGAAAAAAAAACATCCATACATGTATTAAAAGAAAAATGCACATTTATATGCCTGACATGAATACCTATAATACATTCTGTTCTGATTGTCTTCTTTTTTTTTTCTTCTCAATTCCCTTGGAGCATTTAGCACTTATGCATTATACAGCTACACTTTTTGTGAAGCCTCATGATAGCCGAGTACTATCCATCTCCACAAATGACTAAGAATTGAATAGGTTTTTAAAACAGGTTTGCAATAAACTGTTAAACACAAAATATGCCTGACTGTATACATGTACTTGTCATCATTCTTTATTATTATTATTATTATTATTATTATTATTATTATTATTATTATTATTATTATTATTATTATTATTATTATTATTATTATTATTATTATTATTATTATTATTATCATTATTATTTGCAGACGTGCTGTAAGATGACTTGGAGGTTTTTTATCACCCGTAGCATCTGCCAAATTCAAGGTGGGGAATGGTCGTCGCATCTTTCATCCTGTACGCCAGTCAGATTCCAGATAACACGCAGACTGTCTATCTGTGGAGGATCATCTTTAATTGTACGCATATTGGAGGCTACTGCATGGTTTATGGTCAAATACAAACCTGTCTGGAAAGACCACCCCTAGGGATGACCACATGATGGTCTCCAAAGACAGGTGGTCTCTCATAGGGGGTCAACATATGAAAAGTACTCAGTAAGGACCATGAAAAGGTGGTCTTTCAAGGCAGATGGTGTCTCATTGGAGTGGTCTGTCAAGACAGGGACTGCTGTAGTTTCTGCCACCTGGAGACTGGCTTTCCTTTCAGACGAGTTTCCATCAGCGGGTGTTTGTGCACGATTACACAGTTTGAGTCCAGTTTCCATCAGAAGATATTTTACGAGCGATTATTTGGTCTGAGTTGGGTTGGTAAAAGACGAAAGGAGGGGCAGTACTGCCTGATGCTGAGCATCGTCACCAGGTGTCCTTCTTATCGTGGGTAGACTTACCATTTCACTTTCTTTTCGCATCAAGATGTACTTGGACCACATCATACACATAAACACATACATGTCCAAAGGAGCCCAGATATGTGGAAATGAGTATGTATAAAATGTAATTTGTGCGTGACTTCACTCTTTGGAAAACGTCGGAAGACATTCTTTTGCAAAGGCCTGCGGTAAAGGTTATTGTGTTTTTGAATACAATGAAGGCCAGTGGAAGGGAACTACATATTTGGAATCTTTATTAGTTGTTTACTTTTTTTATTCATATGTCATGCTTTTAATTATGATAACATCATAATTGTTCCACCAGATTTAATGTGGAGAAGGTTGTTTATTTAACTTTATTCATGTCCCTGATTTTTGCTTTCTCAAGAATGACGAGATGTATCATGTATGTGCCAATGTAAAGACACAAAAGGATAGAATTATCTGTATTTATTTTATTTTATGCAGTACAATAAAATGTCAAACCTTGGAAAAGTAAATAGATGTTTTGTGTTATTGTAAATAATTGATACCATGAGGTAACATGCACACAATATTGGCAAGCTCTATCCTTGTAAGGCCATGCCAACTGAATTATTTGTATTACACTTTTTTTCATGTGCCCTTGTAGGAGGGGGTACATATATAGTGTGTTTTGGAGTTTTCTGCCCTTCCACCTGTGCAATATTTGTTACCATGATGTTTTCAAAATGTCTGGGTAGATTTTTGCTCACATTTGGTTGACCGATACTTCAGGAGGATTAAGGGCTGTGGGTTACTGTGACCTTTTTATCAGTTATCATGAGCTTGTCCAAGTCAGTGATAAGCATGTGGCAATTTTTCACGGGTTCAGTAAAAATGTCTGGGTTATCCAAGGCGTCCTTGCTTGCCTCATGATAATAGACAGACACTCAGTTGAATGGTCAAAATGTTATTTTCAATATTGTAGAAAAGTATACACAACAGCAATGCGCGATAGAGCATGATATGCATGAATGATATTGGTCAACATTTTGATGTTAAAAAGAAAAAAAAAATCACAGTTTCTCTCACAGATCATCGACCGTGATTATATGTCACCTTAAGTTATGCGGATGGATCAGGTTTTGTGTGAGAATAATAGGTTCTAGTCTGTGAATTACAGTCACAAAGCCATTGCTGTTTTGGGTTGCTAAATAGGCATAAAAATTTTTGGACAGAGCCTTGCACATTTTGACAGCATGTCAGATAAACATATTGTGCCAGTGGCTTTCAGACCTACAGCTTACATGGTTTAAAATTGAGATCTTGTTAATCTTTATTACTTCATCTTTCAATGTGTTTGCATAGGAATTACAATGTATGAGAAAGTCTGAAAAATGCGTATGGCGATGGATCTTAACCCTCACCTGTTCAAGGCAGGAACAAAAACACCTGGGTGTGAGATGTTGTCTCATTCAAAGTTTTTAACCACAGTTTTTCTTGTCTCATGTCATTAACCCTTTGCCCCTTAAATAGACCAAAGGTGGTTGAGGGTCAAATGTCGTCTGCTTCAATGTTTTTAATGCTAATTTCAACAGCAGTGGAAAACAATTTGAATGCAGATTGTGTGGAAAACAATTTGAATGCAGATTGTTAAGATAACATGTCCCAGCTAAAAAGCTTTCCCTCTCATTGTTTGGGCTCTCATGCCCCAGGTCAACAGCTTTCACTTGCATGATTTGGGCTGTCAAGAAAATGTCCCAGGTCATCAGGTTTCCTTGCATGGGTTGGGCACTTAGCAACCAACCTATACAAGGTAGAACTGTTGACTCCATCTTAATTCAATAGGAAAATGCTAACAGGAAACATTTCAAATAAGCCACGTGGCAGTACCTGTCTAGAGAGGGTCTCTACTTCAAGTCAACGAATAGTCACTTAATGCCCATCGTGTGCAAAGGAAATTTGCTCACTCAGTCTCACTGTCACCATGTAGGAGAGTTAAAATTTCATTTTCATTGCCCCTGTTTACTGTTCAGGTTCACCAAACATCCATTAACCCTTTCCCCGTTGAATTAAAACTGACTCAACAGCTTTCCATGGCATGGATTGGACACTATAAGTGCCCAGCCCATGCCAAGGAAAGCTGTTGATATGGGGCATGTGATCTTGGTAAGTCTCATCTACAATTCTGAGTCAAACTGTTTTTCATTACTCTTGAAATGTGTTGAAAACCCTGAAGCAGATGACATTTGACCACCAGCTGCTTTTGGTGGTTTAAGGGGGAAAGGGTAAAGAGACATACGTGTATTTTTTGGCAGAGTCTATATGTAAGTCATTTCCATTATGTTAGCCTTTAAACTCCTTATAAAGAGACAACCTGTATGAAGAGACCCTACTAATTGCCTTATCCTGTTTTTTTCAGTGCTCTCAAAAACCTCAATACCGAGGCCAGCTTTCTCAAAATACCTCTTTTGTTAATAGTACATTTATAATCATCTTGCCTGTTGTGAAGGTTTTGTGGTCTTGTGTGTATCAAATTCCGTTGAAAAAAAAAACCATGTCTCTCGGAGACCGTATTCTTATCCTCTATGTAAACTTTTTTTGTGTCATGAAGTCCTGATAAGAAAACCTAGCTTGTTACAGAGCATATGTTCGTTGTGTCCCCTGATTCTAGCTTGTGCTGCTTTCAAACAGCCAATGACCATAACATGGAAAACCACATGAACCCTTAGTCATCAATTGTTTAACTTCTCCATGTGTGGCCTGTCTTACCAAGACAGTTATACTGAGTGTGTTGCACAGACCCTTTTCTCCTTGAAGATCCTTGAAGTGAAACTGGGCCAACACCTTTCATGGAATGGGGAGTGGGTGGGGTAGGCCCCAAGTGATGATCCTGTTCCCATGCAGAGTTATTGTCAAATGTGGACATGCTTTCCTGAGGGGTATTGACTACAATTCTCATTCAAAATCATTTCTCTTAACAAGACCTGTAAATTAAAGCAGATGACCTTTCGTTTTTTTTTTGGGGGGGGGGGGGGGAGGGGGCAGAGGTTAGCTTTGTTTTGGTGGAAGAGATGAAGTGTGTAAGTTTTGTTTGGTAGTGAGTCTTCACAGCATGGTCAGGTACCACCTAAAAAAAGTTCCTGACCTGGCCTGTGGTAAGATTGCTTTGGGCAGCAACAGAACGTTTTCCTCGTATATTTCTCGTCATCTGCCAGAGTTATCAGGAAAGTTGGATATGAACAGGAAATGTATTGGATGACACTTTTATTGAAGAGATAAACGGACAGTAAACTGTTTTCATGTGTGAAGAGGCAAAGGAGAAAGAAAGAAAGAAAGAAAGAAAGAAAGAAAGAAAGAAAGAAAGAAAGAAAGAAAGAAAGAAAGAAAGAAAGAAAGAATCTTTTTACTTCTGCAAATGTACAAGGGTTACATGATTCAAGGCATTGTGATCAGGTCCAAAGTGACAACAAAACAAGTAGATAAACAGAGTAATTAAAAAGCCCACAAGTAACTATACTAGGAACCTATTTATTTGTACCAGGTCACCTTGCAGATTTTACACAATTAATTTGGAGGTTGTCCAGAATATTGTGTGACAGTGAACTTCTCCATGCAAAGGCCTTGACAGGCACCGCGCCAGGGTTAAGGATCAAGACGTCTGTGTGTGCAGTTCTTTTGTCCTGCACGTCGGTAAATTCATGCAGACGCTGTCTCTACAGCAGGCCGCAGCTCCAGGTTTTGGACACACTGAAACTTGAATTTACAAGTACAATAGAATTTCCAATTAAGACCACCTCCATAAAGTGAGCATTTCTATATTAAGACCACCAATTTACAGACCAGTTTTTGTTTGTCCTGAATTAAATTGTATGCCCCATTAAGACCACTCCCCTATTTAGAACACATTTGTGCAGTCTCTTAGGTGTTAATAATAGGGAGATTCCACTTTGCTATTTTGCTGTCCGATCTCATATTGCCTGAAACAATAAAGTCATAATGATTTCAGTATTGGGGACTTTTGATGGACTGAAAATTATCATCATGATTATCACAAGGATAGCATTAACGTGCATTTCAACCATTTTGAAGTTTACAACCATACTTATTTTAACTGTTGCACATTCATGCCCGCTCCAGATACTTTATATTTTGTGTCACTGTGTAATTAAGTCAAAAACATGTAATTGATACTTCCATTGTTTTCACTGGGAATACTGTAATATTTCAGTCCATCAAAAAATTAATTCTATTCTCCTCATATGGATGCCTAAGTATGGAAAGTGTGATGATTCTTTTATCATATTATTTGCAAGTACATGTAGAGTGTTGGCATTTTAACCCTTTCACCCTTGAACCGGCCAAATGTAGCTGGTGGTCAAATGTCTGCTTCAGTGTTTTCAACTAAGTTCAACAGTAATGAACAACAGTTTTGAGGAATGTAGATGAGACCTATCAAGATCATATGCCCCAGGTCAACAGCTTTCCTTGGCATGAAAGCTGTTGACTGAATCTTAATTGCAGGGGGATAGGGTGAAGATGAAGAACAGAAGTGGAGAATTCAAACTTGCTTGTCGATTGGGGTGAAGGTTAGTGTGATGAGTTGTGTGGTTTTTACATTGGGTAAGGTTTTGCCGAATCCCATAAACTGCGAGTGACACCAAATTTTATCTCAAGTGGACAACACGTCTTTGTTTTCATTCTCCCTGATAAATTGGCTATGGTGATAAAGGTTAGGCTCATATATATTTTAAGTGTGTATCAATTGATACAGGGAACATGCAATCATTGTCATGGCGTGACATTTGCTGTGCATTCGTTAATGTTTCCCAAGGTGGATGTATGCAAATGTATGGTTGTGTAATGTAAATGTTCTCCAAGTGTAACCTGCTTTACCATGGACATCATGAAAATGAACAGAGATTTAAATTTTATTGTTATAACATTAGATCTCATTGGTTCTCATTTGGGAAGTGGGGAAGGGGACGGGGGTCATTCCTGTAGGTTTTTGTTTCAAAAGTATGCTGATGGTATTAAGAAATTATCTAGAGTATTTGAGCATGTACCAGTGGTTAAAGGTTTAATTCATAGTTCATGGAGAAACTGCATTATTTCAGCTGGTCATAACACAGGCCTCTAATACTGTTTACCTCAGTCAGCTAAGGTTGCGTGGAAGGTCTTTGAACATTTGTCATCCATGTGCCCATCATTCACAATTGACATTTTTGACTGCTTCTCCAAAACCTTCAGCCACACCTACTTCAAACTGGGTGGAAATGTACCTTTGATGGGTCTGTACTGAGTTCTTAATATCATCATGCATCAGTGATTGGGGAATTTTGTGAATTTGTTTGTTTGTTTTTGGCAAAATTTTTTTGAAAAGTCTCCATAACTGCTCGGCCAATTGCTTTAAAAGTGCACTAGACCTAATTTTGTTCAACAGGTGGTGATGCATTTATTTTGTATTTTCTTTTCCATACATTTTTTGTGTGTTTTTTTTGTTGTTTTCAATTTCTTCAAAACTGTCACTCAAATTGTGCTGATAGAAATGTACCTTATGGAGGTATAAAGGATGTTCAAGATCCCATGTTTTTTTAACAGATATTTTAATTTGGATACTTGTTGGTTTATGCATACATTCCTATTGATTACAATGTAAGTCCGTTTGGACTACACTCGTAATTCACATTTTCAGCTTCTTCACCAAAACTGCTAGCCAGATTCACTTCGGTTGTGGTGGGTATGTACCTTTTGTGTGAAGCCAGATTTTGCCAGACTTGGTGGGAATGTACCATGGTTGTGTCACTGCTAAATTTGTTATGCTTTGGGGATGTTAAGATCAACTATCTCGTCAGCCAGCTGAGTTTTTAAGATTGGTAGTGATCTGCCTTCAGTCCCTTGTCCTGCTTCACAATTACATTTTTGACTTCTCCCCCAAAACTGTCCCCAGATCCACTTGAAACTTGGTGGGGATATACCTTGGGTGGGGATACACCAAGTTTAGTCAACTGGTCATGTTCCAGTGCTTTTTGGATATTTTCTAAATTTTGGGGTTCATTTTTTGACCAAATCTTTAATAATCTTCTCTGAAACCACCAAGTCAAGTGCTTTGAAATTGCAAAGGACACTGCTGCAGACCCCCAGACCTGAATTTTTTCAACAAGTGGTGCTTTGATGTTTTGTATTTATAAATTTTTGTGTGTTTTTGCTATTCTTGACTTTTCTTCAAAGCCATCACTCAGATTGGTCTGAAACTCAACTTGAATTATGGAAGGGTTAGACAAACTAGTTCACAAGGTGGTAATACTCTGGATCTGTCATTTTTAAAGAATTTTCAGTTTGGGTACCTGTCATTTAATGCATGTATTTTTATTGATTACGATGTAAGTCAATAGGGATTGCAATGGAAATTCACATTGTCAATTTCTTCTCCAAAATGATCGACCAGATTCACTTCAAACATGTTGGGGATGTACCTTAGGTGGGTCTCCACTAGTTATGTTCAAATGGTCAGGCTGCAATGATTTTAAGATTTTTTTGTGAATTTTCTTCTTAATTTTCTACTAAAATCTTAAAATACACTTTTCTCTCAAACCAATTAAAGCCAATTTATTTGGAATTGCATAGGGACACTTCTGGGGACCTTTAGATCTTAATTTGTTCATCAGGTGGTGCTGTGATTATTTTGGTTTTTTACCTCTCATCCTTCTAGGCTGTAGGGGTATTGTCGTCATCTATGTGTCCGTCCGTCCATGCCTTGTTAATGCCATATCTCCAAAAATACTCCTTTTACAGAGACCAATTTTTTATCACCGGGGCTATTGAGGTGCTTCAGGTATCTATCGAATAGTAGGTCACATATTTAGGTCACTACTACAATAAAGAAAAAAAAAAACCAATGTTAACACAATGTCTAAAAGAATATTGAATGTAGCTTCATCAATTATTTATGACAGTTGGTCCTAAGAATATTTCAGGAGCCTATACAAAACTAAGTCACTGGGTCACATATTTTGGTCACAGTGCTGCATTGAAGAAAAATGGGAGTATCATGATATCTTCAAATCTTAATTTTCACATTGTAGCTGCACCAATTATTTATAATAGTTGGTCCTAAGGATGTATCAGACACCCTAGTGAAAACTAGGTCACTGGGTCACATATTTAGGTCACAGTGCTGAATTGAAGAAAAATGGCAGTACAATCATATCTTCAAATCTTAATTTTCTCATTGTAGCTGCACCAATTATTTATGATTGTTGGTCCTAAGGATGTCGTAGACACCCTAGTAAAAATAGGTCACTGGGTCACATACTAACGTCACAGTGCTGTATTGATGAAAAATGGCCTTGTCATGATATCTCTGCTCATTGCATTTGCACCAAAGCTTTCCCATTAGGTCAAACAGAAGTAACCTTGACCTACCCTAGGGTATTGTCGTCACCTACACGTCTGTCCGTTGTGGATGAGGGGTTTTCGGTCACTGATCGGCTTCTAGTTTTTTTTCTAATCTTATACCATTTCACTATTTTTTACTTTTTCTCCCAAACTGTAAGTTGCATCCTCTTCAGACCTATTAGGGATGTGCGTGGACTTGAGCACCACCAAATTTATTCACTCCATGGTGGTGCTGTCATTTTCTGATTTTTACCAAATTATCAAAATTAGGAAAAACTGGCAAGGGGCTATGTTCATGTTAGCAACAGTGGTTATGGTCTTAAAGGTGATCTTGATGTCAGTCTGAAGTTCACATGAACACTTCAGTCTGTGTACATAAGGTTGGCTGATCACATGACTGTCATAGTCCTCGTGTATGAATGTTTGTGTGTTATCCATATTTTCAACATTCGCAAACCACATGTTTAAGTCTCTTCAAACTTGGTAGGACTGAACCTGAACTCTTATCTGCACTTAGTTTTCATGCTACATTTTGCTGCTGGCATTTCCTGATTTTTTCATGAATTTTCAAAATCATGAATGGCCGGTAAGAGTACTTAAGGACTTTTACTATAGGGATACCAGCAAATTGACATGTTGCATATATCTAGGTAATAGTGGAAACCAGGCTTGTGGTTACTATTAAAACACGAATAGGAAAGTACCTATGAGTTTCTTTTGGTGATGTTAATTTTGGCTTTGACAGTTCAAACTGACATAGCTTGATTATCGTGCATCCTGCCACTTTTTTCAATAATAATAATAATAATGATAATCAGAGGAAGAAGAAGAAGAAGAAGAAGAAGAAGAAGAAGAAGAAGAAGAAGAAGAGGAGGAGGAGGAGGAGGAGGAGGAGGAGGAGGAGGAGGAGGAACTTGATAATGCAAACAGTGATGATCCTCCTGAAGGGCCAGGTTGACCGTTTACATAGCTACTTGCCCTGCTTTCTTAATATACTAGTATAAGGTTATTTGAGCTTCAACTTTAATGTTATTATGTACAGTGGAATTGTCTAGTGTAAGGTTTAAAATGAGATGCACATTGTTGTCCTTCACCCACTTTCCAAGTTCACCTTACAACTTTGATGAATTTAGTGTTTTCGGTTGTAAGTTGATAACAATTTTAGCCATTATTTTGACTGGTCACTTGAGAACTATTTAGCTCGTTTGTACGTGATGGTAGTCTTAAACAAGGGTGACCCTGCTGTAATCCCGAAGGTCCGAGGACAACTTCCTTCTACGCGCCCAAGGTAAGCTGAGCACAGGACTGTCATGGTCCTCTTGTTTGTTCATGTTGGGTAAAACATTTTTCATGTAAGTCTCTATCAAGTTTCTTCCAAGTGGTCATGCTGGATTGATTTTTTTTTTTCAATAATTAAAAAACCGGAAAGAAAGCCTTATGAAATTTCCTCCGTAATACCACTTGGCCAGTGGCGTTTTTCGAGCAAGGACAACCTCGTATTTCGCGAATGGCAGTCAGTCAGAAAGGTCGAGATAATTTACATGTCTTTTCAAAACTATTCATGTTGGTAAACAAATATTTGAATAAAAAAAAAACAACAACCACAAACCACAGCATTTCTGCACAAGGTTAAGAGAGGGTCTTTACACAAAACTATGCCTGAACAAGAATTCTTGCAGTGTTCTGAAAGAGAAGAGTTGATCAACGTTTATACCATCGAGCTGACTCCGTAAATATCGTACAGCTTCTGTCTATTTCCTTGTATGCATGTGGGTCTTAGCCTCATCATCATCATAATCATCATGAATGTATGCACATATAGTCACGAGAAACTTGAAGACGTACACTGAGGCGATCACATTATTCTCTGACCGCTTTGACATACATAAAAAGTTAAGACACATCTCACTGCATGCACAGTTACGTACATGATATAGGGAGACGGACGGGCGTGAGTCTCAGAAACCCTCTCCATTTAACAGAGATAGAGTAAAGGGAAGGAAAGGGGGGGGGGTTAACTTGTCATACAATCATAAGAAAGCGAAATTTTTGGTGAAAATGTCTACAAGACTGGCAAGAGGACTGAGGGGAAGGTACGTAGCATTGTCAGTGCCAGGCGCATTGACGGTTACGAAAGATCACTGAATCGTAAAATAAGCAAAGAAAAAAAACGTGTGTGTGTATTTGATTAAAAGACAAACGTTTCTACTTTTGAACTTGACTTCGTCATTGCTGTTATATCATACGGCCTGTCATACTGATATATTCAGTCCCTCCAGCAAGCTGTCCAGCCTTCAGGTTTACTGCAAGTGGACGTCGCATCAAAAGTGCACTCGTGTACACGTATGGATACCGCAGGCGTGATATCCACACCCATCATGGCAGCTCCACAGATCTGTGAAGCTAGTGCAGTTCATATAGACTTGACACGGAGCGCCTCACTTTTTCTCGCAACGCCTGAAGGCAACCAGTCGGCAGTCTCCGTGTAGCCTCCTCGGTATGATGTGAGGATTATGAGCGCATTGACTGATAGCAGTGCGGTCGATAAAGAGTTATGGACCACGGAAACGATATATTTAGTGCAGTGTAACGTTAGGGTCACCTTGAATTTGGTCAGAGATGAGAATTTTACGACCCATTCATGATTGACCCAGCACAAACTTTGCCTTTAATTATCTATTTTAACTCGTCAGTGATGAATTGATTGATTCTCTCTCTCTCTCTCTCTCTCTCTCTCTCTCTCTCTCTCTCTCTCTCTCTCTCTCTCTCTCTCTCTCTCTCTCTCTCTCTCTCTCGCACATGCACACTTAATTGTGTCGCGACCGTAAGAAACAAATAAATATCATGTCAGACAGTCGTGATAGTTGATATTTTATGAGTTTCTATTTTTCCTAGCATACACACATGGTTATGTGGATAGTAAATTTGATTTACTTCTTATTAACATCAGTGAGATACACGCATGTTCAAAGTGATAGTGTGTCTTCAAATATTAAATGTGTAAACATTGGATAATGTGTGGCATTACTGGAATACCTTTATTGGTAGACCCACTTAAATAAAGTCTAGTCGTTGCCGTAAACGAAGTAATATTTGGTTTCAGAGTATTTACACATTAAAGCTATATTCTTGTAGATGCGAACGAAAGAAATTGTACTTTTTTAGCAAATTAATTAGTCGTTTATATTTGTTTCTAAATTCAAACAGTGTTCCTAATTAGAAAATGCCAATATAAACAAAATATGAAGAAACACTTATCATTTCCTTATAAACGAATTAAAAATTAAAATTCAGGGATATGATCTCATTACAGAAAAAATACTCAAAAAGCTACTAAACACAGCTGAATTAGTACCGCTTGAAACTACCCAATATTGGAAGTTCATTTTTTTTTTTTTTTTGCAATACCAGTTAAGATTTTTTTTTTTTTCATAATATGACAGAGGCTGGGCATATAGGAAATTTTGAGTGATATTGCAAGAAGTTACTGATAAAGCTAGGGGAAAGAAACGTACTGGTAATGCGTATAGATGGAACAGCCACGTGTTGACTGAAATACAAGGCAGACATCTGGGGGTATGCCACACTCTGTGGCCTGAGGGTTTGACGCCATGTAGAGTAACAGGTCTGATTTTTATGCCCATGAATCTGGCGCACTTGTACAATGTGACACCCCCACATTACCTCACCTGTTATGTGCCTGTAGTCCAATCACTTCGATAGGCAAATGCTCATGATGATACCAGAGATGACATCACAGCTTTCCCATTTAGTGGAGATGACCCTGTTTATATACTGAGTCCATTCAGTATCTCACTTGACGAATCAGTGTACTTTTACAATATTGTTGTATTAAAAACTTCTAACATAACGATGGTAAAATTATCATGAATATTTGACAAGGTGCGGCAAATATATATGTATACACAAACAGACACACACACACACACACACACACACACACACACACACACACACACACACACACACACACACACACACACACATATATATATATATATATATATGAGACAAATTTCACTGATTTAAAGTTGTTTTAACTTCACGTTTTTAAGCATTTTGTCTGTAATGAGGTCATATCCCTGACTTTAAGCAAGTGCAAGTTTTCAGTAGTGCAAGTGTAATACCATGGGTACAAGAAATTGGGAGCCCTCAGACACTTCAAATGTGATATTATTTTCATCATTATAATGTTTTGTATGATATCAGTTCACCACGGTGCTAAAATTACTACGTCATCATTGTAGAAATACTATCTGGATGTTGGAGAAGGATGTCTTACGAAAAAAGGCCTTTCCAGCTTAACCTGGTAAAACATCGCCTGACACGATGTTTCTGTTTAACCTTTCGTGTGTGCAACTGAAAAATTAATAGTGAATAACAACTCAAATTACCCGTAACGGTATTTCACCGGTCTCTATTGAACATTTTGTCTTTCGACCAACATGTCAAGGAAATGATTGACTTATGTGCAAACTTATTCTGACCGTGAATGGGTTAAATAAATTCAAACCATCAGATCCGTTTCAGTCCCTATACAGTTGGGCGGACAGAGCAGATGTTGTTGCTGTGATCTTTATCATTTGCCAATTGCAAATTGAATACATTTCTTTTATCAGAGCCCAGAAAATCACACTGTGATATATAAACAAAACGACTCCAAATTGGTGTTCTCTTCATGGAGATGGAATTGAGAAGATTCTGTACAATACAATACGATGCAATACATACATACATACATACATACATACATACATACATACATACATACGTACGTACGTACGTACATACATACGTACGTACATACATACATACATACATACATACATACATACATACATAGAGTCAGCATGTATTGTTCAACCTTCAACAAAATGTTTTAAAAGTGTCTTGGGCTCCGAGTTCGCACAATGTCGGACATTATGAAACTCCGTATTTGGTCTATTGGCACTTCTTAATATAAATTAATCTATATTTACTTTGGTCAGTAATTTAGCTCGCAAATGAAAATCATTTTTAGAGAATCCCACGAGAGGCGAATTCAATCATCAACATGGAAACAGCCTTCACGCAAATAAGGAACAGCCGCTCTGAATGACCATATAAATGGCATTGAAAATGTATCCCATTTTTTATTAATCTGCCCGGCATTTAATGAAATCCGATTTAAGATTTGGCACGAACTCGAGACCGAATTATTATTATTATTATTATTATTATTATTATTATTATTATTATTATTATTATTATTATTATTATTATTATTATTATTATTATTATTATTATTATTATTATTATTATTATTATTATTATTATTATTATTATTATTATGTAGTAACGAACTTTCTGTCGCAAAATCGGAATCCACAAGCCACATGCAGTCTACATGTGTATCGAACATTTCTTGGGAAATTTTGACAAAGGTCTACAAGCCTGCCAGTCAAAATGCAATTCTTTTTTAATGATATGACAGGTCGATTTGGCTTGCGACACGTGTCGTATCCACGGTACCGTCTTAAGTTCACCATAGGAAAGTAGAGGAGGAGAATATATTTATATATGCTGTTGCCAGGAGTATTTACCTCTTTCGATAGGAAAAGAGAAATGGGGAAATCCATAGGCTGGAAATCTGTCCGATATTTTTGTTTAGTCGATAACTGTGACATAGTTAGCATAGTTTATGTATTAACCAAATTCAATGATGGCTTGCTTCCTTGTTGGAATGTCAAGAGCTGTAAAATTTGTATTAACGATACCCGGTGACCACGGGCTTCATGAAAGACAAAATACTAGGTTCATATCGCTAAGTTATTTAATGTGAGGTGGAAATCAGTTTGCACTCAAACATGAAGACAAGGCTGTTTCTCGTACCCCGGCAACAGAGAGCAACATCAACATTGGGCACTTTGTTGGAACATAGATATACTTTATGTATAGTATAATAATCGCCATGATAAAGCGCTCTAATGAAGTAGGGCGGTCGGTGAGGTGCATGCGCCCATAGCGCAAAACTAGTCGATCACTGCTGAGCAAGTATAATGAGTTGCAGAAATCCAAATAGCATGTTATCTTATCTCATGCTCTTCGTGCTAACAACTGTAAAACGGACCTATTTAGGTGGCTTTTTTTTTTCTTTTCTTTTTTTTTTTAATATACCCAAGCACTGAAATGTATTTGGATAGGTAGAGCTTGGGTTTGGATGGGTCTAACCGTGATTAGCATCACGAGGCGAACATTTCATTGTCAGTGAAGCACACATGCATGTGCCGGACCTTTGCTGTTCTGTGCATTAACGTACTGGGTCAGTATGCTGGTGCTAAAAATTATTTCTAACCCAGATAAATTATGTGGTTTGTGTGTCACAACTTATAACATAAACTAGGAAGTATTTGTAAGTCTGTTGTTTGCTTCTTTGAATGCTTCATTCCACACTTTAAGTTCACTAGTTTTTTGTTTTGACTTCTTAAAAAAAAAAAATAATAAAAATAAGAATTAAAAAAAAAAAAACAACCAACCAACCAACCAACCAACCAACCAAAAGAGTTCGGCCGGATTTGGTAAGGGTGAATATCGGATGGACTTCTAACAAGTTTGTTCACTGGATGATGCCATGATATTCATGTGTGTTATTTGGTGATTTTTGATCAGTTAAAATGTCAAGAATTGCCGAAGCTGCTTAGCCAGTCTCACCCGTGACCCACATATGTGTCCCGTCGACATGAATTTTTTCATCAGGTGATAGTGTTTCGTTCATTCATGCTGTCGTGATTTTTGGT